>CM037855.1:20958060-21438907 GCA_021234595.1 Delia radicum | reverse complement strand
TTTTCTTTCCTTTTGCAACAATTATTAAAATACAATAAAATCAAGCGGATGTGCATTCGTAAATCGTTAAAAGTAGTAATTTAATTAATCAACAAAATGATCCAGCAGACAGGAATGTCTAAAAATGTATTAATATTAGGGGGGTAACATAGAGTTTACTACTTCACCCCTATTACCACACGACCCCACAACTCCCTTACAAAAATAAAAAACAACAAACCAATAATTATTTCAAGAATCAGAATTTAAAAATGTACATATTCTAACACTTTTTCCCTTTAAAGGGTTAAACTCATAAAAAATAATGTACACAACATCGTCAAATGGATTTAATATAAGAAAAAAAACTTTGATTTTGTAATTTTAATTACTTAAGATGGACTTTATAACACAAGAAATACAATCTATAGCAAAATATCAAAATCATTCCATACAATGTATTTATAATTTTTATTTTTTTGTTAACAGTTCATTGACTGTTTCGTGTTTAAATATAAATTTGCCATTAAATTGCATGGCTTTGTGTAGCAAATTTAAAAAAATAAACGTGTTTAATTCAACATATAAATTCAATGAATCATTAAATTTACTCCATAGAATTGTTGAGATTATAATGCAAAGAAACGAATTGTAATTTGCTTTAATATCAAAAATGTGAAGAATACAATATTAAATTGAAGAATAATCACGGTTTTTATTTTTGTAATTCTAAGAACAGTTGTATTAAATCATAATTGTGATGAAATTTGGCTTCAAAAAAGTATAAAATATGAGAATAGAAAATGTAATTGATTCGTTTGGATAGAATACATTTAAAGACATTGTAAAAAAAAGTATCTGTAATTTCTCTAAGGGGAATTTATACGAACAAATCCAAACCTGACACTGAATTCTACACTAAGAAACAAAAATTGTAATGGCTACTTAAAATTTTGCTGTTATTACGGGAAATTTTATTATTTTGAGCCTTGTGTTATTTTATGCTAAATTTAGCAAAACATGTCTGTTGAACTGTAGTAAAAATAAATTAGTAGAAAAGGAAAATTAGTAGTAACCGCTACTAAATTTTAGTAAAATATCAGAAAACTGCTATTTAAAATTAATGTGCTAATTAACAAAACAATTTGTTAAGTTTTAGTACATCCAATAGAACTTCACAGGATAAAAATTAAAAGGAAAATAAAACGACTTTGCTTTTCAGTCCTTTACACTTTTTTCTTAATAGATGAACATTAGTTTAATTTTAACTCTGTAATAAAAAATTTTATTTGTATATATTTTTTTTGTGATTAACAAAATGTTTGCTAAATTCAGCAACTGGTTTTCAAAAATTAGTAAAATATTTTTTAAATAAGATTTTTACAGGAAGAAGAAAACATTTTTATTGAACAATTTTAATGGACACAATGGATATGCCAGACTGCAGCAGTTGTGTTAACTCCAAGGACTCGTCAGTGGTTAATTTACCCTATGGGGAATGAGGAGTCAATTGTCCCAAAAGTGACTGCTTAAAGAAGGACTTATCACAGCACTGGTATAATTTATTACTGAAGTAGGTAAGCAGTGTCAATTGTCCTAAACTTACCAATCCTGTGACTGGAAAAGGGAGGACATACCACTTAACCAGAATGCTTATTAACAAGAAAAAGCCAGTTGACCAGAATTTTACCCATTGGAAGCTGTTTTGTTTTCATTTATTTTATACGACATGGGCCTTTTGCGACAGTCTTGTGGTATGTCCATCTTTGGTTAGTCCTGTGGCATGCCACTATGTGGTTTAAAGCAGGACAAATGGCCCCCTCCTATGACAAGCCAATGTTGAAGTTGCCAGTTGTTTACATAGGGTAGGGTTTAGCAGAGGACTGGTCTCTGGCACGAAGGGAGCGATCCTGTGGCACACGCAGAACCGGTCCCATTCTCCATAGAGTATGTATCAATTAAACAACGTATTTTATGTTGTTAAATTGCTCTATATAAAAAACCTTTTTACTTTGTGTGGTAGTGAGTTTCAAACCGATCAGGCTATGACTCATAGCATCACCTCTAAGTGAGTTGAGCCACGGCCGACACGGCGATCAATCACATCATTAACAATGTAAACCAGAAGAGATAGAGTTAATTAATACCTATGAACAATTTATTTTTCAACTAGAATGCTTCCTCTTTTTAATCAAATTGCTATCGCTTTTTCACAAGTAATTATCACATTTTGATGCGCTTTATTCACATTCATTAGTTAGACACCATATTGGCTAGTTTGCTAAAATCAGCAACAAAATTAGTATAAAATTCAGTAAAATGAGAATAGCAAAAAATTTTACTAAAATAACAAATTGTACTAAAAATTAGTATAAAAATAGTAAAGTGCGATTGAAAGTGATTTCTACTAACTTTTTTTTTTGAGTTTACTCAAAAACCACCAATACGAGCCAAGCATTTGGATTTTTATACCACGGACACTAGAGGATGTGCAAAATAAATGCGACCGTACAATCAAGTAAAAAAAGAACTACAAGGCCTTCCAGAGTAATTTTTGTTGAAAAATATGTAGTGTCCAACCGAACAGTTCGGCCAAAAAACTATATTTTGTCGGTTTTTTGATATCTAGAGGCAACGATGACAAATTTTGGTATTGGAAACATGTTTGTTAAGCCGATTTAATTCAATTTTGTGTATAAAATTTAAGAGAAAAGCCGAAGTTTAGCTATAAAGTTAAAAGTTCGGCCGCCGAACTATTTTCAATTTGGCCGAAACTTTCTGAGGCCGAACAGTGAATTCATTGCTTAACTACAGACTTTTCTTCAAATTTGACACTCAAAATAGCATCTAATCAGCCCAATAAACATTTTTTCATCCGCCAAATTTGTCCATATTGCTTTAAAATACCGAATACAGACCAAATGCATTTTCTGGCCGAACTGTTCGGTCGGACACTAAAAATAAGTTTAAAATTTAATAAGACTTTAAACTTGTCTTAAATTTGTTGTTCTTTTTCGGAGCGGGTCACTTTTATTCTGCACATCATCTACTTTTTAGTGTCCTTGATTCTTCTGCACAATCAACAGATATGTAACATGTCAAAAGACTGTGTTTTTTAAAGGAAGTTCAGTGATAGATCTGTGACATATCCCGCGACATGTCATAAAGTGTCACTTCCATATAAAAAAAAAACAAATTCTGCGGCACTTCAAATAAATTCCCCGTACGTTAATTTTGTCTCTTCACCCTACTGTTAATAAGTTAAATTATTTATCACCCAAATTCTAAAAGTCTTGAAAATATAATTTTGAAAATTTTAACACTGCGCCATAATAAAATTTAAAAATTACTGAATAAACAAAAATTCTTTTCCCAAGATTAAAAAAAAGCTCGAACAAAAAACTTACCGCCTAAAATATAAAAAACCATTATAAAAAAGTGTATCAAAAAAATACTATAAAAAAATATACAAAATTTGCAAATATTGCAAATATTGCAAATATTGAACAAACTTAACGCCACAGCACAGTGTTTATACATGCTGACACACAAACGACAAACACTAAATGAAATTCAACACTAACAATATTGAATAAGCAGCAAAAAATTGGGTCAACAATGCTGTGACAGTAAATATTATATTGTTCAATAGTTAGTAAAACGAATTTTGTGTTGTGCAATATTTTTCAAATTTTTGTGATTATTTCTAAATAATATTTGCACTAACACTTACTAAGATTATGTTGAAAATATAGAAAAGTTTTGGAAATGATTTTGTTTTAAGCAGAGGTATAAAGAATGAATAATATTTTAAATAGCGTAGTTTCATTAAAACAATGAATAATTTTTTTTATTAATTGTATGAACAATTTTGTTTAAATAAGAATATCTTAAATGGCGTATAAGTTTTCGTAAGTATTACATTTTTTTTTTTAAATATTATGAAATGTAAAAAAAATATTTTTATAAATAATAAAAATTCATTGAATTTATGTTAAAATTCATAAATATAAAACAAATATAATAATTATTAAAAAATTTTATAAATAGTTCGTCTTGTAACTCAATTTCTTATTATTATAAACGAATGCTAATTGCGAATGTTTGATCGGTCGAACGGTGACAAAAGGTAATTCGCTGTTATTCAGCATTTTAAAGTAAGACCAATTTGTTTGAAGAACTTCGAGTTAACTTTACTTTATCACTCATAACTTTTGAACCTGTCAACCGATTTTGCTCATTTTCAATAGCAGACTGCTTATACTACTAACACACAATTTGACCAAATACTAACAACCCCGCTGCTATATTGACGGAGTATTTTGCATTTCAACAGACAGGCAGATATCGCTATGTTGACTTCGCTGTTTATGACGATCAATAATATGTATAATTTATGAGGTCTCAGAATTTTTATGCGATAATTTACAAACGATATGTCAAATTGGTATATACCCTTCTGCTTTGTTAGGTGAAAGTTATACAAAAATCTTTTCGTTGATACTTAAAGGAAAAATTATTCAATATTTCAAATACTAACTTTTTTTTGCTTTTAAGATAAAAATTCTTTTAAAGCTCTGTACGGTGTATGCAGATATTTTTTTAACTTTATTTTCTTCCTCTTACGGAAATTGCTTTTTATAAACATCATATCGATTTTTCTACTGTTCACAATATAAATTTGTTTTTTTTTTTATTTTGAATTATTTTTATATTATTGGATTTTAAGTGTTTGTTTTGAAATTTAATCAGGAAGTGACAACAAACACAATAAAAAACCAAAATACAAAAAAAAAAATCAACACCAAAGAAATCAAATATATTTTTGCATACTTAAACAAGAGATAAGTAATAACATTTTAAATAAATTAAGAATTTAAATACACACCTTAAATAACAAATTTTTGTTAATAAATTTAAGTAATTGATACACAAATAGCCTCGACATTGAAGGACCTTTTCCTACTGGAAATGTATACAAAGTGTTACAGGAGTGGATCCTTTTAAAGGTACCTGTCAGTTTTATGTGGCGTTAGCATGGGGTGTGGAAATAGATCCCTTATGACATGCTTTTGGACTAAACTAGAACATGTCACTGAACTTTCCCTAAATACACGATTCGGTGACATGTCACTGGGGGTTAATCTTTCTTAGTATATGGAAACTGTTAGTAAAGGCAACCACCAAAAAGCGGTTTATAGATTAAGAATCAATATTTTTCAGTCACAATATCGTGAATGAAAATTGTCAAATTTAAAAAGAACACTCTGAACCACGGATGTTAAAGTTGGTACAATTGTACTTTAATATATGCGACCATATCCGATTTGGCGATTTATCATCATTTTGATGATTTTGTAGAATAAAATTGGCGATTTTTTTTTAAATATCGAAAATTTGTCGAATTTTCACAAAATTTATCTGGCAGACTGGTATTGTGTGTTTTGAATTCATTAAAATTCTGAAGAAGTGAAAAATAAATTAAATTATTGTTAAAGAAATGGAAGAAAATGTCACACAATCTTATATAAAATTATGCGAAGTTTTGACAACCAAAGTCAACTTTAATTACGAATTATTAATGGGGTTCCATAAGTTTACTCCAGAAAATGGTTTATCAGGTAAAACAAGTAGTATTGTACCTATTCTAGTAAAAATATTTCCGAATGAAATTGCAAATTTTGATTCAATAAATAATAAATTTAGAGCTTTCGCTGATTTTGAGCAACTGAAGTCGTTAAAAAATTAAAACATTTGTAGTTTTTGGTCTGTAGTAGCTAATTTTCAAAATGAACTGAATTTCAATATGTTTCCAGACATTTCTAGAGTTGTTGCTGGAATTTTATCCATTCCACACTCATCTGCAAATGTGGCAAGAGTTTTTTCCTTCAAAATATAATAAAAACTAAGGAAAGAAACAGACTTCATATGCATTATCAAGTCTTATACAGACAAATGATTGGCTAAGATCGACAAATTCGTGCTGCTATGATGTAAAAATTCCAAATAGTTTATTAACTAAACAAATAATTCCATGATTTTGATCTCATATATTCATAAGACTTTATTGTACCTTATGTTATTGTTAAGTTTTGTGTTTTGTTTTAATAAATTAAAAAAAAAAATGGTACCATGAAGGTCCAAAAAGTACAATTTTTTTTGGAGATTGGTACAAAATTGAAAACCACATTTAACATCCCTGCTCTGAACACTTTAAGATTTGGAACGAAGTCATTGTAGTTTGATAAGAAATTGATTTAAAACGTTTATTAACTGAAACGGATCTTCGATTTAAAAAAATAATTTTTTTATATTTTTGAATTCCCTGTTTTCTAATTAATTTCTGGTTTTTAATAAAACAATGACTCAAAAGATTTTAACCACCAACATCATTTATTTAAACCGAATTTAAAAAAAAATAATATTAATATGACCGCAGTATTTCTTGTCATATTTAACAGGAAAACCAACAAACAAAAATAAGAAAAATAGTAATAATATTATGACTATTGCAACAGACAAGTTGCCTTAAAAGGTTACAAGTAAATTTATTATTTCTAGTTAGCAGTATTTTTTTTTTTCTTCTTTAAAGTATTTGAATTGTTAGAGAATAAAATACCATAAAAATGTTAACAAAAATTTATTTCTTAGTTTTTTCTAAAAAAAATATGACATAAGTCAGAATTTTAAGAATAAAAAATGAGAAACATGGGAACAAGTTATCGGGTTTTATCAGTAAGTGTTGCTTAAAAGCAACGTTAGTACAAAATGGGTTAAACAATTCAAATTAAATTTTTATTTTTGTAAATTTCAGTATATATGTAGTTGTATTCGAAACTAAATTTTAATTATAATTTGCTAATTTTGAATTCATTTTTTTGTCGTTTCTGCATTTTTATTGAGTATTCTTAATTCAAAAACAACTTTAATTTTCATTGTGAAAGGCGTGGTAGAGAAGGATGAGTGTTTCTTTCTAAAATCATAACTACATTGTAAATTTTCAATTTTTCTGAATCAGACTGCGCAGTTTCTGGTATTGAACCATCGTCAGTGACCCTGTTTTTTCGAATAATGTAATATTTGTTATGTTTTTATTTGTTCGATTGCGTCTATATGAAATTTTGTGTGCAATCACTGACCGTGGTAAGATAAACATATTTCTACTGCCACATGCACTCGCACTACACGTTAGACAGAGCACTTTAGCGCACTGATCTATCGTCAGGTCGAGTTTTGTTGTGATTAAAACTAGTTTTTATTCAATACACGGTGTTTTTGTTCATGCATACATAATCTCAGAAGCACAACTTTAACAACACAACAGTTCTATTTTTAGAAACTTATCTCACTCTAATGTCCACTGTTTTCTCAATCATTTTTGCTTCGTAATATCAATATCCTTTTTGCTTCGAAATTTTTTAGTTAATTTAAAAAGCCATTTTGGTTTTTAGGTTTGTTAGAGTTCTACTATTTAAGTAAAAATGCAAAACAGCAAACAAATAAGTCAACTCACCTCCAAGGACCTATTCCGTGACAATTCACCTAACATATTTATTCACCTAACATAGCACGGTGGCCTTGAACCGAACTTAATTGGGAGGGTAAGGGCACATCGAATTTTTTTGCTGGAGATCACATATTTGTGCTTAAGAAACAAAATCCCGCAAAAATTTAAAAAATCCGCTTAGCCGTTTTTGTAAAAAATGTATTTTTGTACTTATAATATAACTGTTTTTGCAAAATTCCTAATTTAGAAAAAAAAAAAATCTGATTGGCACTTAAAATAATATATACTTATTATATTTCTCAGCAATTAGGCAGATAACATATTTTACGAGAAGACAACTGAAAAATGTAAATATACTTGTTTAAAAACGGAATAAATAATGTAATATGAGTGTAACAACAAAATAAAAGCCTTTATCGATTTTGACATCATTTAATTTATTAAATATTATGTAATTTATTCATACATAAGTATATATATACATTAAATATATCCATTTGCTTGTACTATAAATTTTCACAATTTCAAATATGCTGACTATTGTATTCTCGCACAGCTTTTAATAAATTATTACAGAAATTGGCATTATCCTTTTTTACTTTGTATTTTTGCCAAGTTTTTTTGAAATCAGCATGCACAGATTCTACAGACTGTTCGCTGTATTACCCAAGAGCTCTCTTTGATTTGTTGCAAAAATATTCAATATGGTAAAAGACCGCATGAATTTTAGGTGTAACGCTGATATTTAAGTCAAGAAAGCTTTTACGAAAATTGTTAATATGATCGGTGAATTTTGGGTCCAGAATACTCCCGAAACAAGAATGAACAACTTCGCGAAAGTCTTGAAAGCACTGAACATACTTTAGGCAGCCTAAATGTTGATAGGATCGTAAAAATATCCACTTTTTCTAATAAAGTTTTACACGCATTTCCTGCAAATGATGGACTTTTATTAAATATTTCTCGAGAAACATTGCACTGTGTGGCCCATTTTAAACTTTCTTCCTCAAATTCAACTAACATATGTTTATATATATGATTTACCGCGCCTAGTAACAAATGCAGCTCCGGAGGTGAAATAATATCTATTATTTCTCTATCTTTGTCAACAGAATAGATTGGAGGGTTTATGCAATTTTTATAATTATGAGCATCTTTTTTATTACTTCCCGCTCTCTTCCATGATTCACAATTTTCCACACAATCTCTAAGTGTTCTGTATTCTCCGCAAGAGTCAAGATTACCATTTTTGCGGTACACCACGTACAAGGGTAACAACTTGCATGACTCATTATTCCTGATAATACGTTGGCGAGTTTGAGATCTGTAGATATTGTTGCATCGTAAAATTGTCTTATTTTCAAAATTGTCTACACCGTATCAACGTTTTCATATAATTCTTCCATTTTCTCAGCAATACCAATTAAAAATTTTTTTTTACCCCTGAATCTTTCATCTTTTTCGCAGTAACACCATCATCATAAGTTTGACGTTTTCTCTCACTATCTGTATCAATGCCATATACTTGAATCGATAAAGTAACCTTTAAAAAACCGCCACCCCCGTCTATTCCAAATTTTAAATTCACTTGATCACTATCAATTTGTCCAGATTCCTTAACAAAATCAATCAAGCCATTTAAATTATTACAAATAATCATATTTTCTTTATATTGAGTGACGTTACCTTTTTTAGAAGAAATGGCTGTGATATTTTTTATTTCGAATAATCCATCGAGCAAGTGATTTTTATTTTGTAGGCGATATTCAATTTTTTCACAAACATTCGACGAAAGGCCTTAGCAATACCACAAATACTATTTTTCGATAATGAAAAGCTTGTTCCAATTTTTTGCTTTGTTTATCACTTTTTACTGCAACATCATTTTTGATCAAGTGGCATATTAATTGTTGTTTTTCTTTGGGATTCAAAGTATCATTTATGTGTTCTTTAACATTATCATAATTCGAAGTATTATTGCAATTATGGTTTTTACCACGAGATACCATTGTTAAACATTTAGGACATTTTTTTACTTTGTTCTTAGAATTTTTCGATTTTAATTTAGATTTATTAGATGAGCTGAAATTAAATTGACTTCGAGATCTAGCGAGCTGACAGAGAGTGCAGGTGCATAAAACGCCGTCATTTGATCGCGTTGACAATTGATTTGGATATGTTCAATTGGAATAATCAGGAAAGTTTAATGATCCCTTTGCACACTTTTTATTAATATCAGTTTGTCGATATACAATCATTCGGCATGAAGTGCAAATAACACTTGGCAAACGTTCATCATTGAAATCATAATTGACTAAAACAGTTATTCGTTCTTGCAATTTATCCTTTACTTCAAATAAATGACTCTTATTTTTTTCCAAACAAAATAAACACACTTTCTTTATGTTCTCTATATGAGTTAAAGCATGATCTTTGGACATCATGTTATTATATCTCTAATATATATTGAAAAACTAATGCATCGTTGCAAAATATGTTTTTATTTTACAGTTATCTGCCTAATTGTTGAGAAATATAATAAGTATATATTATTCTAAGTGCCAATCAGATTTTTTTTTTTCTAAATTAGGAATTTTGCAAAAACAGTTATATTATAAGTACAAAAATACATTTTTTACAAAAACGGCTAAGCGAATTTTTTTAATTTTTGCGGGATTTTGTTTCTTAAGCACAAATATGTGACCTCCAGCAAAAAAATTCGATGTGCCCTTACCCCCCCCCCCCCCCCCCCCCAATTAAGTTAGGTTCAAGGCCACCGTGATAGGACATAACACATCACTGTAACTATATTTTGTTTTTGTTTTCTTTTCTTTTCTTTTCTTTTCTTTCATTTCATTTTATTTTCTTTCTTTTATTATGTTCTTAATATTTAATATAATTTTTTGGATGTAATTTAAAATTTCAGAATTTTAATTGATGTTTTTTAAATAGAAAATAATGTTTTTTGAAAATTTTTAACTTGAATTAATGTATAAAAATCATACAAATATAAATATTTTTTTAATTTCATTGCAGAAAAATTCAGAACAAAATGTTAAACAAACTTCAAATTATCACAATTCAGAATTGTTAGTTTTTACGTAAAATACAGTATTACCAATTTGGAGATTTTCCAGCTAGATTTGGCGATTTTTTTCTTCCTTAGCTAGTAAGAAAATAATTTAGCTTTTAGCTAGAAATCTAGCAATTTTTTTTTTTGGAAAAGCTGGTATTACAAAATATGCGATTTGGCGATTTTTTTCTTCCTTAGCTAGTAAGAAAATAATTTAGCTTTAAGCTAGAAATCTAGCAATTTTCTTTTGAAAAGCTGGTATTACAAAATATGCTAGTAAATAGCGTTGTTTCGAAAAGTAACACATAATTTTAAATAAATTAATTGTAACACTTTAAAGCAAAAAAAACCAAGTACAATTTGTTGGTGTTTTACGTAAACTGAATAGGTTTTTGCTATTCTTTGTTTAATCGGTGTCTTCAAATGCAATAAACTATAGTATGCCAAATCGATTGCAGGCAAATGTCAAAAGTATGTCAATTGAGTATTTTATTGATAAGAAATGTCGTATTTTTTTTCAAAATAATAAAATTGAACACAAAATTAATTCTTTTCTACAAAATTATTTACTAAAATTTATGTAATTTTTGATTGCAAAATTAAAATGAAAACTAAAAGTAAAAATGGTAAACATCATTGAGAAAGCCGATTGTCTGTCAAAGATATTTTGATATTGAAATAACATTGCAATTAAGTGTCTTTTCGGGAAATTTATGTAGTTGAAATTATTTTGACGATTGCTTGCTATCATTTTATTGCATGTGAAGACGCGTGGTTATACTACAACGTTTTAAAACAACTATGTGGTAAAATAACAGCATAACCGATCGCGAAGGTTTTTCCAGATGATTATCTAAAAAATATAAAATTTTTCTTTAAAATTCATCTTACTATAAATTAATATTTATTTGCTCGTTTTATATTTTGTGACTAAATATCTCTAAAGTTATGTATTACTTAGCTTTATTTAATAACACAGTACAACACATGATTTTGGGACTCAAGTCTGATAATTTTTTGTGAAAGTAGCCCCAAAAATAAGAACTTCTGCATCATTCGTTTGGTCAAGTTACATCAAATAAAATATTAATAATTTTTTGAAGTTAGTAAGTATCGTATAGGGGAATTTGTCGTCGGGTCTGGTTAAGGAATGTATCGACTCTCTAAGCCGTCTCGGACTTAACAACTCCTTGACACTGGGCTGGGTTCCTGGTCATGAGCGCAACGAACGGGCTGACTGTTTGGCCAACTGCGGAGCTCGTCGACAATTCATTGGCCCTGAACCCTTCTGTTGCGTACCCAATAGGTATGTTAGAGAGAGGCTCAGAAGATGGAGGGAGTCGGAGTTTGGGACCTATTGGGCCAGATCGCCTGGGCAGCGACAGGCGATGCTGTTTATATCTCCCTCTGGGGAGAGGTCACAGAAAATCTTGTCTATGCCGAGCGGCGAAGTAAGGACCGTGACGGGTTACCTCACGGGGCACTGTGGCCTTAGGTATCATTTGTACAAGATGGGACGATCCTCTACGGATATGTGCAGGTTTTGTGAATTGGAACCCGAGACCTTAGAGCATGTTATCTGCAAATGTACGAGGCTCTCCGACAGGAGGGTGCATTATTTTGGTGGTCGAATAGTGACGCCATCGGACGTTTGGAATTGTTTACCTGGTAGGATAGTTGGCTTCGTAGGGAGAATTTGTCACGTAGGGGAATTTGTCACGTTTTAGGCTCTTTTGTTTGACATAACTCGAGAACCACTAGTCGGATTTTATATAAGAGAACCACTAGTCGGATACATTATATAAACCAGTTTTGAAGCAAACGAAGCAAATTTTAGTTTTGTTTGCGTGGTCAAGCGGAGATGTTATATGCGAGTGAAAGAAACAAACTTATTTAAAAAATGTTTTTGTAAAAGCTGTACGCAATTTTTTTGATAAAGAAAAAATTATTTTATTCCTGCTACCATGTTTTCATATTTTAAAACTAACGAAAAAAGAGAAAAGTTGTAAAAAGACGTCAAAGTATTGTAGAAATATAAAAATAAAGGTAAAAACAAAAAAAGTTATAAATTTTAATCTGATTTAACTTAACTTGGAAAAACCTCATCAAATACTCTAAACAAAAGTGATGCGTTTTCCTACCACTTCAATTTCAATATAGTGTTTATAAAGCTTAAACTTCATTAAAAACTAACCACCATCATCGAAAATTAAAAATCAAAATTTATAAAAATATAATCAACTAATATAATTATTTAAATAATTTAATCCTTTCCAAATTTCGAACTTTAGAAGATATTTTTTATAAAAAATTATATTTTAAAAATAATTTAGAACGCGAATAAAACATGTCAAATGTGTAATATTGTATTTCTTTTACTCATGTACCTTTGTAGTTTTTAGTTTTAATTAAAATAAAATGTATTAAACGTAATAAAAAGAAATTTAAAAAAACATATGGCATTGTTTTTGTAATTTTTATAAAGAAAGTTAAAAACAAATTATAAAAATTTGTATAATAATTTATGAACAATTTTTATAATATTTATGAAACGTTTCTTAATATTTATAAAATATTTCATAGAAACTTATGAAATAGTTTCATCATAGAATATTCAGAATATTTTGGGTATTGCAACTAAAATTCAGTTGAATTAAACAAACTTTATTGTGAAAACTAATGTTAAGTTGTGCCAACCGACTGAATATCGTAATATTAGAATTTAAGTCGTAGTTACCGAATTTCAGTTATCAAATAGCTAAATTTTTTTCTGTGTGTATTTATGAAACATTTAATAAATATGAAGAAGCCTGTCATTGATTTGCTCTTTAATGAAACAGATTCATCAGATTAAACGAAAATCAATGAAGCTCAGTGAGTGTTCAGACTTCAAAAAGACATTTGCATGAAAGTCGATTTCCTGGTATTGTCAACTGCATTATTCGGTGTTATAACAACATAATCCGATCATTACAATAGAAATTGTATCTGCCTATCCTAAAAACTCAATTGCCTTAACAAATATATTTTCTTCTTTAAGCGTCAGAAAATCGAATTCTGGTTTAAAAAGTTTTATAATCTTCCGATTCAAAAGCTATATCGAAAAAAAATCCATACTCCATTCCAATTGCTCGTAACATTTTGTTTGACATTTCCTACAACTTTACTATATTTACATACAAAAGTGCATTAAAATGGATGAGTAGTTTTCTATGTGTGCTATTTCATTTACTACTCGTACATTCAATTTTATATCAAATCTTTAGTGTATAAAGTGTCAATCTTAATAATATTTTTTAACACTTAGTACTACATACTATTTATAGTACGAAATCCTTCTTGAAAATATAAATTTGCAAATAAGAAGTGTTTAAAATATACTACAACACTATATGGAACACTTAAAATTTTATTTGTATTTAAAAGAAATGAAACATAAAAAAATTCTTTATAGTAGACTTATTGTACAATCATGAAATAAAGCCAAGTATGATGTGCAATAGAGACATTTAAGGCAAGTAGAAATTTTTAAAATAAAAAATGAGAAAACCATTGGAAACTGTTAAAAGCTGACTTTTTTTTATTGTCTTTTTAAAATATTTTAATATTTGTTGGTTAAAACTACATGGCGAATGAGTTTTCAATGATACATATAATAGAATTCCTCATACGCCACGTAGTTTTAACATACAAATATGGAACTATTTAAGAAGCAATTGTCCACCAAAGCTCTCTTAAAGTTGTGTGATATATTTAATGCTGTTTTTTATTACAAACATGTTCCTATTTATTGGAAAGTTGCAGAGATCAAAATGGTGCCAAAACCAGGTAAATCACCATATGAAATAACATCGTATAGACCAATTTCACTCTTAACACAATTATCCAAATTATTTGAAAGATTGCTATTAACAGAATTAACCCTATACTAATTTCCAAAAATATAATACCCAATCATCAATTTGGCTTTAGAAGCAAACACTCTACTATAGATCAGGTACATAGAATTACTGATATAATTGAAAAATCATTAGAAGAAAAGCATGTCTGCTCTGCAGTATTTCTGGACGTCTCACAAGCCTTTGATAAGGTATAGCACAAAGGCTTATTGCTAAAAATTAATTCAATATTTCCATCACAAATATGTAAAATTCTGCACTCATATTTAACTGACAGATATTTCTATGTGAAGTATAAAAATGAACGGTCTAATCTGAAACCAATAACAGCTGGAGTACCCCAAGGTAGTGTGCTAGGTCCTCTTTTGTACCTTATTTACACCTATGACATGCCTATACCAGCCAATTGCACGATTGCTACCTTCGCCGACGACACCGCATTGTTATCTGTTGACAAAACAGCAGAAAAATCAGTGGAAAAACTGCAGTCTGCCTTAACACTAATTGAAGAATGGGCCAAGAAGTTGAAAATTTCATTAAACAACTCCAAATCAACTCACACTGATTTTACAAACCAACGCATGACATACCATCCTGTTCGATTATTTAATAACATAACTCCGTACTCCAATACTGCAAAATACTTGGGAATGACACTTGATACAAAACTTCGATGGAAAGCTCACGTAAAAAAGAAAAAAGAAGAGCTAGACATAAAATACCGAAAGATGCATTGGCTGCTAGGCCGTAATTCAATATTATTAATCGAAAATAAACTTATGCTGTACCAGCAAATACTCAAACCAATATGGTCCTACGGTGCACAACTTTGGGGTTGTGCGAAACCAACTATAATCGAAATTATACAGCGGTTCCAGAATAAAGTTTTGAAAAATGCTGTTAATGCACCATACTACATAAGAAACAAAGATATTCACAGAGACCTACATGTGGACTCTGTGCGTACCACAATAAGCAAGATTGCTGAATCCCACAATCAAAGATTACTATGCCATGTCAACGAAGAAGCATCATCCTTAGCTACCAACAATGGCCCTACTCGTCGATTAAGGAGAACTAAACCCTCTGATCTTCGTGGCCTTTATAGAGACTAATCAAAAATCATCTTAATCACAATACTTTAGCTGTTTATATAAAATATAATTAAATTGCTCGTTAGTTTTAAGTAACTAGTTGCAGTGTAACAAAACAATAGCTATAATAAAAATTGTTTTAAATATAAAAAAAAAAAAATTTAAGAATATATTTTTAAACAGACTAACCAAAATACACGATGAAACTTTCTGGATCGACCAAAAAACATATAAACTTTTTTTATAAATAAAAAAATAAAAAATTCTTCGCTCCTTTTTAGATACATTGAGTTTTCTTTTACACTAAAAATTCAGAACCAGACCGGAATTAAAAAAAAATAATTTTTTTTTAAATTCTAGATAAAATTATCTACTAATATAAGCAAATTTATAGCCTTTTCCAAATTCAGTTAAATTAAATATTTTAAATAATATATTAAAAATGAGCGAACAATTTGTCAATATTTTACCACGCCTCCTTCGCATAATTTTTGGAAAAATTGTAAAAGTTATTCCATATTTTATTCTTATCATATAGGACAGAAAATACTGTAAGTTTGACAATAATACCGATATATATTATATACTATCAACAGGGCAACCAGAAATATGCTTTAAAAATCTATATGATGCCAATAAAAAATGCACTAAAAATTAAAATTTTAAAAATATGCTCCTAAAAATACATTTTTGACTAACAATCCGTATTTGAAAACGTATTTTTCGGTTTAGTTTTAGTAACTTTTGTGAAATTTATTTAAATCGCTAACAAAAAAGAAGATAAAAGATTATTTAAACCTGAATCGGTACAGTCTAAAAACAAAATACTCAAATTTGGACAAATAACACTGTACAACACTAAAAAAAAATACAAGGTCCGATTTTGATAGAGAAGACAAAAAAAAATTCACGTGTGTCGGCGTTTTGAAAGTTTACATCTGGGTTTCATTTTAGGGGGAGATAAAGTTTCCCCCAAATGCAAATTTTTGTATTGTCAATCGGTATAGAAAATCGAGTAAAGCTAACGTTTAAAGTATATGGTGTGTAGAATATGTTATGTTAAAGGTGTTTTTTGCTCTTTTTTAAAAGAAGGACAAAAAAGACCCTTACCTTGAGGAGTTAGAGGGTTAACATATTCTACAAAAATGTTTGGTTTTGGTGTATTCAGGGACTTATAGTAAAATTTTAACATTTTAACTCCTTAACTCCCTGTTTTAATGGTGTTTTTGCTCTTTTTTAAAAGAAGGACAAAAAAGACCCTTATCGTGAGGAGTTAGACGGTTAACATATTCTACAAAAATGTTCTCCGTAACATTTTACACATTTGCTGAACACACCATATACTTTAAACGTAAGCTTTACTCGATCTTATATGCCGATTGACAATACAAAAATTTGAATTTGGGGGAAACTTTACCTCCCCCTAAAATGAAACCCAGATGTAAACTTTCAAAACGCCGATACACGTGTTTTTTTTTTGTCTCTTTAATCAAAATTTATAGGTCTGACCTTGTAATTTTGGAAAAAAATTTGATTTTGTTGAACAGTGTCATTTGTATAATCGAAATCGGTGTTGCAAACAGCAGAAAATATTGAAAACGAATTTTCCAAACTTTTTTTATAGCAAAAAAAGAAATTGTTCTATAATGAAAAATTTAAAAAAAATATGCTCCAAAACTATGCTTTTGTTTTAGAAGGCACAAAGATGTGCTCTAAAAAAGATTTTTTTTATCAAAAATATTTCGTTAAGATCAAAATATGGAAAAATATGATATAAAGAGCAAAATATAATATAATTGCCCTAACAAATCGATGACAGAATTCGTCAATTGTTCTGAAAAGTATACATATCCCATACATTTTCCAATATGACGCACACATATTACATCATACAGGATATTTCTGGTTGTCGTGATTATCAATTTAAAATATAATTTCGTTTAATGTATTGCTGTGTGTTGTGTTTTTTTCATTCAACTCTTTTTTATTTTAACACACACGCAAAAAATATAAGTTTGCTGTTAGCTAACCAATATGCATATTCAACATAAACATAAATAGACCGTGTTTACTTTCAACGATCTGGATCAAGGTATGTATCCCCCACCCGAACCCGCAGATCAATATGAGCATTGGATATGTTTAAGAGATTACATATTTAAGGGACAGTTTTTTTTTTTTTGCTGTCCATCTCATGTTTAGGGGTCTAAGTTTGGTCAAAAATTACCACATTTTTATTTCTTTCGGATCATTTCTTTCTACTTTAAAGAAGTTTTAAACAATCTTGTTATTCAAAACTATTTGTTTTAAGCAACATTAAGCGAAAAATAATGTATTTGCATATTTAATTTAATTGTATCAATTGGAAAAAGGACAACTTACATTTCAGTAAATTCAACTAACATTGTCATTTGTTTTTACTGTTCAAAAAATTAACCACAATTATAGTAAAAATGAACCACATATGTAGTAAAAAATTAAAAAAACATTTATTTCTTTCATTTTTTTTAATTGGAAAAAAAATACTGTATAACATGAATGTAAAATCATAACACAGTAATTTGATGTGGTTTGTTTTTTTAAATGATAATTTTTCCTTCAAATTACTGTTTTTTATTTAAAAATAATGATACTGTATTACAACTCAAACCACCACAAATATTTACAGCAGAAGTTCCCTGAGTGTACTGATGCTAAGGCGATTTTTTAATTCTCAGTTTTCTCTAGTTTCTGACATCAAACTTTAGCGAAATCTCATTTGTGGGATCTTCGATAGTCAGATAAAGTTTTTTTTTGCAAACAAATTTCCTACTGGGTTCTTTTTGCCTTTATTATATGTGTACTTGAACACACATACAAATTGAGTTCTATAACAATAAGTGCTGTTTAGGGTCTTAAACTAAAATAAAGTGTATTTTAGTTTGTAGTGGTATTACTTTTGTGCTGTTGTTACTCGTTTGACAATTTTCATTTATTTATTTTCTCTTTCCTTTGTCACTATAACCTGCACTTCGATGGTATACTAAATATGTCAAACGGTTTGTAAGACAGATATTTTTCCTTGGGGAAATACAAGTGATATAAAAAATTGATTTAAGTGAAAAGGAGAATAAAAATTACAATTGAAACAATTGACTATATAAACTAAAAAAAGGGATGGTTCTTTCAAAAATAAGTTATTCTATAACAAGAATTAAAAATTTTCTGAGTGCAAAGTTCATGCAGTTACTACACATCACAGTTATTTGTGTAAAACTGCATTTGTAGTTATTTTAACTACAATTGTAGTTATATTATTTAAAAAAAAAAAAAACATTTTCACTGTTTTTGTTAGATGTTCTTTTAAACAACCTACAAAAACTACAGCATTTACATTACATTTAATTTATGTAGTTGTTTCGAATTTTTTACCAAACGATTACACTCACAATAATTACAAATATTTTATTTAATAAAATTTATAGCTGCGATATTTCCACCGCATTTTTCTTATATTCTTTCACTAAAAATTTCTTATCAAGCGCCATATTGGGTCTGTCTGCGAAATATTCGATCAATTATTTCGCAACCAGAAACAATATGGCACTGTTTAAAAAATGTCTAGTGAAAGAATATGAAAATTGTAAAACCGGTTTTGACCGACTTTAATTTTCTTATTTGTTTTTCCTATTTCCACAGCACTTGACTATTCTCTTTCACTTTTTTTTTTTTTTTTTGTGTTTGTGTCCCTTAATGTATTTAAGAAGTCCTTTTTTTGTTTCGTTTTTTTGTCAATTTCTTTTCTTGTATTTACATAAATTCTTATTGCTGTTGTTTGGAAGCTTTGTGTCACTGAAAACCTTTGGTGGTACTCCCTTTTGTATTGTGCTGTTTGCTATTTGTTGTTGTTGTGTGCAGCATTGTGCTTTAACTCTGTGCCGAGTTTCTGTTAGTCGTTCGACTCTTACTCTATATATTGTTTTGTATATCCTGTGTTATTTTTGCAAAGTGCAGTGCTTTGTAATCTTTAACATTTATTTGAAAAACTTAAGAATGCAATTTAGAATAGCAAAACGAAGTAGGGAGTCATGTATGTAAGTAAAAATAAAATTATTAGGGTGGAGCGAGGAAATAACAAATTTTTAGGCGAAAAAAAAAGGCAATCTTTAATTACACTTTTTATTTAACAGCGTGAACATTTTAAATATGTAAAAAAAACTAATAATTAACTCTTATTAGTGTTAAAGCTTTGCCTTTTTGAGTCCAATACAACATGAAGTGTATCCTACCATATCCTTTTATTGAAAATGCGATAACGGGCTAACAAGTATCTCCAGATGCTTAATTTGTATGTCAAATGTTTGAAATTTGTTTAGCCACATTAATGTTAAAAATTATCGCCTTCTGTCGCCAGGTTTAAAAGTTATAGCGGAAAATGTGAATAGGTATTAGGATATCCGCTTAAAACAATTTGCACATTTTTTTTCATTACACCACCCAGTTTTATTGCAAATGGTTCCGAATGGAAGAATACATTTTTTTGTTTGAAAAAGTTAACCCGTACTGAATATTGGCCAAAAATTATCCATTTTTGAAAAAAAATGTGTATTTTTATTGGAACAAATGTGAACAAAAGCTTCTTAACCCTAAAAAGTAAGACCGTCAGTGTAGTTCCCTTTACCACATATTCAAATTTAATAATAATTTTTATAAGATAAAAATTTGTTTGATCAATTTAAAAGCTTTACAAACTTGTAGTTATGAATTAAATTAAGTTCCATATGTCTGTTTTGTCCCCAGGGTTAAAGATTACTTAAATAAAAGTCAAGCTGATTATTATAGTCCTATTAAATTTAAGTAATATTTTTCTGACAATTATCCAAATATTGATGAAAACATTAAAATTTTGTTCAAATTTTAAAGAAATATTGAATTTTCATAAAATTTCCTTGAAATGAGTCCTTCCACACACAAATACGAATTATAATTTTTTCAATGTGTTTTTTTTTTTCTTTCTTTCTTTAATTACTATGGGGAATAAGGAGTCAATTGACCTAAAAGTGACTGGTTAAAGAAGGACTTATCACAGGACTGGTATAATAATGAAGTGGGTTAAGCAGTGTTAATTGTCCTAAAATTACCAATCCTGTGACTGGTAAAGGGAGGACATACCACTTAACCAGAATGCTTATTAACAAGAAAAAGGCAGTTGGAGAGAATTTTATCTATTGGAAGCTGTTTAGTTTTCGTTTATTTTATACGACATGGCGCTTTTGCGACAGTCTTGTGGTTAGTCCTGTGGCATGCCACTTTATGGTTTAAAGCAGGACAAATGACCCCCTCCTATGACAAGCCAATGTTAAAGTTGCAAGTTGTTTACATAGGGTAGGGTTTAGCAGAGGAGCGGTCTCTGGCACGAAGGGACCGATCCTGTGGCACACGCAGAACCGGTCCTATTCCCCATAGGGATAGCATTTTAAAGAATCGTTAAAATTAATTTTAAAAAAAACTTTTTAGAATTTTTATCACATTCACGGGTCATTTTTGATTCTATGCTAAAGTGGGTTAATGATATCAGATGAAGTCGGAATTCCATTTCTGAATAATTTTAGGTATATTGAATGTATAAATCAAATACGAATTTATTACGAATTTCAGGTATTTTTAATAAAATACACTTTTTTTAAATGGGCCATCTTCGGCGGAAATTCGGAACGGATTAATGTTATGAAAAAAAAACTCGATTTCTTCCATTTGGAACACATTGTAATAAAACTGAGGGGTGTTATGAACGATAGTCGACAAATCAATATTTTAAGGAATATCTTAATATACATGTATCCCTCTAATGCACTCAAAAAAGCTTTACAGTTACTACATGAGAGTTGTTTTTGTATTTATCAGTAGTAGTTGTTTTTAACTGCAATTACAGTTGTTTTTCTATGAAAGAATACAAATCAAACATTATGACAGTTAATTAAAAAAACAACTGAAGAAAATTACTATACTTCTGCAACAGTTGTTTGAAGCAGTTATTTTAGTATTTCACTAAACAACTACCAAAACAGTAACTTTGCAGTAAAGAGTTAAATTTTGTGAGTTATTTAAAAATTAAAAAACAGAAAATATCAAAAATGGGGTCAGATTTGACCTCACACTACATTCCATTTTACGCGCAATAAAAATATTATAAAAAAAAAATATTTTTGTACTGAAGGTCTTTGTCCCCTTTTAAAATTTACTTTTTAAAAACATCACCTACCACGTCACAAGGTATCTAAAATTATCAATTTATCCCAACCTTTGACAACGTCAAGTTAAAATTAGCGGTCTCTTGATATAAAATGTCTAAACTAGGACCAGTCACTTTTCTTGTTTACTTTTTTGGTAGATATCAAATTTGTTTTGGAGGAGACAAATTTCTTTCGCAAAATATTTGATTCCGCTACGAATTTAGAATTTGAAGGTTTTACATTGAAAGACGTAAGAATATATCTAAAGCTAAATCCTGTGTTAGAGTTTCTTTCCTATTTAAATTCCCCACCCAAAATTTCTGTAAATAATCCACCCTAACGTATATACTATCTATTGTAGTTTGTAGTATATGGTCTTAAATATTAAATGAGATTTGTATATGAAGGAGTAGAGATTAAATTAAATAAAAATTATTGTAATGACTAAACATGACTGTGAAAATAAGAAGGAAAATAAATACAATCTGTAAAAAGTATAATAGAAAAAGGGGAAAATTTTAAGTACCCAGCAAAAATTGTTTTTCTTCTAATTTGGCATTTTCGTCCATGAATTTTACTTCGGCTTGCCATAGGAAGGAAGCATTCCCCAAATGATTCAATGCAAGTTTTCTGCCTACGCAACTTTTATGGAAGTTTTAGGCAGAAACCATTCCTAGGAAGTTGTTTTGCAGCTTTATAAGAATGATTCCTATCTATGACAAGCCAATGTTAAATTCATGATTCAGTTTTTGCTGGGTAGTCTTAAGTTAACGTGTTTTTTCTTTTTTACTTTTAATTTAAAAGGATAATCTCTGGCCTAGTAATTTAATCTAGATAAGTATGACATTTTGTTAAAACCTAAAAAGAAAATAAAGAATCCTTATGTAGACTTTTAACATACTGCATTTTAAAGGATTTTCTATCACAGCTGCACTTGTTATGCCAGACAAACACCAATAAACACGCAACTCATATGTAAAACTCGATTAAACAAATTTTCAATATTTCTGACAGTTGGCTTTTTAAAAAAACTTGCAAAAACATCGCATTTTATGTACATTAATTTTATGTAGTTGTTTCGAATGTTTTTTTTTTTAATATTAAGAAATGTCTGATGAAAAAATATAAGAACAATTTTATCTCGTGACTTTATTATAAATATAAAATATTAAAAAAAGAATATTTTAGAAAAAATAATGGAAAAGTATACACTCAGGGAACTTCTGCTTTAAAAATGTTGTTGTAGTTGTTTGGGTTGCAATGTCAGTCATTTGTAGAACAAATTTAATTTTTTACTAACTTTGTAGTTTATTTAAAAAAACAAACCACATCCAATGACTGCTTTATGATTTTACATGAATACGTGAATACATGAATACATAAACACGGAACACATATGTAAAACTCGATTAAACAAATTTTCAATTTTTCTGACAGTTGGCTTTTTAAAACAACTTGCAAAAACTACCGCATTTTATGTACATTAATTTTATGCAGTTGTTTCGAATGTTTTTTTTAAATATTAAGAAATGTCTGACTAAAAAATATAAGAACATTTTAATCACGTGACTTTATTATAAATATAAAATATTAAAAAAGAATAATTTAGAAAAAATAATGGAAAAGTATACACTCAGGGAACTTCTGCTTTAAAAATGTTGTTGTAGTTGTTTGGGTTGCAATGTCAGTCATTTGTAGAACAAATTAAATTTTTAATAACCTTGTAGTTCATTTAGAAAAACAAACCACATCAAATGACTGTTTTATGATTTTACATTAATTTTTTACAGTCGTTTTTCTGTTATTTAAAAAAATAAAGATTTCTTTATTTTTTACTAACATTTTTACTACAATTGTTAGTAATTTTTTGAACAGTAAAAACAAATGACAAATGTTAGTTAAATTTAATGAAATGTTAGTCGTACTTTCTTCAAGTGAAATTTAATTTGTTTTTGACTACATTTGCTGTCGTCTCTACCTACATACTATCCTTAGTATTTTTATATAATGCAAGTTTGTTATAATTTTTATTAAAAATAAAAATTATGTTTTTTTCGACCTTTAATTGTGCAATGAAAATGAAAATTATTCAAGTTCGAGGCCATACTCTATATTTCTTCATTAGGATATTGTCCCTACAAATAATCTATAGAGTTTTTTGTTTTCAAATTTATTATTTGACCCTTTCAGGAATGTGTTGATAGATCTATTTCGGGAATTTTCTAGGTTCCCATCATCAGAACACGTTTTGAAAGCGGTAACAATCCCATGCCAAACATCAAACATTCATATGAACTAGTTTACTCACTACATGAGAACTATAGGAGAGAACAAGAAAAACAGTGTATTGAATATCCACCAGAGGTGGACCTTGCACATCAAACAAGTTTTCAATTTATTTTTTGATCAATGGTTATAATCTTTTAACTTCAAACTCATATATTAGTTCTCATGTAGTGAATAAACTAGTTTATATGAATGTTTGATGTTTGGCATGGGATTGTTACCGCTTTCAAAACGTGTTCTGATGATGGGAACACATTCCTGAAAGGGTCAAATAATAAATTTGAAAACAAAAAACTCTATAGATTATTTGTTAGGACAATATCCTAATGAAGAAATATAGAGTATGACCTCGAACTTGAATAATTTTCATTTAATACTTTTCCTTCATTAAAATTCTACCTGCAGCTTCTATATCTAAAACTAAAATCATGTTAAGATTATTTCACATTATTGTAGAAAATTTAATTTTTAATTCGTGTTTTCTAAATGCAGTCTAAAATTAACTGTGCCTAAAGGCAGTATTACCTATTTGAGGGTTAATATTTTATTCTAATACACACATTTTAAAAATTTCCAAAAAATGAGCCGATAAAAACACATTCATATAACGCTACATAAATCGTTAAATTAGTTTCTTCTTTACATAAAGGATTCCATGAAATTGTATTTACTGTTACTATGGTATCGTTGTTTTTTATTTTCCATCATAGATTTAACGGCTGTAGTGGTAGATACACAGAAAAAACTAAAAACGATTAATTAAAATATTTGTTGATTCAATTAATTGAAATTGAATTCGGTCCTATTAAAGAAATTTTGGTATCAATTAAAATAATCGATAACTATTAAATTGATTTTATTTTTAATTAAAGTTTTAATCATATCTATTAAAAATTAATTTTAATATGATTTTAAAAAAATTGTTAGTAGATACTATTAAAAATTTAATTAAAACTTGCAAAATATCTAGGAAAAAATCGCAAAAATTACAAAATTTCAAAAATCGCCAAAAGTGTAAGAATAAAAAATCTCCAAAATTGAAAAAAAAGCAAAAAAAAAGTAAAAAAAAAACAAAATCGCCAAAATTTTAAAAAAACCTTCAAAATTGCCAAAATTTAAAAAATATTGCCAAAATGAAACAAACGCCAAAATTGGGAAAAATTGGATAACAATTGTCAAAATTCAAAAATCGCTGAAATTTAAAACAATGTTCAAATTTAAAAAAAATTCATAAATTTAAAAAAAAACAAAACTTCAAAATTTAAAAAATCACATAAATAAAATTTACACTGTCTATATCTCGAAAACATTTTTAATTTTTTGTATAGTGTTATATTAACGTCATATAGACAGTCGCAATTAATTTTTAATTAATATGCATTTGACAAATTTATTTTGGAAATGTTGAGGTTAAGAAGAAGAATAAACGTTTTTCTCTTAAAATTATAAACACTATTAATTTTTAAATCAGACTAGACTAGTTTCTGCCTTTTTATGGACAGGCTCATCAGTGATTTTCCATTTAAATTGTATTATTATTTGTGTCTTATAATTGTCAAATTGTCTCCATATGATAAATTTTTTCAACAACCTGCGGCTGTAAGAATCAAACCTGCGCTCATCTTACATTACAAATGTAACAATACCAACTCATGACCGTTTACCCAAGTATGGCCTCGAATCTAATGCAGCTAAATTGCAGTTTTATTTCCATTAGCTTTTTCTGTTATTGTATATTATACTCAGAAGTGACAACACTAACAACACAAATATTCTATTTTTATTTTTTTAATCTCCTCCGTCTTCTATTTTTGTCAAGTTTTTATTTTTAATTTCCGTACTTTATTGTTTTCGGTGATTTTTGTAATTTTGGCGAGTTTTTTAAGTATTAGCAAATTTTTTTTATTTAATAGATTTTTTTTTAATTTTGGTGATTTGTTTAAATTTTTGGCATTTCATTCTTTGTTGTCATTATGGGTTATAAAAACTAGAAGTTTTGTGTGTACCAAATTCATTTTCAATTAAACATTTAATTTAGTAAATACTATTAAAGTCTTAATTGAAAGTGAGTTTGAAATCAAGCAAAAGTTTTATTGATATTTTTTTGACAATAATTTTTTCTGTGTACAATAGAATTGGAATACAGAAAATAAATTTTCCGAATAATGAGTTATTTTTATGGTTGTTGTTTGTTAGTTATGCTAAATTTTGTTCGCTTTTTTTTTGAGAGAAGAACAAAAATATAAATTATGGTAAAATACAATTAACTATTTTAATATTTAGAAAAAATAAGAACAAGACGGACTAATAACATGAACACAAGGCATAATTTTCTATAACTAAATGCTTAGTAAATTTTATTTCAACTTAACTTTTAGAAGTTTTTTTTTTCAGACAAAAAAAGCAGAAAACGGAAATTTTTTAATAGAAATTCATGCCAAAAAACAAAAATTAGGGAATAGAATACAGCAGAGATGGAAAGATTGGAAGAGTAGTACACTCTGGCAATTATGTAGGTAGAATCAACTGCAAATCACAATTAAAATAACTGCATTTGCAGGAGAACTGTAAAGTCAACTGACAAATGTAGTAAAAACAACTACAAATGAAGTTAAAACAACAAACATAAAAATGATTATAAGCTGTATGTGCTGTTTTTGTTAAACTTAAAAACTACTGCTTTTATTAGTTAAATTTAATGTTAAAATTATTAACACTTTTAACAATTTTTAATTTAAAAATAAAAACTAATTTATGTAAATACTCTTAACTTGATTTTATTTTTGAATTAATCAAATAAATCGAAAAAATATTTACAGTAGTTATCACATTTTTTATTTAATTTTCGCGATATTTATCTGAATCGTTCTTACCATGTGTTTGCGAGGAATGTAATATTGTTTGTTTTGTTTTTTATTGCAGGTAGAATTTTGATGAAAATATTAAAAAAATTTAAAGAAAAGAATACATATAAATAAAATTAAAGTAATGCAGGGAGTAAGATAGTGTCATTACTGGTAGTAAGAAAAGTAATGACATGTCATTACCGTTTATACACTGGGACTGGACAATTAATGCATAACAAAATTCTCGATATATTAAAGGATCTAAAGCATGATGTTCCCTTCCCTTACAACTCGTAAAGACAGTGCATTACAGGGTCGAAATGCTGATTATCCGGTCGAAATGCTGATTATCCGGCAAAATATATTTTTAAATCTTTAAGTTTTGAAAAAACTAAAGATTTCTTAATAGGCAGAGCTAAAAATTGTTTAATTTTCCACAAGGAAAATTCTTTAGAAGCTGAGATTATTTAATACAAACATTTCCCTAAAAACAGTGTAATTTCGTATTATAAAAAATCATTAAAAACTCACAGTTTTCTATAGAAAACTGATGCAGGATTTCTGTTTTTTTCTGTTGTTTTTGTTTTCAACGTTTTTCGTTTTTATCTCTCTGAATAATAGGGCCGACAAATATAATATTTTAAAACTTCCATCTCTGCTTTTAGAGTGCTTTGAACATATGGATGTTATAACTTTTGCAAAAAATTCAAATATAACAAAAATCAACTTTTTACCAAGTTATTTGTTATGTTTTTTGTTTGTAGCTTTGTTTAGAGAGAATACATTAAATATTTAGCAAAAACCCCAGAAATAAAAACACTTTTATGAAGATGGTGGCCTAATTAGGAAAATTGTGATAATGACGTTGATAAATAATACAATTGATAATTAGTTAAGGGTATAAGAAGCAAACAAACAAAAATATCCTTTAAAATATTTAAAGGATGTTTGGAAATTACTGGCTTTTTAAGGGAGAAAAATTCTAAAAATATAATTTTTTTTAGGAATTAATTTATTCTAACCTAAACCAGTGAAGAAACGGTAATGACATGTCATTACTTTTCTCACTACCGGTAATGACACCAGCTTACTCTGTGCATTACTTTAACACAAATAACAAGGACCTACTAATGACCAGTTCATTTTCCCATTATTTTATTACAAAAAATAATGTGTTACCCATAAGTACACACAGAGAATAAATTAGTTAGAATACTATCATGACCCCCAAGATTCTTCTCAATCAACTCAATTTTATTTCTCAGCATATAATTATTACGATTACAACCAATTTTTTGCTTTAATGACATACATTTTACTGTTACAACTAATTAAATTTCAATTTAAAAATCAAGGAGGTATTTCCAACCGAATTGATCAAAAAAAATCTTGTCACAAGAATACCATAGCAACGATCATATAAAAAACAAAAAAATTAACATTTCAACCGATTAATTGGCTATGAAAAATAAAATCTAATAGTTCCAATCAAACTTGAATTTTACATCATTCATATTATTTTATGAAGGATTTACTACCGACTGTTGGTCAAATAGTGTTTAAATGTTCGGTTGTAACAAAAAATTTGTAAACTAATTTTATTTTTAAACAATATCGACACTCTTAACTATAAGTGGTTTGTTTCAAATGATAAATGAACAAAGTAGCATAGCAATTGTCAAAAATAAATATAAAAAAATTAAACTTAGAAAAAATTCAAAAATATTACAAAAAAATATATGTTCATACAAAATTAAAAAAGAAAATTATGAAAAACAAATAATTAAATTCTAAATATAAAAAATAACGTGGGCACTTCAAAAAAAAATCAATGTTACTTATGAAGGCGATAATCAAAAGGAATTTCTGGCAGGACTTCCGGAAAAATAGATATATATATGCCAATTCCATTTGGCCACAGAATTTTCACAAAGGTAGTTTATATAAAATAAATATTACTCGAAGATGCATTAACCATTTTGAAACTTTTATACAGGTAATTCAACGCACTTTCATGAATCCCTTTAAGAGCCAAAACACTACAGGTGGATGAGAGGCTTATTATTTTTTATTTTATTTTTATTTTATTAATTAATAATCATATAATTACAAATTATATACTATTACCCTAACCGAGCACTAGCTACTATGGCCTTCGGCGCGTTGTAGCGAAAACAGACCAGTGCCTCTGGTGGGAATCGAACCCACGACCCCCGCACTGATAAGCCAGCACGCTACCAACTAGCCTACCGGGGCGCACAGGCTTATTATTTATTTAAGATGCAAACATACATTTTTTTCTGCGGTAGTTTTTGTGGGTGCCACATCCCACAAAGCACAAATAACCAAGGATTTTTACCGTTTATGTTTGAAATAACAGTATTGGTTTATCATGTCGAGACTACACACCATATGAAAGTGTTGAAGCCACTATTACATAAAGGCTAATTTCCCTCAAATTTTACCGTATTTAGTCTGCTGTTTTCGGTTCGAATTCGAAGTATATGATCAACACCGTTATAAATTTCTGTTTTGGTATCGTAAAGGTTTTATAACGGTGCAGGGAATATGTATCGGATTTGAGCTGCAAAACTAGAAAACTTAACACGGTAAAATATTTGGACAAATACACATTCAATACATCATTGATTTAAAAAGTTCATGTTGGTTTTAGTTTTGAAATGATTAACCAATACCGCTATTCTAAACTGTAATGGGGGTGAACCTTGCAAAGAATAGAGCAAGTTTTAGTTAGAAATCCATCAGAATAAAAACAATGTTTTTACATATAAAAAAATACGTTTCTTATGTACAAAATGTATTTAAATTTAATTATTTTCCAGGGAAGTTGCCTGAAGTTTTGAAGCTATTTTAATGAAAAATGTCTCGGAATTTGATTCATATCCCAAAAAAAGAGTGAAGATTTTTCTCTTATTCAGAATCAGATTCCGCAAAATTTTAATTTATAAAAAAAGTTGTTTTCCAGAAAATATTGCGAATTTACTGTGTTTTTCCTTATAAAAATTCCTCAAATTCTAAACCTGGTTTCGATTAAAAACCTCTATTTTATAGGGTCAATACATCAAAATCTCGGATTCTTTATACGAAAATTAAAGTTTCGTAAATTGTTCAAGGAAAACGCATAAGAATATGATGTGTTTCTATAGCAAAATGCTCTTATTTTACCAGAAATTTTGTTAATTAAGTTAAATCATTTGTTTACAAAATTTATGTATCATTCTTAATAAAAAAAAAATTAAAAATAATTTTAAAAATTACTTGGAAACAGTGTATTATTTAAAAAAAAAATGGATAAGCCCCACCAAATAAATTCAATTGAATCAACTAATCCATTTTCAAATTAGTTTTGGACAATAAATGATTCAATTATTCAAAACGAAAGTTGGGTACAACAATCAAATAACAAATCTAATTTTAGATAGTTCATGTAACTACAAAAATTCGGTTGGCAAAAAATTCGGTTGGAGCAACGAAATTATTTTCTGTGTGTACGTATTTATTTTAATCATTATTTTAAATAAAAAAAATAATGATCAAAATCTATTTTTAGACTAATTTTTTTTTTCTCTAGTAAGTAAATATATAGCTACTTGTTTTTGATTTTTTGCATGCTGGAAAGTAATGACATTTTGTGCAAGCAAGTTAGTTACGTTTTTATCTATCAAATATACCATGTCGAGGTAGCTCAGATGGTAGAACCATTGACTGACAATATGAAGTCACAGGTTCGAGTCCCTAGTGGGCACATTTTATTTTAAAAAAAATTTCAATAAAAAAATATTTTTTTTATTAAAATTAGTTTTTTCTTTTTAATTAAATTAGACTCATTTTGAAGATAAATTCATTTTTTCCAAATCCGCAGTTCAAATTACAATTGATTCCCATATGCCGTTGTCAAACCCTTATATGGAACTCTTAGGTATCAATGAATCACGTAGCTTTAACCTTTAAAAAGAAGTGGGCGATTATGTACGACTATTTTGTTTTTTAATTTTCGACGTTCTTTCAAAATTTAAAAACGCGATATTTCCACAACCCTAAGAGCTACCAACCTAAAATTAAAATAAGTCATATTTATATGACACTTAACCATCTGCACAGGAAGGGTCAATCGGACAAGGATATGTGCAGGTTTTGTGAGATGGTGTCTGAGACCTCGAAGCATGTTCTCTGCGAATGTGCCATGCTTTGTGATAGGAGACTTAGGTTTCTAGGTGATCGCTTCATTTCGACATCGTGAACATTTTGCCTAATAGGATAATTGGCTTTATAGGTAGCTTGAATCTATAGGTAACATTAGGCAGCACAAAAGACCTACATTGGTCGCGGTGCATAGTCCCTTCTGATCTAATCTAATTTACATATATGACACTTAACTTCCATACCGAGTTTGGTTACAATTGAGGGGGGTCGAGTTTAAAAATAGACTTTTTTTATGGTTTTATATGGAATAAGTCTATTATTATACTGATAAAAAAACTTTACTCGGCGCATCTACTAAACTGCCTATCACAAAACAGAAAACCCTTAAGCCGGCCAAAGGCCGGTCAAGCAGAAAAACTTTACTCTGCGGAACCACTAAACTGCCTATCACATAGGAAAACCCTCCACATAGGTCTGGCAAAAAAAATTTCCTCAACGAAGCCGGGCTTTGGACGGACTGGAGGAGAAAACCTTTAAGCCAATAAATTTTGTAATATCACCTCCATGCGGTTATCCCTGGGTAATGCCAACGTTAGCAACTAATAATTCATATTTTCATGTAAAATTCATTATTTGAACAGTAAATTTTACAAAAACAACAAAAAAAAAACACTAAAAAAGTCCTCCCCATTTGTGTACTTAAAATATATTTCAAATAGATCTAGAGGGCGCTAACTATCATGGATCATAAAAATAATATCATTTTTGAAATCTTGAGGAAATTTCCTTTCATTTGAGTACCCACTTTGCATACCGGTTTTTGGGCTCTTGGTAGAAAAATATTTTCTTTTTTCTGTTCCAGAGGGGGTCATATTTTTTTTTTTTTAGGACTGCCTCATAACGTTTTGCTTAATTTTTTGCTAAAATTACAAAAAAAAATTTTAAAATGACGTTGCAGAAAATACTGCTAAATTAAACTGACTTTTTGCTAAATATTAGTAAAAAGAATGACAAATATAATTCAGTTGAATCTGCAAATACTTAGTTAAATTGGAGCTGAGTTTTAGTTAGTTAAAAGTTAAAATATACTAAAATCAGCAAAAAATTAGTTAAAAATGTCATAAAAAAATTTTAAATTTTCAAAGTATTATTTTAATTTTCTTTTAATGCAAATAAATATATTTTCTTCTGAAATCAGCAATCTACAATTTCTTAGAAAATTTTTTGTTGATCTTAGCAAAATGTACTGTTATTTGCATTCTACTAATTTTAAGGTTAATATATCAACAAATTTAATATATCAACTGTAATATCAGTTTTTGTTTGCCGTTTTCCGTCAACAAACATTAAGTTAAAGTTTTTGCTAATTTTAGCAACTTCAACTCTAATATAATATATTTTATGTTTGCTGTTCTTTTTTTATTCATATTAATCAAACAAAATCTGCTAATTTGGACTGTTTTTTCTGCAACGACATTTTTAACAAATTTTTAGTAGCCTTTACTGCTATTTTACAGGTTCATTTCTATGAGTGTAATATATCCTAACTTAATACCATCGCCTCATCGCAAACATTATTTTTTCATTATATTAACAATTTGAAATAAAATAGAATTTTTATAGCCACAAAACCAATAAATATTTTATAATTTCATACGCTACGCTACACAAAATTAATTAAAGTCATTAAAACAAATCCATAATATTTAATTACATTTAAGAGTACACAGAAAAACTAAAATCAAGTTACAATTAAAATATTTGTTGTTTCAATTAAAAGTTTAATTGAATTCGGTCCAGTTTAGGAAATTGTAGTTTCAATTAAAATAATTTGTAACAATTTAATAGATTTTAATTTCAATTAAGGTTTTAATAATATCTATTAAAATTTTAATTAAATATCGTCTTTAATTTCAAACAAATTTTTAGTAGATGCTATTAAAACTTTAATAAAAAATTGCAAAAAAAAAAAAAATCTCCTAAAATTGGGGAAAAAATCGCCAAAACTTAAAAAACGCTAATATTTACAAAAAAAAAAATCGCCGAAATTTTAAAAAATCAATAAAATTTTAAAAAAAAACCCCGAAAATTAAATAAATTGCCAAAATTGAAAATATAGCTAAAATTGAAAAACACAAGAATAAAATTTAAAACGTCTATATCTTAAAAACATTTTTGATTTTTGTAATTTTTTAATTTCGGCGATTTTTTTAATTTTAAAGATTTACTTTAAATTTTGGTGATTTTTTTAATTATTTGTTATTTTCCTTTTATAAAATTTAGAGATTTTTTTTTTAAATTTCGCGATTTTTTTAAATTGTAGCAATTTTTTGTTTAATTTTAGAAATATTTGCACATTTTTATTTTTTTTTTTAATTCTGATCTTTTTTCAAGCTAGGCGAATTTGTTAATATTAACGAAGTTTTAATACATTCAATTTTCCAAATTTTGGTGAACTTTCTTAATTTTGTCATTATATTCTTTAATAATAACCCATTATGGTTTATAAAACTGTGAAGTTTGTGTGCACTAAATTTATTTTAAATTAAAAATTTAATGCACATTATTAAACTTTTAATTGAAAGTAACCTAGAAATCAAACAAAAGTTAATTCATTTTTTTTTTCACAATAATTTTTTCTGTGTACGCAATAAAATACATAGATTTTATTTGTTCATATTATTACCAAATCGAAGTGGTTATAAATCTTTTTTAGGAAACAACTAGGGAAGGACAGTGAAATAAAGTTTCTAATTTCAACATTAAGAATATAAATTAGTTAGAAAAACATTAAGGATAATCATAACCCGATTAAAGAAAATTTATATGGAGCTTTATGTAGTCATATCAATTTCTATGTGACGCAATGTGTAATCTTATTGAATTTCATTCAAAATATGGACCCATAGAATTATATCCATATAAATGTAGCTGATGCAATTAGATAAATGACCAGTACAATTTTATACAATTTTATTTTATAGAATTGTATTAGATTATATCAGTTTTGCATCTAATTGTATCAGTTTATATCTGAACTGATACAGATAGATATAATTATATAAAAACCAGATATTATTGTATCCGGACTTTGAACTGATATAATTGTATATGATTTTATGTAAACTGATAGATCTAAATATAATTAGATCCGAGTTTTAGTCTGGTAAAATCGCACTAAATGTTATATTTTTCTATATGATTGTATGAAAATAGACACAATTTCAAACAAATATATGATCATCCTATCATATCCCTTAAGCCCATAAAAAATATTAAAAAATATAATAATTTTTTGCTGTTTTCAAACGACATAAATCTATTAAAGTTTTAATGCACATAAGGGTATTCCGAAAGTGTACAATTTTACGTAATATTGCTCAAACGATGAGCATTATCCAGTTGGTTATGGGGAAAAATAGAGAATACTTATAGTTCGCTGCTCATATTTTTGAGATTTTTGTACAAAATTGGAATCAAGTTTGGTAATGCAGAGCATATTTTTGTATATATATTTATAAAATTTTCAAAGAGTAGTTTTAGTCCACTCATCTTTCAATCTAAAAAAAGTAATAAATAAAATTACTTCTTTCAAACTAAATGACGCTGTGGTGGACCAAAATTAATGTATGGAAATTTTATAAATGTTTTTTCCATAACATGCTCAGGATTGCCAAACGTTTTCTTTGTCCGAACATTTTAATAATACACTAAGAAGGCCGCGCGTAGCGCGTAGGTTTTTAGCCCTAAATAGTTTGAGTACGTGACGAAATTCGGAAAAATAGTAAATTCGGAACAGGCTAAGTTACAGCCATCAGACTTTTTTTGAATATTACACTATATGTTAGTATATATAATTTTTATTTGTGTTATATCTAATGTATTTGTACATAATTCTATTATGTATGCACAGCGCATACTCTAGCGACATTTATTCGTTCCCCCGCATAGTTTAGGGACATTTGCTTACTTTGGGGACTGTCCGCAAAGTTTTCGCGCCTTTTCTTACATCTAGCGTATAAGATGAGGACAGTTGGTTCGATACACCGCATATTTCGGGAACAATTTTGGCCGTGTCCCTAAAGTATGCACTGTGCATACATATATACATATCTATATATATAAAATAGAATGTGTGTTTGTTTATTTGTTTGTATGTATGTACCTTATAGGAGACCAGACCACTGGACCGATCTTCCTGAAATTTTCACAGTATGTAACTGGAACTCCGGAATGCTCAATAGAATACTTTTTTTTTGGCCACGCCCACTTTTACGCCCACTATTTCATTATTTGAAATTGTATACACATGGTGCTTTAGCCTTGTGATAGAAAGCTGAAACTTTCACCATGTATCACCATGTATTCTTTGGAACATGACAAAATTTCCTGCACTTTTATTTTTAAAAATTTTGCCCAGGAACGTGGGTAAAAGGGGGGATAAAAGTGGGAAAAAGTCTCCCCATTAGCGGCCTCACCGAACCCTTTAGGATAGATACCTGAAATTTTCACCATATGTTCATTCGGATATAACCAAACTTTCTGCAATTTTACTTTTTGGAATTTGCTCAGGAACGTGGTAATAGGGGAAAAAGTCTCCCCCTCAGTGGCCTCACCAAACCCTTTGGGATAGAAAGCTGAAATTTTAACCATGTGTTCTTTCTGATATGCCCCAACTTTGGAAAATTTACTTTTTACAATTTTGATACGTAACGTGGTAAAAAGGGGGATAATAAGGGAAAAAGTCTCCCCTTTAGTAACCCGACCAAACCCTTTGCGATAGAAGGCTGAAATTGTTACCATGTATTCTTTCGGATATGTCCTAACATTCTAAAATTTCACTTTTCCCAATTTTGCTCAGTGACGTGGTAAAAAGGGGGATAATAAGGGAAAAGTGTTTTTATTTGAATTAAGCCAAGTTTATCCATCATCCAAAAAACTAGGTCTAAGGCACGCTAACAACGTAGCGGGCTGCGCCCGCTAGTATAAATATATATGTTAAGTCTTCCCGAGTAAAAATGTTTACATATAATCATCCATTATTTGATATAAATATACACCCAGGGAACTTCTGCTTTAAAAATATGTAGTTGTTTGGGTTTAAAAATATGTAGTTGTTTGGGTATTTTTAATGTAAATGTAAGTCATTTGTAGAACAAATAAAATTTTTAACTAACCTTGTAGTTCATTTAAAAAAACAACTCACATCAAATGACTGTTTTATGATTTTACATTCATTTTTTACAGTTGTTTTTTGTTATTTAAAAAAATAAAAAAAAAATTTTTTGGTTTATTTTTTACTACCATGTGGTTAATTTTTACTACAATTGTTAGTCATTTTTTGAACATTAAAAAACAAATGACAATGTTAGTTGAATTTAATGAAATGTAAGTCGTCCTTTTTTTAAATGAAATTTCATTTGTTTTTGACTAAAATTGATGTCGTCTTTATCAACATAATTTCCTAAGTGTATATGTTATTGCATGCTGTTATATGTGAATACATATGTTTATGTATACATAAAAATGTTCTCAACATTTTTTAATACGATGCCACATAAAATTACATCTTATTATATAAATATAAAAATATGTATATAGAAAAAATTTGTATATATACATAAACATATGTATTCACATATAATAGCATGCAATAACATATATATTTATATAAAACAATGCATGATTATATGTAAACGTTTTTACTCCTGAAGACTTAATATTTATATTATTTAATAATAACAAAAAAAGAAGATTAAATATGATGTAGTTGCACTAGCACTTTTAAGGAAACTGAAGAAAGATAGAATGTGAATACCCTTATTGTTACTTCCTTTATGAGTCCCATGATATAATAATTGTATACAATATTGTAGAAAATATTCTACAATATAATTTACAATTCATTTAAAATTTTTTTTAACAACATATTACAATAAACAAATTGTTTGAGTACGTACACCCAATGCCAGCAATAAATTAAGTGATTTTGTGTATATTAACAATATAAACATTTATATTAACAATATAAACATTTAATTTATTAAAAAATCAATAAAAATTTATATAAACAAATAAAATAATTTACTTAGCCTTATTTTCACAATGTCCCGTTGGCTACTAACTGGGACTTTAACTAACACATTTGTTGTTGTTTCCCATATAAATTTTCAATTTATCTGTTTATTAAATTTTAACTGGACATTCAGTAATCGGGCCATAATTCAAAATATGAACATATATGACCTATAATATTTGGTCATGTATGAGCCATATACATAACACTTTATACATGATATATGATCATTTTCACTTGGGAGATTAAAATAGACTCAATGAGCTCAAAACTTCCTTTTAATTTTGTTATGCCCGTATATGCTTAAAACTTCGGTTGTCCGAAAAAAATGATGTGTCATTACCGTTTATACACAGGGAGTAGTCTACTACACACAGAGAAAAAATATGGTTGCAATATGAATGCGGCCACTAAACAGCCATAAATGGTTCTTTCAATTAAATTATCATTGTATCAATCATGTTTTACTAATTTTAATCATGTTATAGTAAAAGTCTCTCTTTTTTCGGTTATCATATTATTCAGTTGTCTACAATCATAATGTAGTATTATTATCATATTCCTCGCTCTAACTACATCCACATTATAGTTGCGCCAACTATAAGATAATCAGTCTGTTTTTTATGAGCGTCTTCGCTCTTTTGTGAAAAGAAGTTATGAGATGCAATCAGTACGAAAAAATTAAATAATATTAATCAAAAAATAGAAAATCAACGCAGTGGTATTAATTGTAATGGTGATATTTTTAGTGGAAGAAGGAATAATTTGGTAGCCTAAGCCCGGTCTACAGTGGGAGCCTATGCAAAATTTTAATTGACACGCATCCCTTAAATGATGTTATTGCTTATTATTTAAAAAAATTTTATAAATTAAATAAAAAGTGATAAAAAGTGTTTTATTTTTAAATTTGTTGTACTCACGCAAATAAATTTTAAACAAAAAAAATTTAAAATATATTAAAGAAAAATTTAAACAAAATTTACGTGCTTTTAAGTCTGTAGTACGATATAATCATAATATGTTTGCATTTATTACCATAATATGGTAATAAATGCATTTATTACCATAATATGGTAATAAATGATGACGAAGTTTTTTTCTATGATCATAACATGATATTTAGGGACTATAATATGGTTATGGTGCAAATATTATTATTGCTACAAACATGTTATGAGCATTATAAATGTATTGTGCAATTGTATTCTTAACAATATTTAAATGCGTACTTATTCTGTAATCACATGTTTCCATTATTTTATTTTCCTGACAAAATAAGGTTTGTGCTTAAAAAGACAAAGTAACTCCTTAATAACACAAATGTTATTCGTCAGCGTAAAGACAATTTAATTACTTAAATTATTTTGAACCTACATGAGTCTATTTAAATATGTAAATTTTTTGTATATTTGTATTATTTAAAAAAACATGCATAACTTTTAATTTAGCTTCAACAGAATGCTGGGAGAGTAATGTAGAAATCATACAATGATAATTTATAAACATTTCAATAACCATAATATGATAGTATTGAGATCAATTGGGACTGATAATATGGAAATCTAATTATCATATTATGCTTAAGAAAAAGGTAAGAGAATGGTTGTTACAACTATAGTAACATGGTTGTCGCAATCAAATGTACCCAGCAAAAAATAGTGCTTACCCAAAAGCGGTTCTGCAATGCATTATTAAATTACCGAGCGCTTCAGCAACAATTCCAGAAGGCAAAGCGCTTCCTTCATGTGCTCTAAGAAGCGATAAATTTATGACTTCGTAGGAAATGAGAACCGTTTTTTTGCGTATTGACAACAATAATGCTTCATTGTATTGCATTATTTACTGCTTCATTGTATGTATAATTTTCTGCGTGAAAATAATGCCTTCCCAATTACTTTATTGTATGCAAGATAGTTAAGGGCTTGGAAGCATACAAATGTAGTTACTGCTTACCAAATCGAGGTTATTTTTTACTGGGCATGATGATCTTCGAATATTGATGCCACAGCCATGTTTTTTCTTTGAGTGTAGTAGTGTAAGAGTAATACAAGAGTAGCATTAAAGAAAAAAGTAAGTTGTATAAGAGCAGTGTACAGTAGTATAAGAGTCGTATACGAGTTTTTCTTTTTATTCTGCCCGGATATGCTAAAAATTTTCGTTCCTAAGTTACTTAAAAAGATTTCAGAAACAAATTAAAGGCTAAAATAAATTACCACCCTTAAAAATATTTCAATTTTCTTCAGCTGCAAAATAAGAAGATGTAATAAATAGTTACCTCCCTTTTTTAACTCCTATAGACATAAATTCGTTTACTTTTGTTATTTAACAATACCCAACCAATTTAAACAATTGTCTGTTTATTTTCATGTCATATAACAAAGAAATTTTTCCATTTTAATGATGATGACTAACTAAAAGTTCACAGTCAGCCAGCCAATTCGTCCATTTAACGATTGTATAAATTTTAATGACATTCCTCATTTACTCTTATACTAAAAATTACAATAAGTTGTGTAAATAACAGCTGTTTGTACTAAATGTTTATTGTATATGTTAATTTAAAGTAATAAAATTTATTTTTATGCTTCAATACAATTTTTATGCGTTTTATGCAATTTTCACACCATAATTTTCGTTATTATATGGGGTAAAATGTTTGTTTTAAATAATAAAAACAAGAGAAAGAATAGCTGGTTTGAAGTGTTTTTTTAAATATAAGACTTTATATGTGACGTTATTATTTAGCATAAGAGATTATATTCATTTTATAAAAAACCAAAACCAATTTATTAAAAAAAAACTTTTTGAGAAAAAATCAGCAATGTTTATGTTCTTTAAACTTTTTAAAAGAAAATTGTTTCTTTGCAAATATTTTTTAATTATTTTAAATTAAAATATATTCTACGTTTCTAATCATGTGAATTGTTTAAATTAAAATAGAAGATAATGTTTTTTATTAGCAATAAAAAAACCTTCTTAGTATAAGAGATGGTAATTTTATTATAAGCTGAATTAGTATAAGAGAAGTTAATTTTATTATAAGCTAAATTAGTATAAGAGAAGTTTATTTGTGTATAAGAAAGAAAAAGTATTCTTTTTAATTCAAAATGTTTGTAAATCTACTTACTGGAAATATATGTTATAGGAAAATTTTTGTCATTCATTTTACTTACCTAAAAAAAGAAATAAAACAAAATATATCATTAGTGTTAAATTAAAATTCAAATTAAATAACTAAAACCAAATATATTAAATTTAAAACACACACACTATCAAGTCACAAAAAAAAAACGTCTACTTGATTCAACAATTCTTATCTACAAACTAAACACGTTTCATATTGATTTCAGTTTCATATATTTGTATCCTTCAGCAAAAACCTAATATTCTCCATTTATATTGTTTTAAAGTTAATCATATATACTAACTTACTGGTAATAATATCAAGTAAATATCATTTTGCAATAGTTAAACAAACAGAAACGCTAGTACCGAGGAGACAGTGACATGGACAGAACATAAAACAATAGCCAAAAAAAATTATAAAATGAACACAACATGCTACATAGAAAATTGTAGATTTCAAAGGGAATGACGGAGCTACTCATCATCATCTCCATCAGTGTCATTTAAAAAAAAAAAGTATAAAAGAGAAAATTTTATGCTAGTGTACACAAGTTGTAAGAACTATCGTTAATATGTATAAGACAAGATGATGTTAGTTAAACATTTTTTGTAAGCCAGAGTTTTTGAATAGGAGAAAAAAAAATAAACTTATTAGAAATTCCTTAAATCCAGTTAAAATCGATTTCCAGTTGTAATTTAAAATAAAATTGATAAGGTAGAATAAGAGGTAGTATAAGAGTAATTAAGATGTAATATAAGAGTAGAATAAAAGTAGAAATAGTATAAAAATAGTATAAGAGAGTTGAAGGAGTAGCATTAAATGAGTGTAAGATTAGTAAAATAGTAGTATAATAGTAGTGTAAGAATAGTATAATAGTAGTACAAGAGTAGTATATGAGTAATAGAACAGTAATATAAGAGCATTATAAGAGTAGTATAAGAGTAGTATAAGAGTAGTATAAGAGTAGTATAAGAGTAGTATAAGAGTAGAATAAAAGTAGTATAAGATAAGTACAAGAGTCATATAAGAGAAACATAAAGAAGTATAAAAGTAATATAAAAGTAGTATAATAGAAATATAAAAGTAGTATACGAGTAGTATAAGAGTATAAAAGTAGTATAAAGGTAGTATAAAAGTATTATAAAAGCAGTATAATGATAGTATGAGAGTAGTATAAAAATATTATAAAAGCAGTATAAAGATAGTATGAGAGTAGTATAAAAGTAGCATAAAAATTGGCATATTTCCAATCTCTCATATGTGTAAGAAAAGATAGTTTTTTGTATAATACAATTAAAAACAGACATACATATGTCCTATTAATAGGGTACAATCAAATCGTATCGAATTCGTGACAACCTCTACAATGTAGTTTTATCTGTTGAAACCTCCAAATGAAAAGAACTTCAAAAAAAAAAAAAAAACAGATCCATACCAAAATGTAGGTACAAAGCTAAAACATGCTGTTTGACTTTTTGTGTGATAATAATGACGATTATACGAAACTAATGTCACACACGTGGTCTGAAATCATGAGTTGCAAAAATATAAAGGAGTGATGTTTAAAGCACCTAAAATCCCCCTGCAAATTACTCTTTTCTTAATAGTTGAAATAATTTAAAAGATTTTTCACTTTTCACAGTGAATATCCTACAAATGGAACAGATAAAGAAGTTGAGAAAAAAATTTTTAGAGGTGAAGAAAAATGTTGGTGCTGAAAAACTTTTTGGATGTAAAAGAAAAAATTGTGTAAAAAAAAAATTATTTTTATTTGACAAACTATTTTTGTGGTAAAAAAAAAAAATTGTGGTGAAATAAAATTTTGAGGTGAAAAAAATCTAAGGTGAACTTTAATTACTATTCACCTCTAAGGATCTGGGAAAAAATTATGACACCATTTTACACCAAACGCTACAAAAATTTCAGAGGGCCTGATTTAAAAAAAAAATTTAAGAAACTTTAAACATTTTTTGTGATATTATGTCTATTAATATTTAGCAAATTTTTTGCTGATTTTAGCAGATTAATTTGTTGCTTCCAATCTACTAAAATTTAACTAAATATTTGTAGATTTAACAGATTTATTCTTGCTATTCTTATCTTACTAATATTTTCTGCAAATTAATTTTTAACTAATTTTTAGTAGTTTAAGCAACAATTTTTACTAATTTTTTTCTATCAGTGCAGTTTTGCTATTGCTTGTCTTTTCTCAATATTTTTTGGACATAACTCTTAAATTCGTACCACGATTTTTTTTTTTTTTTTTGAAAAAAGAGCAATAGTAAAAGGGTTTTTTAGTTCAATGCAAATTTTTGAATTAGATATGCAAAAAACGTTAAACCGTCATATCTGTGGAATTAGTACAACGATTTTTTTTTTTTAGTTTTCGTATTTGAATATGGTATTAATGTGTTTTAAAACCTATTCTTACTTTTTATTTAGACAAATCATGATTTCGGAAAAACTGTGACCATATAATATAGAAGAAACGAGTATTGCCTGTATTGTCTCATCATATCAAGAGGAGATAAATTACACTGTAAGGAACACTTACAATGTCACTTATCACAAATGTTATGACCAGGGCAACCAGAAATATGCTCTACAAAATAAATGTTATGTCCAAGAAATCCCTATTTTAAAGCTTTTTTTTTCACTATACTCCAAAAAAAGTCAGTGAAGTCAGCCACATTTTTGTTGGGAGGATTCTTGAAGAGGAACATGTTTCAATTTCGAAAACATGGTTCGATTTCCAAAATCGCTTGCACACTGTATACAAATAAATCTGGAAAGAATAAAAAACTAAAAAAATGTAAAAATATGTTTAAAAAAATGTTAATTTTTTTTATTGAAAAAATGTACTTTTGGATAACAAAAAAAAAAAAAAAAAAATATGATATGATATGATATGATATGCTATTATTCAAAGTACATAAATATGCTTTTTCGACTTGATATAAACTTGATTTTAAACTTGATATAGCATATTCTGGTTGCCCTGGATATGACTAAAAATTCCACTACTAGTATACTAGAAGTAGATGCTACTTGTTTGAGCTAAATATTTCATCTACAAAAATATATACGATTTAAATGTATAGACAATGGTTCTGAGTTGAAGTTCCAGAAATAGAAGGTCATAAGCACGTCTTTTCTTTTAAGGAAAAAAGCGAAATACAAGTCATAACAAATAGAACTAAAAAAATAATTACAAAAATATTTACGGACATAAATAATGGAACAAGATAGTAATAAAAACAAAAATAATAAAACGTGTTTTAAATTACGACTAAAATAAAAAGTTTTATGTCCATCCCTATTCTCAATTTTTTAAATAGTCTTGTTGTATAATGATATCCTAATGCCTTAGTTTTTGTTAATGACAGCATTTTTTTGTTTAGTTTTCATAGTCTCAACAGTTTTTACAGTAACTACATGTAGGTTAGTTGTGTAGTCAACAATAATAGTTAAATTTCAGAGAGAAATAACTTCAAATGAATTAATTTTTAACTAACTTTAAAATTAAAAACTACTTCAAGGTAGTAAAATCAACTACAAAATCAGAAACAATAGAAAAAATACGACGCCAATAGTTACATTTTTATATTGCTTATTTTTATAGTTAATTTCATCACATTTGTAGTTGGTTTTTTCTAAAATTACATTTGTAGTAGACCAGGGGTGGAAAGATTTTTTTGTTGCGTGCCAAAAGCACACATATTTGTTGTGAAAAGGCTGTAGCGTGACACCTAAATTACATTTATTTCAATCTATTTTCCGGTACAATCTCTTAAAATTCGAAATTTTTTTCTTTTAAAAGTGTCATAACCAAATAAAAAATTAATTTTGCCGTTTTTGTTTTTTTTTAATTTTTTCTTTAATTTTCCAGCGCATTTTCGTGCCAATTTTTATTAAGATTTTCTGGATCTAAAAAAAATTTAACTCTGTTGTATTTTTTAAGCGTTTCCGGTAATTTTAAATACAAGTATATTGCAGAACTTAAATTTTTTTTTTAATCTAAAATACAAAGAAATTTTTAGGGAGTTTTGATACACCAAATGTATATTTAAATTTTTTAATTACCAGCGCAATCAGAAATATGCACTAAAAAATAATATTTATGCCTATAAAAAAAATCATGAAAACACGAAAAATGTGCTCTTAAAATTTAAAAATGTGCTCTTACAATTTAAAAAATGTGTCCTTGGCGAACAACTACTCGAGAAAAGTAGAACACTTTCAAAGTCTATTGCTACGAGGGCGGACCAATAAGCCCGTGACTTTTCGAACTTCCCTCGTAGTTATATGAAATGCATCAAGTACCACCTGTTAATAGACTACTGTCAAATTTTGAGCAAGTTCCGTCACTTACTTTGCGTTTAACAGCTGTTCAAAACATACAACCTCGTGTTTTTTTTTAATGGAAAAAACTGAATTACGAGTGCTCATTAAACATTATTTTTTGCAAAAAAAAACCGTCAATCAAACCAAGGAAAAACCTGATAAATACTATGGGGACTCTGCACAATCGGTTTCAATGGTATACAAGTGGTTTACTAACTTTCGTTGTGGTCGCACAAGTACAAATGACGCTGAACGTTCTGGACGGCCAATTGAGGTCAATACACCCGAAAATGTCAAAAAAATCCACGATATGGTGTTGGCCGTTGCCGTTCGTAGAGTAAAAGTGCGTGAGAGTAAAAGTGCATGAGATTGGCCATAGCCATTTCATATGGCAGTGTGGTTTCAATTTTAAATGATCAGTTGGGTTTAAGAAAGCTGTCTGCAAGATGAGTGCCGCGTTTGCTCTCAATTGACAATAAACGTAATAGTGGCCAATAAGGTGATGGCATCAGTTTTTTGGGATGCACGCGGAATAAAGGGAAAAACAATAAACGGCGAATATTATGTCAACTTATTGGACCGATTTAACGAGGATTTAAAAAAAAAAAACCCATATGGCCAAGAAATGCCTATTTTATGGACCTTGAAAATTTTTTTTTTTTGAGGGATACAAAACTAGGAGAAACGTTGGACTAAGTGTATTGAGCTAAAAAAAGATTGTGTTAAAAAATAATTTTTTTTTGCAAAAAAAAAACTGTATTTCATTCAAAAAGTCACGGACTTATTGATCCGCCATCGTATCAAGCGACTCCAAACAATAAAAAAAAAATTTAATAAAAACAACAAATTTCTAAAATATAGAAATTTGATGTTATTATTCAGTGGTCGAGTTTTTTTCAAATTTTTTCGAGTAGTAGTTAGCGCACCCCACAATCTGCTAAAGTATGCGACTCCAAAATATATAAGTTTGTATCAAAATTGTTAGTATTTTTTTTTTTTTTTAAATGTCCTTAAACTTTTAAAATAACATATTACTACAATTTTGTATGGGAATGGTAGAGTATTTTCAAGTAGTTGATCGCCAACTGCACAATTTTTATCGGAACACTTTAAACGAGCTTTCTATGAATACAGGCTAGTACTAAACTAAATAAAAAAAAAAATCATATTTTATTTTGTGATAGATAGAGGTGAGATTTGCTAGAAATATTCTTTGGAAGCTTACCTTTTTAAAAAGTATACATGAGTTCAAAAGAACACTTTCAGTACTCGAGCTACTCGATAGGGTCCAGCTACTCGAGTAGCTCGAGCTAGTCGACTCCTCGAAAACGGGGGGCCCTGGTTTTTACTCAAATAGAAATATTGTGTAAAGTTAGCTAATAAGTTTTTTTTGCCTACCCGCAGAATATGCGGCAAAACACGTTAACAGGTTAAGTAGGGCATCAAATAGTCGTTCTTGTCCACCTAATAATATTCGTATTTATTTTAATTGAATTACTACATTTATACAAAAAAAAAAAAAAAAAAAAAAAAACTGAATAGTGTAAATTATTCACAAATTGTTATATCTACTATATATCTGCATTTTATGGATTTTGCATAAATCATGTTTAAAACATTTATAAAACGAACAACAATTTCAACAATAACATTAAAACAAATTTAATGCAATAAATAAACAATGAAATACTATGGCAAACAATTTTTGTTTTTACCCCGAAAATATTTAAAATATAAAATATTTTCACAAATTGTTATTTGTGTAACCTATTTTCATTTATATAAAATATAATTTTGTTTTTTTTTGTAGAGAAAAAAAAAATTTATATATTTTTTATTTGGTAACCACAACAAATTTTTTTCAATTTTCCATTTGCAAAAAAATATGTTTAAAAAAAATAGAACACATTTTGTATATTCACTATAATTTTTAAATAAACTCGCAACTCAAGTATGGTTACAAAAAAATTATATATAAATTTTAAAACAAAACAACTCACTCACCACCCCCTGTATTAAGCAATATTTCAAGTTGAAGAAAAATAATCAACTTAAAAAATTTAACCCTTTCACTACCTATTTTTGTTAGAGGATATATTTTTATTTTGACTTCAAATAACCCTATGGGGAATGAGACCGGTTCTGCGTGTGCCACAGGATCTGTCCCTTCGTGCCAGAGACCGGTCCTCTGCTAAACCCTACCCTATGTAAACAACTGGCAACTTTAACATTGGCTTGTCATAGGAGGGGTCATTTGTCCTGCTTTAAACTACATAGTGGCATGCCCCAGGACTAACCAAAGATCGGCATACCACAAGACTGTCGCAAAAGGGTCATGTCGTATAAATAAACGAAAACTAAACAGCTTCCAATGGGTAAAATTCTGGTCAGCCGGCTTTTTCTTGTTAATAAGCATTCTGGTTAAGTGGTATGTCCTCCCTTTACCAGTCACAGTATTGGTAATTTTAAGGCAATTGACACTGCTTAACCCACTTCAGTATTAAATTATACCAATCCTGTGATAAGTCCTTCTTTAACCAGTCACTTTTAGGTCAATTGACTCCTCATTCCCCATAGGGAATTGTTAGAGGTCCTTAAATTATAAAGAAAACGGTTGACATATATGGAATTACATATATCGAATTTTTTAAACTTCTCAGTCCATTTTTTGCCACTACAACATTCGAATAAGAAAAATAGGTTTGTTTTAATTTGTTCTGGTCATTAAATGAATCTACGTGCCAAATTTGGACACTCTAGCTTTGCTGGTTTAGGACATACACCAAACGCCCATTTTGTTGGAGATAAAGGATGATTAAAAAATAGGAGTTTGTTAACAAAAATCTCTACTGTATTGTCCTGATGAACACTTAGTGCATATAATAATTTTAACACGTCGTAAGGGGCCTAAAGTGTGTCTCAAGATGTATAAAATGTGAGCGATCCGCGTCATGTAAAAATACCAACCGCAGCCGTGTCACCTAGGACCGCTCCCTATGACAGTAGGGTCATACACATGATCTAATATTTAATCATATATTTTCGGATTCGAAATTTTAGGAGATATGGCCGCATATGGAAACATATGATAGCACATGAGGATATATGAATAATATATTATCATATATGTACATTTTGGATCCGAAATTTGAGAGTGTATGGCTATATATGATAGTATGTTATCATATTTGAATCATACACGGCAAATATACACATAAATTTGCGATACAAAGATATATAGGGAAAAAAATGTTATATCTCAAATATAATATCTTATCTCATTTGATATAGATCGATATTTAATCGTATAAAAATTCGTCTGGAGTATCCAGTAATATCCTATTAGATCCCTCAAATATATTACTAGATTAAATAAGATCAAAATTTATCTTTAAATTGGAGATCCCGATAGATCGCAAAATACTCTATGGGATTAATTAAGATCTAATTGGATCTTTTTAAATCCAAAAAGATAAGTATTTTGTTGGTGGATCCAATTAGATATTTTGAGATTAAATTAGTTCGGCTTAATCAAATTTAAAGATATACAACATTTTTAGAAAAAAATTTCAAAAACTTTGTTATCAGACGCATATATCATTACGTATGGGGTTATATATAATTATAAAATACACGGTTAGAAAATATTAATGATGTTGGACCATATGTAATGATATCTCAAACTACATTGGAAATTTTGAGTCATATATGGCATACATATTTATATCTTATATCATTAAGTTTGATATTGCAGTTCGTAACGAAAATTTGATTTAGGAATATCATAACTTTTTTACGGTTTTTGCATCAAGAAATTATTTTTTTTAAATTTCAACACCTTCCACAAGCGCGGTGGCCAAAAACGCAGATTTAGGGTCGATTTTACTACAGAACGACAAGGGATGTATTTATGTAAAATTTTTAAAACTCGACTTTCGATTCTAGGCCAAAAATTGTTTATAAAAAACGTTTTTTCCCAGTTTTCAAAGTACACGGTTTAAGCAACAAAGTGTAAAAAATATCTTTAAAATATCGATAGCAAAAAGTCCTATTTTAAAAGAAAAAAGCTAAAATATGCTCAGTTTTTAAAGAAAAAAGTTAAAAAGTAGCTAGTATTTACAAAATTAGCTAAAATAAGCAAATATCAAAAACAGGTAAAAAAAATGCACTAACAAATAAATAGTTCTATTCTTTCAAATAAAGAACAAGCTCTGGCTTATTTTTGGTTGCCCTAATTATAATATATTTTAAGATAGAAAAACATAAGACAATTTTGAAATATTAAATTTGTTATTACACTTATTCCTTTATTCCTTTGGTAGAATTTAATGCGCACAAGACCCAATGTTGTATGTTAACCCATAGGTCCGTGGATTTAACGCTGTCACCTGTTCAATTGGGTGGTATTAATATTGAAGAATCGGATACTCTTGATGTTCTGGGCATGAAGATTCAGTCTGATGTCCGTTGGAATAAGGACGTTTTCCAGGTGTCGAAAGAAGCATTCAAGTGTCTCGGTTTCCTGCTACGGTGTAAGAAGTACTTCACTCCTTCCGATTTACTTAATATTTATACCACCTATATCCGACCAAAAATGGAATACAACTCCCATATATGGGCAGGGGCTTCAAAGTCTATTTTGCAGCTTCTGGACCGTGTGCAAAGGAGGGCGTCGGCGCTCATCAATGACGAGAGGGTATCAAGCTCTATTGACTCATTGGAGCATCGTCGGAATGTGGGTTGTGTAACATTGTTCTATCGATATTAACATGGAAATTGTTCTGCTGAGATAAGTGAACTTATCCCCAGGGCCCGTATTTTCATTCGAAACACTCGCTTATCTAGCAGAGCTCATCCGTTTGTAGTCGATTGTCCAGTGAACCGCACAACGCATTACAGGGAAAATTCGTTCATCAGCCGTACTATATGGAATAAACTCCCCGCGGATGTCTTCCCTGTCACTTACAATGTAGCGAATATTCACAAACACTACTCCCTCTTTCCTCCTCCCCATAACCTTATTTCCTGATATCAACACAAAGCATTGCATTACAGGGGGCATCCCCTGAGTGTTGGTCTAACGAAAAAAAAATAGAATATATCGAATTCTTAGCCTGGAATCAAAAATAATGCATAGATTTGATAAATATGAAAATGGGGTAATTTTTTACCCCACTTTTTAACCCCTAAATATAAATACGTGTCCTTTTTTTTTTTTTTTTTCTTTATCGGAGAGAACCCATCGTGAGACTTCCCATGTTAGTTTTTGCTTACAATTATACAGATTTTAATTGAACTATTCTTTATTTAACAATAAGAAACGAAAATGTATTCAAAGTACACATTTTGTTGCGCTGTGCAAACTTTTACTGCAAGAACCACCACTTTGTATAAAGTATGCTCAAAAAATGCTACACATAGAGAAATTAATTTTAAAATCAATAAGACACAATATTAAATTTAATAGGTGCGCCCCGGTAGGCTAGTTAGCAGCGTGCTGCCTTATCAGTGCGGGAGTCGTGGGTTCGATTCCCACCAGAGGCACTGTTTTCGCTACAACGCGCCGAAGGCCATAAAAGCTAGTGCTCGGTTAGGGTAATAGGATATAATTTGTAATTATATGATTATTAATTAATAAAAAAAAAAAAAAAAATTTAATAGAAACAGCTTTATATTTTGATTTTTAACAACTAAAAGTTAAAATTTGTAGTAATTTGAGTTTTACAAGTTTCGATTCTTACGGCCGGCAGGTTGTTGAAAAATATATTGTATAGAGACAATCTGATAATTATAAGACACAAATAATAATACAATTTAAATGGAAAATCACTGATGATGACTGTCCATTAAAAAGGCAGAAACTAAAGGGTGGTTAAACTTCAAGGGCCGATGTTGATTTTGAATAAAACACAAACTATTTAGGAAATTATTGTAATTTTATTTTATTATGATATATTGGTATTACTCAATTATGTATGGAACAAAATATCGGCCAAATGGGCGCAGCGACCACGGCGGCACACCTCCATCCGATAGTCCAAATTTTCGATGACGCTGAGGCATAATGTAGGTTCTATGACGTTAATGTGCCGAATTGTCTCATCCTTTAGCTCTTGAATTGTTGCTGGCTTATCGACGTACACCTTTTCTTTCAAATAACCCCAAAGAAAAAAGTCCAACGGTGTCAAATCACATGATCTTGGCGGCCAATTGACATCGCCATTACGTGAGATAACACGGCCATTGAATTTGTTGCGCAAAAGAGCCATTGTTTCGTTAGCTGTATGGCAAGTGGCACCGTCCTACTGGAACCACATATCGTCCACATCCATATCTTCCAATTCGGGCCATAAAAAGTTTGTTATCATCTCACGATAGCGAACATCATTCACAGTAACTGCCTGACCGGCCTCATTTTGGAAAAAATACGGCCCGATGATGCCGCCAGCCCATAAACCGCACCAAACAGTCACTCTTTGTGGGTGCATTGGTTTTTCGACAATCACTCTTGGATTCTCATTCGCCCAAATGCGGCAATTCTGTTTATTGACGAATCCACTGAGGTGAAAATGTGCCTCATCACTGAAGATGATTTTCTTCGAAAATTGATCATCCACTGTTGCCATTTCTTGCCACCATTCTGCCCATTCACGACGTTTGGAATGGTCAAGAGGCTTTAGTTCTTGAGCCAATTGCACCTTTTAAGCGTGTAAATGCAAGTCTTTATGCATAATGTTCATCAACGACGAGCGTGAGAGGTGCAATTGTTGGGCACGACGACGAGTTGAGGTGGACGGCTCTTCAGCCACACTATCGCGAACAGCAGCAATATTTTCTGCAGTACGAACTGTACGAGCATGCACTGGTGTTCTCACATCTTCTACAGACCCGGTTTGCTCGAATTTTTCCACGATTTTTGCGATTGTACGCACATTTGGACGCTCAAATTGACCAAAAAAATCACGCAGTGCACGATATGCATTTTGATTTGAACGCCCATTTTCATAATAAGTCTGGATAACTTTAACACGTTGTTGGATTGTGTATCTCTCCATGGTTCAAATTGAGTAAGTCTGAAATAGAGAAATGTCAAATAAAATTCGGAAAAAAGAATTGGAAGAAATTGCATTTTTGTTAGAAAATTATATTTTTTTAACAAAATAATGTATATTTTTTTGATGTGCTAGAACACTACCAAAAAAAGTAAAACTGTAGAAAAATAAACAATTTTTTTGATTTTAGCTTAAAAAATAAAATGTATACTTTTTTCCACCTGCTTAAACGCAATAAGGACTTTTGATATGGATTTAGTTTGCATTTATTTTTTACTAACCATAAGAAATTGTCAGATAGAGACACAGGCAAATTATGAAATAAGGTAAGAGAGAAAATTTTGTTAAAGTAATTTTTTATTTAATAAAGAAAAATAAAATAAAAAAATATTGCTGTAATTCTGCTAGAACAACCTTAAACCATTAAATCGTTGCGGGATTTCAATTTAAAATTAGATTATCTTCATTCATTAATTTAATTTCTTTTTAATTTTTTAAAAATTTTTGGTTATGACCTATTTTTTCATAATAGGCGCATGTATTACGAAATGTTTTTTTAAAGATAATACTCATCTGCACAGTGGGATATATCACAAAATTTTTGGAAATAATTTGACCATTTCTTACTAAGTGCCACAATTGCCATGAAATTTGAAAGAGGCATAAAGTGACTTAATATTGAGCTTTAGTTTTTATGTTGAGTCTTTGGGGGTATCAATATGACCCCCCAAAGTAGGGCTCTTTTTGCATGAAAAAAAACTTTGAGTGAATGCCATTCTTTTGTTTCTAATCCGGTTTTCATAAAATTAATATATTTGTAATCTGCTAGTAGAAAAAACAAAAAATATGCTTACTTGTGTGGACTGACTCCTATAGTTTCCGGGATATTTCCACTTGAAAATGTAAATTTCGAAATTTGGTTCGACTCAGGTGCAATTTTTTGTTTAAAATATTAGTTAATATTAAATTATTGATTAAATAAATTCACTCAAAAACTACATTCGCTTAAATTAATAACACAGGAAGTCAAAATCATAACTTTTTAAAATTAATAATGTTATTTATGACTACCAACTACCAACTATGACTATATATTTCGGGCACTCTGATTTCAATGACGTATTTTATTTTTCGATCTATGGTACAGTTTTTTCACAAAATGACTTTAAAGTTTAGCGCATATAAATGCAGATTTTCACATTTCTTCTTCTTCTTCTTCATTTCCGCTTAACTCCCTGTGGAGCATAGGGCCTCACATTTCACATTTAGCATTTTTAAAATGCAATCAACCTGACTCCGTTCCTTTGTAATGTAAAGGCAACCCCTGTATTCTTACTTGGGGTTCATATTTGATTCACAAAACTGTAGATTAAATCCGCTTTTTAGTGGGTTCTCTTATTTTTTTTTTTTCAAATGTGTACGATTTAATCGAATTTGATCTCTAAACTAGCAATTGACCTTAACAATTGGTCATGCAGTAGAAAAAGCCTATTAGGAAGAGGTGTTTATCCAGAAAACAATTATTTTAATATGGTACCTCTTATAGCTTTCCGAGATGTACACCGAGTCCAACTTATAGTGTAAAATGTGAATACCTTTAAATATGTGCAAAAATGTGTACCAAAACCGAGGTTTTTGTTAGGAAAACTTTTGCAAATATAAACATTTTTAGCTGAAAATTTGGGAACATACTTTTGAAATGTATTTACATATAAAAAAGTTGGACCTTGAATACTAGCCTTGTTCTTAGATTTCAGCAGAAAGAAATCACTTATCTTGAATTTGCAAATTTTTGTATATTAAAAACAGCACGTAGACGGGTCAGTCTTCAATGTCATTTTGCGGGAAAACTGTAGCAAAGATAAAAAAAAAAAAATAAACCACGCCATTGAAAGCAGTATGCCCGAAAGATGTCAAGTTCCATAGATCGAAAAATAAAATACGTTATTGAAATCGAGGTGCCCGAAATATATAGTCATATACTCCAGTATATACTTAATTTAATGGGTAAGTCTCTTCCAATCCCCGCTATAAATATAAACATGACATCACAACATTTTAAAAATACCGTTTATGGATTTCATGTTAAGGAGTTATAAATATAACATATGAGTGTCCGATATCGTTGGAAAGGAAATTAACTGTTTATTACGCCAAAGAATGCCATTTAGCAATATAGGTAGAACAAAAACTTGGGAAATTCTAATAATAAGTTCAAAATTTCGGTGCAAATTCTCACTATTCAATTTAATATTTATTAATAGACATAATTCTATGATTTTTTGCAGGAGTGCCCACGGCCTATGCGCTTGGTACTCAATTGTTTTTGTAAAAACACTTAGCTATAGGCTGTGTGTTTTAATACACATATAGAGCGCTCAGCACTAGCAATACGAAATACACAAACAACTTTGTCTTATTAGTTTTTTTGTCGTTCTTCACTTTATACACGCAAGCGCAAAGCAACAACACTTTCGTATGCTTTGCTGGTAAACATTGAAATATTTTTTTCTTTTTTCTTTGTATGTATTGGTTTTACAACAAAAAATATTGAATAAAAATTAGTTTTTCTTTAAATGTATTGGTGTTTGCTCTTCCATAAGGAACTTTTGGGCACTCCTGCTTTAAAGTCACAAATGTGAAATCGATGTCAGAATTAAGCAATACCACAATTCCCTTAAATAAAAAAAAATAAAAATTTTATATATAAAGTGTGTTCCATACCAATAAATATGTTGGAGTAGTTATCTAAACCGCTTACACTACCTCATTGGAGGTGTGCGTTAAAGTTGATATTTGCCTTAAAAATATGGCAACTTTAGAAGCTGTATTGGGGAAATGTATACACAATTAAACGATTTTTTAACAACCCTCGCTTTTGCATGAAAAACCTTTCAAAAAGATTTTTGGTGCTTTTTAGGGAAAAAATTGGAAAAATTGAAGTTTTTTAGTTTTTATTTTAAGCGATTAATTAATTTAATTAATTTGTAATTAATTTTTTTTATTACAGTAGAATTTTTTGGTTAAATAACTAATATTTTAAACAAAAAAGTGGTCTCGATTTCGTCCCGCTATTCGCAAACAACAGACTAAATTTTAAAATTTCGCATTTTCAAATGGGAATATCTCGCGAAGATAAACCACTACAAATACACTCATGAAAAAAATCCGATGCAAATAGTTGCAAATTCAGCTGCGACAACTGAAAAAAGGACCTAAATTTGCGCCAGCAGAGTATTCAAAGAAGTTGAGTATTATGTTCTGTTAAATTTAGGTGACCTAAACTTTAGGTAAAAAAGTTAGTTAAAGTACAATAATTTGGCAGAAAAGCTGTTAAATGGAAATGAAAATAAATCAGTTAAAATCAGCATATGTTTTCTGCTAAATGTTAGTTGGTTAAAACAAGCCCAAAAAATGCAGTTAATATACAAAAATGTTGATGATTTTTTTGTGTAAAATAATGCTACTGAAATAACTATTATTGTGCCAATTATTTAATGAAAACAAATTTCATTCTTTTATAAATTACAAAATTCAAAACACTATTTAAATTAACTCAATTTTGCTCCATTCTTGTCTTCTTAGCAATCAAGCACGTGGTTAGGGTCTTTTCCTAACAAGCATCATGACGTTACTAAACTTTGAAGACCAAAAATGTTCTATTTATATAAAAAAAAATTAGTTGTTACTCTGGCTTAGGTAATATTTTTTACAGTTTTATTAGATTTCTGTTTTTATATACATCGAGATTATTTTTATATTATTTTCAATTTATAAAATTGAAAATAACATAAAAATAAAATAAAAATAAAATAAAATTTTAAAAAATATTATTTAATATTTATATTAATTCAATATTTTTGGCGGCAAAATTTTGCCTTGCTTCCTGGCATTTATTTTCTGACCGAAGCACAAACATGTTTTTATCGACAAACGCTTCTTGTTGTTTTTATGTAAAAAAAAATATATACATATTTGAAAAACAACCACCATCGCGTTTATTATATAAATGCACGCACACATAATCACTAGCACACACACATTTAAGACAAATCCTGAAAATCATTTAAAACATTAACTTAAATATTATAAAAACAAATTAGTGTTAGTTCAACAGGAATTTGATCACTTTGAACTAATTTTTTTTATGAGTGTAGCAGATTACAAATATGTTAATTTTTTAAAAATCGGATTAGAAACAAAAAAATGACTAAAGCTCAATTTCTTTTATGCAAAAATTAAGTAATGGCCGAATTTTTTGAAAAAATATTGGGATCTGTTGTACAAATTGCGTAGAATTGCTGATGTATTTTTATTCACTCGATTATCTATAGATGCAGCCTGTGGTTTTATGATGGATTTGGAATTTTTTTATTTTTTTTTTTTTTTGAAAATATGTATGTCAATGTTTTGTTTACTTTGAATGCATTTTTGTCAGGAATTTTAAAGTCATTAAAGGTTATCAGTCGTGTAATATGGTGACTGGCAGTGATGAAATCTGGCATTGTGGAATGTCTAAAGCAAACACACACAACAAATAGAAACAAACTAATAAAATATAATTAAAAATTATAGAAAATATTATAAACATTTCAACAAAAATATTAACTATTAACCCAATAATGCGCTAAATTTGGGTAAAACTTCGTTAAACCAAATTTGTTGCGCGCGACTGTCTTGACAATTTTTGAAAAACTACACACAAATTTTCGTTACTTTGAGGCAAAATAATTTCAAAATTTGTTTTCATATGACATGAATAACCTTTAGTGTATGTGTTAGCCGATGTTTAAGTATGCTAACTCCATCCGCGTTAATAATTTTTCTTTAACGGCGCAGAAATTATGGCGGTTTCAAGTTTAAAGCCAAATATTAAAATTATAGTTTTCGCTTGGCTTCAATTAAAGTTACACCAATTTATAGAGCTTATTGCATTTATAACATTTTAAAATTAATATAACACTACCAATATATATAAAAATACACTCAAAAAACACAATTTTGTTTTCTCATGTATTAGAATAGAACTTCAAAATAAAACCACGATCATTTTGGAAAACACCCATTTTTTATCGGTTTTATGATATTAATTGGGTTTAGGGATACTTATTTGCAGAAAATCATATGAAATCCTTTTACATTCGAAAAATTAAAATTTTCATAAATTTATGTTTTTTGAGGTTAGAAAAATTTTGTTTGCTCCAAAAAATTTAAAGTCAATAAAATTGGTTGATAACCAGCTAATTAAGCTAATTTAGTAATAATCCTATGGGAAACGAGGAGTCAATTGACCTAAAAGTGGCTGGTTAAAGAAGGACTTATCACAGGACTGGTATAATTTAATACTGAAGTGGGTTAAGCAGTGTCAATTGTCCTAAAATTACCAATCCTGTGACTGGTAAAGGGAGGACATACCACTTAAGCAGTATGCTTATTTACAAGAAAAAGCCAGTTGGCCAGAACTTCACATACTGGAAGCTGTTTAGTGTTCGTTTATTTTACACGACGTGGCCCTTTTGCGACAGTCTTGTGGTATGTCCATCTTTAGTTAGTCCTGTGGCATGCCACTATGTGGTTCAAAGCAGGACAAATGACCCCCTCCTATGACAAGCCAATGTTAAAGTTGCCAGTTGTTTACATAGGGTAGGGTTTAGCTGAGGACCGGTCTCTGGCACGAAGTGACCGATCCTGTGGCACACGCAGAACCGGTCCCATTCCCCATAGGGAAGCTAGTCAGTTTTAACAGTTGTCGAACATTTTGGAAGTAGCTTTAATGCATTTACATATATGCATTATTAAACGTTTTCACTGGGGAAGTTTGTTTTTTTATTCAAAATTAAATATTTCATGGGATTTAAGCAAGATAAATTTATATAAGGTAGTGCCATTTCTTTGTACTGTACGCAGTTGTTGTTCTAGTTGTAGTTGTTGTTCTAAACTCAAAAAAAAAAAGTTTGTAAAGTCAGCAAAAAAGCGAGCTGATTTTTAGCAACAAAATTAGTAAATTCAGCAAAAGTTTTGCTAACACTTAGTGGATTAGAAATAAAAAAGCCTTGCTAAAAATTAATAAATTTTTTGCTGAATTTTAGTAGACTGAAAAAAACGCAAAAAATTTGTAGAAATTGTAATTTAGTTAATTTATTTGCTGAAAATCATAAAACATATTTTTGTGATTCTTTTAAAAAATAATTTACAATAATTACGAAATATAAAAATTTTCATTTTCCCACATTGACGACATGAATTAATTTAATATCTGAAAATATATAGAAATAAATATATATAACATAACAAAATTTTCTTTCAACTACTTACATCAATGGTTGTCTAAATGATGCTATCTTTTAAAGGACGCAACTGCCGAAGATAATTATAGAAACGAAACGAAACGAAAAAATAAACAAAAACAAACGAAACAAAAAAAACAACCCTTTTTTTGCAATAAGAAAAAGTAACCATAAAAATCTACCTAAGATGTGTGTCTTTGTCTTTCGCTTTGCTCTGTCTACACGTCTGTATATATTTGTTTGCAATTTGACCACACTAGATTATTAATCAATAAACATTTAGTTTAGAAATACATATTAAATTTAAATATTTTATTTATCTCTTATTTAATTAATAGACAATTATTTTCACAAGCCGGTGCAACGCAAAATTTAAGTTGTTTTAATCCTAAATTTTGTTTTATGTATAAAAAACAGATACAAAAATCTTCCATGGTTGATTTTTTTATATGTCATATTAGAGTTGTACTTTTTAGTATCATTTTCCTCTTCTCTACTACATCTTGACATGCCGCGACATCTGCTTAATTCTGCGTATATCTTTCAATCTGGTTGTCGTCCACACTATTAATGTGCTTATCAGCAGAATTTTTTTTAGCAAAATTAATTAGTTGAAACATTAGTATAATATTAGTAAAGCATTCGTATAAAACAGTTAAGTGCTGAATAAGTATAACAAAAATTTTAGCTGAAAACGCGATGTTAGCAAAAAATTTGCTAAAAAATAATATACCTGATTTTCAAGACGTTTTACTAACTTTTCTACTAACTTATTTTTTTGAGTGTAGTAACACTACCTATATAAATTTATCTTGGGATTTAAATAGATCTAATTTAATCGCAAAATATCTTATTGGATCTACCAAAAATTACTTATCATTTTGGATTTAATTATATCTATTTAGATCAAAGCTAATCCCATGCGATACATTGGGATATATCAGGATCCTTTTTAGATATTATTGGATGCTCCAATTTTGAGCTCAATAAATCTAATTGGATATTGCTGGATACGTCAATTTTGAAATGAACGATTAAATATCGATTTATGTTAAATTAGATATGATTTTATATTTGAGATATAACATGTTTTTTTATCGCGATTTTAAAAGAAAATGTAAAATAAATGATTTTATCTTTTTAGTACTACATATTTGAATAAAATTCAAATCAATTTCTAATAAATTGCTGACAACACACCAATCTTAACTTAAGTGCATAATAGTAGTAAAATCATTAACACTTCATTAATTTTGTAGGCAACGGAAACCCCAAAAACACAGCATTGCGCTTTATCTTTAACCTTTTAAAGTAAATGTATTATTTAACACTTTGCACAAGTTAATCAATTGTTTTTGAAAAGTACCTATTGTCATATTAAGCCCTAAATGCATAAGTAGCAGTTGAGATAATTGTACTGACTAAATATTCTCAATATACAATAAGATAGATAACGCGGAGTTACACAGTTTAAAACAAGGAAACTACTTTTAGGGCAAATCTTAAATTACGATTAAACTTTAAAGAATTCTAAACTATTTAAAAAAAAAAACTGATAATTACTTGTGAAAGAGAGATAGGATTAAGAAGAAGAAGCATTCTAGTTGAGAAATTAATTGTGCATTGGCATTAGTTAATTCTGTCTCTTCTGATCGAAACAATACTTGTGTGTACGACGTACACTGTACGTAGTGTGACAAAACCCCACTTAGCCACAGTCATCGCTGTGTCGAACGTGGCTCTCATCGTTAAAAGGTGAGATTACGATGCATAGCTTGATGCTAAGACAGTGGGTTTGAATCCTAGTACGACACCAAAAAAAAGTAAAAAAGTTTTTCATATAGAGCAAATTAACAATATAAAATACTTTGTTCAATTGACACATAAATTAACCACTGACGAGTCCCAGAAGGGGGACGAAACTGCGGCAGTCTGGTGTATCCCTTGTGTCCGTAAAATTTTTCAATAAAAATGTTTTCTTCTTCTTCTTCCTGTAAAGAGACTAACTAAAATAAAATTCTACCGTAATTACTTAAAAATTAATTACGATTGTCATTATCTGACGGTTGCAAAACACTTTCTAACAAAAAAAATATAAATATATAGCGAATACTTTTAAACTAAGTATGAATCATATTAAATACGCAACAGTACGAAACCAGCTTAGGTTGATTTCAAATTGTTTCTATTAAATTCAATATTGTTTCTGCTTGATTATGAATTTTTTTCTTGCAGTAAATATGTTTACATTTTTAGTAGTTCAATTCTTGTTTAAGGGTTTAAAATTAGGGTCAAAAATGTCCCAAGTTTTCATGTTTGTTACCAACAAAAAGCTTCGCTACCAAAACAGATTTGAACAATTGTAAACGCTTAAAGAGGAGCAGATTTATTAAGATTGTTGCCATTACCACTTGCCCGAAATTCATTAAAATCTTTTAGTTCTAGTTAAAGAAGTTTCCTTGTAAGTACCTGCGTGTCCCCCCAACAATACAATCAATTATTATCTGCATTATGAATTGTTTGTAATGGATGATAAAAGGAAACTTTAACAACCGTATTCATAAAAAAATTTAATTCAGACTTCAAATAAATTTTAGTTAAAATGCATTTTAAGTCTTAAAACTGTATTCATAAATGAATATTAGCTTAAAATACCCATTTTAAACCTTGTGTAAAAGTTAACATTCGTTTATGAAAACAGTTTTAAGGCTAAAATGTGTTTTAACTAAAATGTATTTGAAATGCTGTTTAATATTTTTATGAATACAGGGGTAAAGTATATAAATTTATAATGTTCAAATAGCCACAAACGTATGAGTGTAAGTGAGTTAAGTTGTTGTTTGTGAGGGTGAGTGTGTGTGTGTTAGTGTATTTCATCATTTAGTTTTGCTTGATATGTAACAACTTATCACTTATTGACACATACAGAGCATGTAATTACTTACAACTACATATGTAATGTTATATGCTTCAATTGATTTGCTATAATTAATGGACTTTGAAAAAATAACCCAGTAAATGATTTAGCTGGAAACAAAACAAAAAAACACCGATTTAAAACCCTTACCTACCCCCATGATTTTACGCGGAAAAAATCGAGACCTAAATATATTGTTTATGTTTTTTTTTTTAAATCACTACATATGAATTATTATAAAGGGTCCGCCAAATAACTTTTTTTTTTGAACTCCTGAACCAATTGGACTTTGTATGGCGTCATACCAAGGTCTTTATGCAAAATTCGTCTCAATGATGTCTCCGAAATGTTCAATTGTTGAGAACGACGGTGAATTGGTGTTGATGGCGCTTCACGCACACTTTCTGCCACAGCAGCAATATACTCGGGTGTACGCACTGTTTTTGGCTTTTCACGCTTTGGTTTATCGATGAGGATGCCAGTTTCTTTCACTTTTTTCACAAGATAACGAACATACGGACCATATTCGTTCATCGGAAGGATAAAACTAATTATCTGTCAAATCAGACATGAGCTAAGTGTTACCATTCACGAAATAAGCACTAGTTGAAAAAAAAACGTTAGATGGCGGACCCTTTATTTTAATTCAAAATGGCAGTTAATTTTTTTTGAAAAATTATCGGTTTCGTTGTAAATTATTTATCGGAAAGTTTTTATGGTCGCCAAATACGAATCTGACATTTGAGATGCCGCATCTAAGAACAAGTACAAAGAGTATCCGATTACCTAAAATAAATTCATCTGACGTATTAGATCCGCCATCTTCAATTTGAAAAATTGAATATCAGATTCATATTTAGCGACCGTCAAAACATTTCGATAAATAATTTTCAAATTCAAAAAAGTCATCCGACATATAGTAGCCGCCATTTTGAATAATTAAATTCTGATTTCAGATTTAGATTCAGCGGATCTCAAAATATCTCGAGAAAATATTTGATACGAATCCGATAATTTTCTAGCTTCAAGAAAAAAAATTTTTTTTTTCAAAATAAGTAAATTTTATCTTCTTTAAAGAAATAAAATAAAGAACAATGCTCAGTACTCAGTACTCAGTACAATACTTGCAGTGCTATTGGAATTTTCCTGTTTTCAAAAACGTAAATATATTTTAATCAATTATAAGGCAATAGGAACCGGTATAAGGCAATAGGAACCGGTTTCAGGTGACACACATGACAGTCCCCAAGGTGACGGTTCCTGGTCGGACTTTTAACATAAACAACAACATGGCGTTGTTAAAGCATGGCGTCAATTAGCACATCTTAGACACGAATTGGCGTATTAGGTGGTGTGTCAAATTTTAAAAAGATACTAATTAAAAAAATCGTGAGGTAATACCTTTCAAACGATGGGTATAAGTAATGTTACCAACTGTTTTTGCTGAAAAAGAGGGACTCTGCAGGCGAAAAAGCGAAATTTTGTTGAAAAAATCGGGATATTTAAAATTGTTCGTCTAAAACTAGGTTTTTTTTTGTATAAAATTTTCAATATTTTAATTAAAATGCTCAAATACTACTTTCAAAATTGTCTGGAGTTATTTTTTTTTTTTTTTTAATTTTCTCTTAATAAGAAAGATATCTTTTTTCTTTAGAAATTATTTTTGTAAAACAATTTTTTTAGTTAAGTTTGTGTATTTTAATGAAAACTTTTCCGAAAAGTTTTACAATGAATATCCACCAAAGTTGGACCTTGCACATAACAAACAAGTTTTCAATTTATTTTTTGATCAATGGTGATAATCTTTAACTTTGAGCTCATATATTAGTTTAGATGAATGTTTGATGTTTGGCATGATATTGTTACCTCTTGCAAAACGTGTTTTGATGATGGGAACGTAGAAAATTCCCGAAATAGATCTATCAACACATTCCTGAAAGGGTCAAATAATAAATTTAAAAACAAAAAAAACTCTATAGATTATTTGTTATGTTAGGACAATATCCTAATAGAGAAATATAGAGTATGGCCTCGCACTTGAATAATTTCCAGTTTCATTGCACAATTGAAGGTCGAAAAAAACATAATTTTTATTTTAATAAAAATTATATCAAGCTTGTTTTTTTTTTTTTTTGAAAATTAAAATTTTTCATAAAAAAACTGGCAATAATGTTCACTAATAAAACATTTCAAATTAGCGTATTTAGAGATACCCTACAGATCATTTTTGTATCAAAAATTCAGAAATAAAATTTTGTTTTTTTATTTTCTTTGCAATATTAAAAAACAAGAAATTTCGAAATCCTCTCACTGTCTCGGATATCTTTATTTCAATTAAGAAACTACAAAATTTCTAATATATTGAACATTTCTAAAACATTTCATTATGATTTCTAAAAAATCAGTTAAGAAATACTGAAATATAAAAAAGAGGATTTTGGTTTAAAAAGTGGTAAAACAAAATGCAAGACGGGAACTACCTTTAAAAAGCGAGATAATATCTCCAAAAGCGGGATTGTTGGTCCGGCTAGGTCTAAGTCAACTTAATATAGGAAAAATAAGCAAAAAATAGCGTTTAAAGTTAAACAAGTTTAAAATGTTTAAACAAAATTGGTAACAAAAATTGCGTTGTGACAAGGCCGTTACAAAAAATATGTTCAAAGTTTTTGTTTTATTAATTTTGCTCCATTAATGCCATTTAAATAATAAAAAAAAATATGCAGGAAATTAGATAGCAGATTTTTGTTTGCTAAATATTAATAAAATACGAACAGCAAAAAAATATTGTTAACATTACAAAGCTTTAGTTATACTCGGTTTGAATTTTATTAATTGAAAAGAGCAATTTACTCTGCTAAAATTAGCAAAAACTTTTAATAAATATTTGTAGACTAAAAACAGCAAACAAAAACTGTAATATCAACAGCATTTTTGCTATGTTTACCCTAAATTTAGTAGAATGCAAATAACAGTAAATTTTACTAAAACCGCCAGAAAATTGTTACTGCTGATTTCAGAAGGGCATATTTTTATTTGAATTAAAAGTCTAAAAAAAAACTTTAAAAATTTTGCATTTCTTATGATTTTGTTTTTGTCTACTAATATTTGGCTGATTTCAGCACATTAATTTGTTACTTTCAGTTAATTAAAATTTAGATCATATATAACTAAAAATTTGTAGATTCAACAGATTTACTTTTGCTATATTTATCTTACAAATACGAGTATTTACTAAAAATACCTGCTAATTCTAGCAGTTTTTAAAATGAAAAAATTTTGCATTTCTTATGATTTTGTTTTTGTCTACTAATATTTAGCAAATTTTTGCTGATTTTAACACACTAATTTGTTACTTTCAGTTAATTAAAATTTAGATCAAATATAACTAAAAATTCGTAGATTCAACAGATTTACTTTTGCTATATTTATCTTACAAATACGAGTATTTACTAAAAATACCTGCTAATTCTAGCAGTTTTTACTGCAACATAATTTTTAACTAATGTTTAGTAGTTTTAGCAAAAATGTTAACTAACTTTTTTCTATCAGTGTAAACATAGAGTCAGATGCATTCACTAAAAAAATGAATTTCCACATCGCAGCTGGGTGAAAAGTTGTATGGTGCTTTGCAAAAGAAACAAAAACTTTCCGATTTTTAAACACCACAAAGAATTGGCGTAAATTTTTTGGAAATTTATGTTTTCTGCGTAAGACATTCATTCATTCATTAGATTTGAATTTGGTTTGTGTATTGCGATCTGAGTTTCTTAGTAAACAGCAACTCCAAATCAAAAAAGCATTTGAAGGTAATCAATTAACATCACCGAAAGTGTGGCCCTCCCTCTAGCGCTGATCCCCACAAGATTTTTTCATCATCTCTTAAATTTATAAACAACACTCAGTTAACTTTTGCTTTAAAAATTTGTAGTTAATTGGGTTGTAATACAGTTTCTTTATTTTTAATGTAAATGTCAGCCATTTGTAGAACAAATTAATATTTTTACTAACATTGCAGTTCATTTAAAAAAACAAACCACATCAAATGACTGTTTTATGATTTTACATTAATTTTTTGCAGTAGTTTTTGGTTATTTCAAAAATAAAACAAATTAATGTTTGTTTATTTTTTACTAACATATTATGAACATTAAAAAGCAAATGACAATGTTAGTTGAATTTACTGAAATGTAAGTCGCCCTTTCTTTAAGGGGGGACATTACATTCGAGGCAGAGAAAACAGTAATTTTTTTAAAAATTCATAACTCAGTCAAAAACAAAAATATTTCCAAAATTCAAAAAAAATTCAAAAAAATATATTTTTCACTCCAACATGGTTTTATAGAGCTCCAAACTGGCGGCAGAGAAAAAAAACGGGGCCTCGTGGTTGCAGCGCTGGGAGTCGCAAAAATTGTCCGATCTGGAAAAAAAATTACTTTTTTAAATCTTAACAAAATTGGTTATCGTATGACACGAGCTTTTTTTTAAAAAATTTTTTTTTCAATTTTTGGTGATATTCCAAATTTAAAAGTGTGTTTTTTCGAAAAAAAAATATTGACTGTAAAAATTCATAAAAAATCGAAAAAAAAAATAAGAAAAAAAGCTCGTGTCATACGATAGCGAATCAAGTTTAAAAAACACAAAAAAAAAAAAAAAAATTTCGTCAAAAAATGAACCCGCTAGTGCCGCAACCAGTACAAAAAACATGGTTTCGAGATAAACGCGTTCAAAGTTAGAGAACAAAGATAAAAAGGTTACCTTCAATTTGCCATGCCTGCTTCGAGCAAATAAAATAAAAATTCCACTATATGAGGTATAAAGATGCCTTTTTTTCAAGAAATTCAAAAACACAAAAAAAAACCCACCCTTCAAGTAGGTACGAAATAACAACCACCAAAAGTCAGGTAGCAAGTAAAACAAGTATATACCAGCTGCCGTACGTAGGTAGCGCGAAAATTAAAAATGCGCTCTCACTAATCCGGCTGTAACTTTTGAACCCGTAGGAATTTTTCCATGAAATTTTTTTTCTTAGAATCTAATTTACAAAAATACAAAATTATAAAAAAGTCGATTTCAAAAAACGGCCAATGTCATGTCCCCCCTTAAGGGAAATTTCATTTGTTTTTAACTACATTTGCAGTGGTGTTTACCTACATAGTATTCTAAGTGAATTAGAGTTTCCTATTTGTATTTGCCTGAAAGCTTAAAAGTGTTAAATGCAGCCTCGTGCCTAACAGGGTTAAATTAAATAAATAAATTAACAGTTTTCCTGACTCTACTAACTGTCATGAGATTTAAATCGTTGTTAATGGCTTATTAACATAAATTTTTTCATTTTAGGTCCCAAAAAAAACACACACAAACAATTATAATTAATATTTTAAAAATTATAATGTAAAAAGTTTTTGTTGGATATAAATATAAAACTTTTGGCAAACAATAAAACTTTTTTCTATTTTCCACAAAACGCTTTATATGAAAAACATGATTTTGTGTAACAGCAGCCAACACGAGTCCTGTTCTTTTGTATAGTAAATAATAAATTTCATAGACTCCATACAATTTACCCACATTAGCAGTAAACTTTATTTTTTGTAATATATTTTGGTTTAATATATTTTTCTACAAGTTTTGCATAAGCATTTCACTTTTATTTTTATTTTATTTTTTGTCAAAATCCACTTGTGCCCTTTTTTTTATTTAGTTCGTAACAATTTTCTACAACTCAATGTCAAATGTCAATTTACCAGAATCATCTTGTGTCAAAACGAGAAGAAAAAAATAATATAAAATAACTCCTAAAAGTCGTTCGGTGTCTTGATATTTTGTGTGATATATATAAATTTGTTTTTGCATTTATAAATTAAATTTTGTCATATTGTCAATTTAACTTTAACATACTACGTAAATAAACAATTTTGTTTGAAATAAAATTTTGAAAGATTTTATTTATTTATTTTTTTTTTGTTTTGAAAGGAACATTTTGTGTAAATGAGTAATAAATTATAATAAATTAATTTGTTTATATTAAAAAAAAAATGAAATTTGGTTGTTTAAAGATTTTTAAAGGTAGATACTTATAAAGAGAACACCTAAGTTTTATAAGTAAACTTTAATAAGTTCAAAAGGTTATTTGAAAAACTGTGTAAAGTTTAATAAAGACCTCAAAACAACTGCGCGTCTTACACAGGGCCTTAGCAAGGAATTTATTTTGTGGAGGGCGGTGGGTGCCGAAAAAACAATTTGTTTTTTGTTTTTATATACATCGAGACTATTTTTATGTTATTTTTAATTTATAACGAGCTTTCAACCTCTGTATATTTACAAAAATAAAACAAATCAAATATATTAGCTAGGTTGATACTAGTATTTCGATATGGCCAAAGATCTCATCAGAACCCGAAGTTTTAGTTTTTTGTTTTTATATCCATCGATATTATTTTATATACATTTTAATTTATAACGAGCTTTCAACCTCCGTATATTTCTAAAAATAAAGCAAATCAAATATATTAGCTAGGTTGATGCTAGTATTTCGATATGGCCAAAGATCTCATCAGAACCCGAAGTTTTAGAAAAGTTAGAGCCTCCAGAATAGACAAAGCTTTAACAAAAACCCTATTATTCATTAATATTGCTCCTTCTTAGTAATCAAACACGTGGCTAGGATATTTTCCTAACAAGCATCATGACGTTACTAAACTTTGAAGAACACAAATGTTCTATTTATATCAACAAATTGTTTACTCTGGTTCAAGTAATATTTTTTCCCTTGGTTTTTTTTTATAACTACCGTTTCATAATAACGGTAGTTGGCTATTACAGTTACACCAAGACAGAAATTGAAATTTTAATACCGCGGTTAGATTAGACATGTGTGTTCTTATATAATCGGGTTTAAACCGCTATTTTACCGGTTTTATTTTGAAATATCTTGACCTAAAGCTAAAATAACGTTAAATACCGAAACGTATTTGTGAATAAAATAAAATTTAATAGGTAACATTTGAAATAAACTTTATGATATTCGAAGATACATGTAGCCATAACTTTTGCGTCTTTGCAGAAAGTGTGTCACGCAAATTGAATTGAATTTAAGTCTCTAAGTGGTGGTTTATTATCGTGTACAATCCAATCCATATTAATGTGCTATAAAGTTAAAAAAAAAAAATTATAAGCCCAATTTTAAATATTTTTGAGAATAGCCCGTATGTAAATAGATTATATACACAATAATAGATCAATAAGCAAAAAATCATGTTAATCTTAACATTTTGAAAAATCTCATTGTTACATATTTGAGAAAAATTGTAATAAATGAAACCAATTAATCAAAATTCTAATTGAATTCTCTAGCACTCCTGCATGTTGTTGAATTATTTGAATGTTGTTATGTTGTTAGTTTTAGTGTTGTTATGTCAAGCTTTAAGTAGGTATACTATAGGTATGGAAATAAATATATGGTACAAGCAGGCGAGGATCCAGGTGGAAGGAAAATGGGACATTTTCTCTCCCAAAATAAAATTTTTCAATACAAATATGTGAAAATGATTAAAAAGTTAATTAAAAATACTCTAATTTCCCTCCCCAAAACCATTCCTGTATCCGCGACTGGGTACACGTGTTTATTTCGAATATTTGTTTATCCAATTACCGGGAACTGTGACCTTTTATGTAAAATAGTTTATCTAGTAAGCCTAAAATTTATATGACAGCATAGCGAAAAAGGACGACCAATTAGTGCATCTTTCAGTATCAACCAAAAAAATTAATGTATGCGAAAGTTGTTTTAACAAACACTTTCATTGTTATAAAGGCATATAAAAGATTATTTTATGGCATATTTTGCATATTTTCAATTTAGTTGCATATTTTTGCATTTCTTGTGAAAATTTAAATTAAATTTTAATTAAAAATAAACAAAAGGAAACATTAGTAACCCTAAATAGCATCTTATTGCCATTTGTTAGGCAATTATATTGGATTTAATTTTAAAGCCAACATTCTTGAGTGATAAATCCAATTTTGAAACCAAAAAATTTTTTTTTTGATTTTTAGTGCATATTTTTGGATTTTAGTGCCCATTATTTGTTTTTTTTTCATATTTCGATTTAAATGCATATTTTAAACGCATATTTAGGATTCTCTATTCTATATTTTAAGAGCCTTATTTCTTTCTTAGTTTCATGAAGCTCCTTGCCCTAGTTATTACAATCTACGTTGAAATATGATTAAACTAGACTTTTTATTAGTGTATTTTTTTACAACCTGCTGTTCAAGTTCTCATTTATAAGCATAGTTCAATGAAGTTACTATCCAGTTCCTGTACTGATATTCTAAAAAACAAAAACCATTTAAGAGTCTTTGAACTGAAATCTTTAATATATTTCAATTTGGAGCATTTTCACCCATATTTACCCACATATATTTGAGTCTTAACCGAAATTTATAGATATATCTACCAAGCAAAAATCTATCTTTCAATGAAAATTTTGTACAAACTGTTCAAAAAGACTTACGAAACTATATTTATTATATTGGAAAAAACATATTATTTACTCTAAAATAAAGTTTTATGTTAAAAATTTCCGGTAAAAGCAACATAAATATAATTTTTAAACATTTTGTAGTTTAGTACCATATACTTACTTCATATAGAGGAGACATAAGAATTTTACACAGATTTTTTCTATATCTTTGCGACAAAAGGGCGGATAGCCAAGAAAATTGTGTATTTTAATTGAGGACTTCTCCAATATTATTAAAACATAAATAATTTTTAATAAAGGCTGTTAACTAAAAAAATAACGTAACTTTGTTACTTTGTACCATATACTTTTTTCCTTACCTGTACTACATAAGCAAGCATGATAATGAATATAAAGTAGTTTAGAAAATGCAAATTGAAATTAAATTGAAATCGAATTGAAAAAGTAATAGAAATCGAAATAAAATACATATAAAACTCAATTAAAAAGGAATAAATACACTCATGCATAATATACAACAGTATCTGCCTAAGTATCTACTTAAAGATTCAAAGAACGAATGACAGACAAATGAAAAAGAATAAAAACCATATGAATATTCATTATCAGAGCAGCGACTTTCATGCTCTAAAAACTCAAAAATATGCACTTAAAATATGCTAAATATAAAAACCATAAAATATGCACTTTGTGCGCCCCGGTAAGCTAGTTGGTAGCGTGCTGGCTTATCTGTGCGGGGTCGTGGGTTCGATTCCCACCAGAGGCACTGGTCTGTTTTCGCTACAACGCGCCGAAGGCCATAGTAGCTAGTGCTCGGTTAGGGTAATAGTATATAATTTGTAATTATATGATTATTAATTAATAAAATAAAAATAAATATGCACTTAAAATCAAAAAAAAATTAGAATTTTTAAAAATCGTTTTAAACGTAAAACGCTGGTTTAAAAACATAATAAAACATAAATGTCTAACAAACGAGAACTAGACGAAATGAGTTCTTTGGTGTATTTATAAATAAAACTTAATTTTAATTTTTACAAAATATACAAAAATATGCAATATAATTGAAAATATACAAAATATGCAACAAAAATTTACAAAATATGCACAGAAAAAATTATGGTCAAAAAAATATTAGTTAAACTTTGTTTAATTTCACTCACTTTCACTTTCAATTAAAAATTTAATAATATGTATTAAATGTGTAATTGAAAATTAATTTGGTGCATACAAAATTTTCAGTTTTTATAATCCATAATGACAGCAAAAAAAATGCCAAAATCTAAAAAAATCACCCAAATTTCAAAAATCGATTAAATTAGAAAAATTTGCCAATATTTAAAAAATTCGCAAAAAATTTGAACAAAAAAACGTCAAAAATAAAATAAAATCGTCAAAATTAAAAAAAAAAAATCGCAAAATTTAAATACATTGCTAAAGCTTAAAAAAAACCAATGATTAAAAAAAAACAATAAATTTAAAATTATCACCATAATGACAAAAAACCGAGATTAAAATAAAAAAAATTACAAAAAATTAAAAATGTTTTCGAGATATAGTTTTAAATGTTACGTTTTAAATTTACATTTTAAACTTTTTTTATGTGATTTTTTTAAATTTTAGCGATTCTTTGAATGTCTATCGGTTTTTTAATTTTGTTGATTATTTTTAAAATTTAGCGATTTTTTAATTTTAACAATTGTTTTCCCGTTTTTTTTTAATTTTGGTTTTTTTTCTCATTTTCGGTAATTTTTCCAAATTAAGCGATTTTTCCCCAATTTTTTTGAGAATTTTTTGCAAAATTTAAATTTAATTTTTAATAGTATCTACTAAATATTTGTTTTAAATTAGAAACTTTAATTGAAAATAAAATCAAATTATTTTCATTGATACTACAATTTCTATAATAGCACCGAATTCAATAAAACTTTTAATTGAATCAACAAATATTTTATTTAATTGAAACTCGATTTTAGTTTTGTCTGCGTACATTAAAATATTCATTATAGCAAAATATGCTAAAATATGCATTCATAACAAAATATGCAAAAACATGCAACAACAAATCGATGCCATTTTCTGCAAATTCTTTGATTTGGAAAAGTATTTTGTCAAAATCGATTTTGCACTACAAACATTCATTTGAATGAAAGTCCCTGTCCTGTTTATTACAAACAAACATAATTTCTACACAGATAAAATGATCCACTTGAAACAATTGAATTTTTTTATTATCATTATTATCTTAAACTTTTTTTGTTTTCTTTTAAATTACTAAAGATTTATTAAAGCTAATTAATAATACTTAAATTGTGTTGTTTCTATGGTTTCTTATTGTAATATGCAAGCACAACAGGAATATTAGGAAGGCATTTAAATTTAAGGGGACAAGAGAATCCATATTTTATTGTATATATGAAGCATTTAATCAATATTAGTTCAATTAACAAGTTTATCATATTTATTAAACTTTTAATAGTATTGTTCATTTCATTGAACAATAATGGATGAATATTTTCCATACTTTTTTGCTCTAGGTGATTTTCAAAAGAATTTCCTAGCAAACTTACGACACATGAGTGAAAACATGTCAAATCAATCACCATTTGGATTGACCATCTCATATTCCAATAAAATTCGCCATAACTGTCATGCTAGACCAGAAATCGTCGAAACATAAATTTCAGATTCCGGGCTATAACTTTTAAATTACACAAGCTACAAAAGTCGTAGTGTCCTTTTTTTAGGTTGTATGCTGTTTAAAATGATATGCATTTATTGTATATCAAAATGAGTATTTTTTATTCTTATAAAAATGCTTATAATTGAAGTCTGTTGGTTGAGTACAAATTAACATAAAGGGTCAGCCAAATAACTTCTTTTTTTTGAACTCCTGAACCAATTGGACTTTGTATGGCGTCATACCAAGGTCTTAATGCAAAATTCGTCTCAATGATGTCTCCGAAATGTTCAATTGTTGAGAACGACGGTGAATTGATGTTGATGGCGCTTCACGCACACTTTCTGCCACAGCAGCAATATGCTCGGGTGTACGCTCTGTTTTTGGCTTTTCGCGCTGTGGTTTATCGATGAGGATGCCGGTTTCTTTCACTTTTTTCACAAGATAACGAACATACGGACCATATTCGTTCAGCGGAACGATAAAACTAATTATCTGCCAAATCAGACATGAGCTAAGTGTTACCATTCACGAAATAAGCACTAGTTGAGAAAAAAACGTTAGATGGCGGACCCTTTATAATAATCCTTATTTAATTTCATCGAGGGGTGTCTAGCCTTTTTTCAATTTTCGTAATCGTTTAGCTTTAACACGACTTTTTCAAAAAATTAAAAAAAAATTAAATATTGTTTAAACCATGATAACAGTAGCTTTAACATAGGGTATTAACAAGTCACGTATCATTTTGAAAAATTTTCGAATAATTTTCATAATTTGAAACGCTATATTTTAAGATTCGCTGGGGCTAGCTAGCCTAAACTTGGGCGCTGTTATATGACTTACTTCTTCTAGATCAAGTTTGGTTGAAATCGGAAAGAATTAAGGCAATCGCAAGTTTTATTTTATATGTTTTCAGTCATTATCATGATTTAGAATCATAGTATGAATGGCGATCATTCTTTTGATAACAATCATGATTCTTTTGATAACAATTATGATTCTTATTAATCATATTATGATCACTGCGGTTGATATTAAAAATAGTTTTGGATCATATTATGATAAAATCGATTTTCTAATCATTACATGATGTATTAAAGTTTTTTTAATAGTCTGATCCTTATAATAATAAATATTATACAAACTGATCATGTTTATTGTCATGAGAATTATACTATTAAAAAATATGATAAATACAATTGATATTATGATAATTAAGGATCATAGTGTGGTAATTCTGATAGTAAGATACCTACGATAATAATGAGCATATTCATTATCATAACGATCATACTACAAAACAACGTAAAAGCGTATTTATTTCTTCGTATTGCGCCTTTAGACTATATGTTTTTAAATATGTAGTATAAAACTAATTGATTATATTATGATGAATACGATTGATATAATAATAATTAAGGATCATATTATGATCAAATCGAATTTCCAAACATTACATGATGCATTTTAACCATATCTTCTTTTAAAAGTATAACCCTTATGATAATAAATATGATACTTACTGATTATAGCATCATCAATAAGGTCGATATTATGATAACTAAGAATTATAGTATGATCCTTATGATAACAAATATAATCCTAACTGATAATAATTATGGATCATATTGTGCTGATATTATGATAATTATGAATCATATTGTGATCAGTATAATCATATATATTATCATAAGGTTCATACTATGATAAAATTGAATTTCCAATAATTACATAATGCATTTTAACCATATTTTTTTAAGATCTGTCTCATATTTTGTAAGCCAAATAAATTTCACCCTAATAACGACTGCTTTATCTACGGCACTTGTATATTGTAATAAATTTTTATAGAGAAAAATATAAATTGAAATCATTTGTATTTTATCATCATGATCTGCTTAATGCAACTGTTACAATTATGGATTGTTTAATTACAATTTAAAATACAAAACGAAAAAATTGAAAATGAACATAATAAAAACGTTGAGGAATTAATATTCAACACATGAGTGGTTTGTCTGACAGACGTCGAATGTAAGGATGATTGAACAGACGGACGGACAATGAGTTAATTGTTCAAACCAATGTATAGAGTATGCACTTACTAATGTTAGTTACAACTAATGAACAACTTAATATTTATAAGTATAAATATGTATGCAAAATCATAGGGAAAAAGTAATAACAGCTTAAGTCGAAACTCGATTTTTGAACAATATAAATATGGGCATCTCAATCTTAACTAGTTAGTACTGGAAGTTCTAATAAAATTCCTTAACATCAGTTATTTTTTAAAACCCTCAATATCTTAAAATTATAATATCCGACTTAAGCTGTTATTACTAGTTGCCGCAGAATATTTAAGTATGAAACAGTACTTAGTACATCAGCGATAATAATCAATATAAATTATTAAATGTATGAATTGCTTGGGTAATCAACAGGGCAAGGAATTTCATGTTACTAAAAAAGGAAAATACGCGCTTAAAATATGCAGTGAAGAATGCGAAATATGAGCTTAAAATATGCATTTAAATCGAAATATGCAAAACAAATCCAAATAATATGCACTAAAAATCCAAAAATATGCACTAAAATCATAAAAATATGCACGTACAATTAATGGATATTTAAAAATCGATTTATTACTTGAGGTTATGGATTTAAAAATGAAAATCAACATAAATGTCTAACAAATGACAACTAGGTGCTATGTTCAGGGTTACAAATGTTTTCTTTTGTTTATTTTTAATTAAAACTTAATTTAAATTTTACAAATATGCAAAAATGTGCAATTAAATTGAAGATATGCAAAATATGCCACAAAAAATGCTAAAATATGCCATAATCTGTGCATTTATAGCAAAATATGCAAAAACATGCATTTATAACAAAATATACAAAAATATGCAACAACGAATCGATGCCATTTTGTTGCAAATTCTTTGATTCAGTAAACTGTAAAATTGATTTTGGACTACTGACTTCAAAGATGCATTTGCATGAAATTCCTTGCCCTAGTAATAATAATGAGAATAAGCGGTTCCTTGCAATAATAATCACAGTTACAAGTTCCCAACAAAAATATTAATACCGTTATCGATTTTTTTAAATGCAGTTAACGAAATAATTTAAATACCACTATCCTTCAAATACCGTTACCGACATAACCAAAATACTATTACATATAAATAACTAAAAAACCGTCATTGTTAAAATACCGTTACCGAAATAATTGAAATAGCGTTATCCTTAAAATAATGATACCGAAATATTCTGACAAGATATATTTCGCTGTAAATACCTAAGCAAAAATATGTATATATAGTCATATGTTTTTTCAACTTTAAATATATTATAACATGTGATTATATATGATGTCATGCATATCCATATATTATTATATATTTCCTATGTGGTTACTTATAATAACGATGCATTATTATATATTGACCTTTGTAAAATTATATATTAAGTATATATGCTATATATAATAAGATACGATATAGCAATTGTCATATACAATAATACATTTTCATGTATAACATAATATGTAATCAGATATGGTGACATATAACCAATATAATTTAAGATATAATAACATATACTGTATTATAAAAAATATGTTTTTGTGGCATATAATATATGCTAATATAAGGTGGCGCAAAAATAACCTTCCGATGTTTTTTTTTTATTATGTATTTATTATGTATAGCATTTTCTGATAGGAGGATTACTTTTGCGCCACCTTATATATGGTGCCATATGTATAATACAACTTAAGATGTATGGCATTAAATGATATAATATATAATTATGTAACAATTATGTTTGAGATATGATTACATATGGTTCAACATCATTAATATTTTCTATGAGTATAAGATATAAGTACATATTAATACATAACTCTATGCATAATTATATATGCGTATGATGACTAAAATTTTTTTATAGGATTTAAATCTTTTAATAGGATTTAAATGTATTACTCGATCAACCAAAAATTACTTATCTTTTTTGATCTAATTAGTTACAATTAGATCTAGGTTAATCCCATGGGATATTTTGGAGTCCATCAGAATCTTAAATTATTTGAATTATTATTTAAAATTGGATCCACAAATTTTGAGATAAATTTTGATCTAAATTAATCCAGTAATATATTTGAGGAATCTAATTGAATATCACTGGATATTCAAATTTTGAGATAAACTTGGATAAGAATAAATATCGATCTATATCAAATGAGATCTGTTTTTGTGTTTGAGTTATAACTTTTTTTTGATCGGGTATATATAAATTTTCCCAAGGTTTGATTATAGACTACTCATTGGAATTCGGGCACAAAGAGTCTAAAAATATCGGTGTGCATTGACATTACCTGAATACCTAAATTAACGTTACTCTTAAAATACCGTTGACGAAATAAATAAAATGGCGTTATTTCTAAAATAATGTTACCGAAATAATTAAATCACCGTTATCCCTAAAATAATGTTAATGAAATAACTAAATCACCGTTACCGCTAAAATACCGTTACAGAAAAACACGTTAACGCTAAAACACCGTAATCGGAGATTTATATATTTTTTTTTTTTGGAATCAAAATATTAAGTCAATAAAAGAAAAATTCTTCGATTCTTACACTTTGCACTACAGAAACATATTCAAATTTTAAATATTTATTCTTATAGAAAAATTCTTACGAGAGAGATATTCCGACCAGAACTTATATATTTTAATGAACTATTGATATGTTGTAGAGGATCAAAAAATAAGATCGAAAAAATATCAGATGCTGAGGACTTTTTCCTATAGAGAAACCCTCAGATTCTAATGATTTTTTCTTATCGAAAAACCCTCAGATTCTGAGGATTTTTTCTTATAGAAAAACCCTCAGATTCTGAGGATATTTTCTTATAGAAAAACCCTCAGATTCTGAGGATTTTTTCTTATAGAAAAACCCTTAGATTCTGAGAATTTTTTTCTTATAGAAAAACCCTCAGATTCTGAGGATTTTTCCTATAGAAAAACCCTTAGATTCTAAGGATTTTTTTCCTATAGAAAAACCTTCAGATTCTGAGGATTTTTTCCTACAGAAAAACCCTCAGATTCTGAGGATTTTTTCCAACAGAAAAAAATACAGATTCTGAGGATTTTTTCTTATAGAAAAACACTCAGATTCTGAGGATTTTTTTCTTATAGAAAAACCCTCAGATTCTGAGGATTTTTTCTTGTAGAAAAACCCTTAGATTCTGAGAATTTTTTTCTTATAGAAAAACCCGCAGATTCTGAGGATTTTTCCTATAGGAAAACCCTTAGATTCTAAGGATTTTTTCCTATAGAAAAACCTTGAGATTCTGAGGTTTTTTTTATACAGAAAAACCCTCAGATTCTGAGGATTTTTTCCAACAGAAAAAAATACAAATTCTGAGGATTTTTCCTATAGAAACTTCCTCTGATTCTTAGGATTTTTTCCTATAGAAAAATTCTCAAATTGTACAGAGTTTTTCTTATATAAAAATACTCAAATTCTGAAGACTTGTACTAAATAAAAAAAAATAAATATTCCTAAAACAAATCCTTTTAAAAATTTCATATAAAAACTTTCAGATTCAGAAGACATTTCCCAATAGAAATCAAATTTTGAGCACTATATCGTTAAAAAAAAAACTAAAGACTTTTTCTTATAGAAAAGTCATTCGATTCTGAACACTATGAACTTTAAGAGCAATATAATATTAAGATACAAAAACGTTTTCTAAAACTTTTCAGATTCTACATCCCTTAAGAAGCTATTACTTTAAACTACATTTTATTAAACAAAGTTCTTTAAATTTTTATTTAAAAAGTTTCTTTTTTTAAAAAGTTTCTTTTTCAAAAATTCTTCTTTCAAAAAGTACATTTTTTTAACATGTTATGAGCTCCCTTTGTTCATTAAATCTTAATGAAAAAAAAAATTGCTGAAAAATTAAACCAAAAACCTTACAAGTAAATTAATATGAAACTCAAGTTAAGTGTGCAAAATAGTTTGTAGTGCGAAATGTGTGGTTGGTTGCCTGGTAACGAATTTACTTGAACTTATATGCAAGTCTGAGTATATTTACTGAATAATATAAAAAATGCTGCCGTTAAGCCGCTGGCCGCTTTAGAGGTTTGAGTTGAAAAAATAAATGCACTTGAATATGGTTGTTTTTTAATGTCAGTTTTTTTGTGCTCGTTTTATTCTGTCAGTTCATCTCAATTGTAAAGAACATTCTGTTACAAAGATTTCATAGCAATATACATTTTTTTTATTACGTTTGCATTAAATTGTTGAAAAATTTTTGTATTATATATTTTCCCCTTATTAATTTGTTTAAGTTTGCAATACTTACTTGTACACATCATTAATTTTTATTATTATAGCTGTTAATGTCCATTAAATGGACGTTGACAGGCAAATACTTAAAAAAAGTTCATATTATTTAAAATTAAAACAATAAAAATTATAATAAAGGGACCCCACAGACTTTGAGCTTTATTTGAAAAAAAGAAGTTAAATTATTGCGTAAAGTATTTTCAAAAGAAGAAATTAATAAATTTTAGGGGAAAGGAAAATGCAAGAGGGAATATTTTTGGCGCCCAACCTTAAGGGGAAGAAAAATCGGTATTAAATTTGAAATGTTGAAAAATTAAAGGTCAAAGTTATTTAATAAGTGAAATAATTTAAATCTGGCTAAATCTTTCAAGCTAGGAAAACGGTTTCTTATCCTATGTATACATCCGTTTATTCGGTAATTTGGGGAAATTCCTACGGGAGGGACATAAAAGGTAAATTCTCCCCATTGGCGGCCTGGACAAACCGATTAAGCGGGGAACCTGAAATTTGGTATGTTGGCTTTAATTCCCACGGGGAAGGGCAAAAGTCACCCCTTGGCGGCGAGGAACTTGAAACTTTTTATGTTGGCTAAAAATCGCATATCTACTAAAACGGGGAGGCGCAAAAAGTGAAGAATTTGAAGTTTGGCACGTGGGTTTCTAATTTCTAGTAGACATTATCTTAGACGGAATTTTTGTAAATTTCTAAGGCATGACGGCTTGGCCAAATCAGGACTTGCTAGGAACTTGAAATTTTGTTTGTGGATTCCTTATCCACTTAGACAGGATTTTTGGGAATTCGGGCAGGGGCGTGAAGGGGAAAAATCACGGACTTGACAGCCTGGACAAACCGCACTGACAATAATCCATGAATAAAAGTACGAAAACCAAAAATTACAAAATAACAAAAACTATACGTTTTGTATGTATTTTTGATATTTTAAAGTTGCATTTTTATTTTGAATTGTCCGGTTCGAGATCATAATTTAAATGTTGCTATTATAAATACAAATCACTAATTTCCAATAAAAGTAAGAGAAAGATGGAAATAGAATAGTTTGAAAATCAGTGCTAGCAAAAACTCTTGTAAAATACTCGAAAATTTATTAATTTTATAAAATATTTTTTTATTTGATATTTTTTCGTATTTTTAGCATGATTATGAGTGCGCTAAAGAGAGGGCCTTGAAATTTAGTATGTGGATTGATAATATGTTGCAGGCAACCGTTTTGGTGAGCTCTTGCAAATCTTACGAGGAGGGACAAAAAGTGGGAACTCACCCTCCAGGTAAAACATTACAGCGATGATCTTAAAATTTGTTATGTGGGTTCCTAATTCCAAGTAGTGATCATATTACCAAACTGCTTAAGCGGTGAACTTGAAGTGGGTTCCGTATTACGCGCAAGCAACCACTTAAACAGGATTTTTACAGTTATATTAGTTTTTTGTTTTTATATGCATCGAGATTATTTTTATGTAATTTTAAATTTATAAGGAGCTTTCAACCGCAGTATATTTACAAAAATAAAGCAAATCAAACATATTAGCTAGGTTGATACTAGTATTTCGATCTGGCTAAAGATCTAATCAGAACCCGAAGTTTTAGAAAAGTTAGAGCCTCCATAATAGGCAGAACTTTAACAAAAAACCGATTAATCATTAATTTTGCTCCATTCTTGTCTTCTTAGTAATCAAGCACGTGGTTAGGTCTTTTCCTAACAAGCATCATGACGTTACTAAACTTTGAAGACCAAAAATGTTCTATTTAAATAAAAAAATTTTAGTGTTTACTCTGGCTCAAGTAATATTTTTTACAGTTATATTAGTTTTTTTATTTTTATATACATCGAGATTATTTAATTTTTTTTAATTCCTTCGGGGTGGGATGAGAAGGGGAAAACCACTAGAGCAAGGAATTTGAAATGGAGACATCCACTTAGACGGGATTCTTAGACATTTCTTAGATAGTGTGAAAAGTGTAAGTCTTCCCTTTAACGGCCTAGCCAAACCAAATAGTGAGTTAAAAACCAAACCGAATAGTAAGTTAAAAATAAATGTTCAAATTTTAACTACAGATCAGTAAAAATAAAAGTTATGATCAGTTATTTAAAATTATTTTAGTTTTTTGTTTTTTTTTTCTACAAAATGTATACACTCACACATTTGTGTAAACTTTTTCAATTTCTTGTAGATTGGATGCTGTAGCTTTTCTAAAACTTCCGGTTCTGATGAGATCTTTGGGCAGATCGTAACACTGGTGTCAACGTAGCTAATATGTTTGATTTGATTTATTTTTGTAAATATAAGGAGGCTGAAAGCTCATTATAAATTAAAAACAACATTAAAAAATATTACTTGAGCCAGAGTAAAAACTAAATTTTTTTTATATAAATAGAAAATTTTTAGCCTTCAAAGATTAGTAACGGCATGATGCTTGTTAGGAAAAGACCCTAGCCACGTGTTTGATTAGTAAGAGGACAAGAATGGAGCAAAATTGATTATTAAAAGGTTTCTTGTTAAAGCTAAAGGTTCTGGCTTAGAATATCGTTTAAAGCTTAACGCACGCCACTTTGATTTTAAGAGTTTTTAAATAAAATGAATACATTTTCACTATTTAAAATATATTTAACGTCAATAGTTTAATATATACCATTTTTTTATAAATTTGTTTAATATATTTTTTCTTATTTAAATTTGTTCTCTTATTATACTACTGTTATTATACCAAGCGGGCTTCCGAAAAAATTATTCCACTTCTGACAATATTTATAATTTGTCCTCCATAGTACATTACAATTTTTATAAAAAGAAGAAAACTTACGCATTCTTTGTTGATTTTAAGGCGGCTTTTGATAAAGTCTCCCGTAAAGCATTGATATACAAGCTCCATACAATTGGCGTATCATCGAAAATGGTACATTTCATCGAAAATATTTATAACCACACAAAATCTGCAGTATGGACTGGCAAAGAGCTTTCTGAGACTTTTTTAACGGAATCTGGTGTAAAGCATTGCTGCATATAGTCCCCTTTATTATTTGCCCATTACCTTAATGATCTCCATGATCATTTAGAATGGGGATTGAGTATTGAAAATGTAAACGTCCGTCTGCTGTTATATGCTGACGACATAGTGTTACTTGCTGATAATATTGAAGAATATTGCAAAAGTTGGAATGTGAAGGTCAACTTAGCAAAATCCGAAATAATGGTGTTTAGAAAAGGCGGTAAATTATCGAAAAATGAGAAATGTTTTTTTTAAGGAGAAGAAATTAAAATTGCTAAGGAGTATTGTTACCTAGGAGTTACATTAACTCCGAAAATGATTTTTAAAAAACATGTGAAAATTAGAAATGAAGCTGCAAAATGTAGTATTAACCAAACGTGGGCAAATTTCTTAAATAAAACAACTATATCTCTCGGATCGAAATGGAAATTATTCCAGGCAGTCTGTAGAGCTATACAAACGTATGGTGCCCAGGTGTGGGGTTTCTCACATTTTAATGATGTTGACAAACTTCAACTCTACTGCATCAAAAAAATATTAAGACTCCCAAACTTCACGCCAAATTATATACTAAGATTAGAGACATGTATTGAGAGTGGTCATTTATACACTCTAGATCTACATTTAAGATAAGTGAGCAGAACCCTTTTTGAATATAAAGAAGATCGGCTGCCATACAAGCTAACAAATGTACTCCTACGGCACGAATTATACTGGGTGAAAGAGATGAACAACATTGGTCGGGAATATAACATAACGTGGACAGATGAAACATTTAGTAAGACTCAGTGGAGTGAAAATCGTTTGAATCTGCTTAGCTCACTGAAAGATAAATACTACCGAGAATATATGGCAAAAACCTCACAAACGGAAAGAATTTATAAAAAATTAGATGTAATAAATGAAAATACATACTTGATCGGAGAAACAAACATAGAAGATATAATGTGGATTTTTAAAGCTAGAAGTGGTTTAATAGCTCTCAATGGCAATAGGTTTCAAATAAATGGCTCAAATTTATGTTGTCTCTGTAATAAAGGGTCCGCCATCTAACGTTTTTTTCAACTAGTGCTTATTTCGTGAATGGTAACACTTAGCTCGTGTCTGATTTGACAGATAATTAGTTTTATCCTTCCGCTGAACGAATATGGTCCGTATGTTCGTTATCTTGTGAAAAAAGTTAAAGAAACTGGCATCCTCATCGATAAACCAAAGCGTGAAAAGCCAAAAAACAGTGCGTACACCCGAGAATATTGCTGCTGTGGCAGAAAGTGTGCGTGAAGCGCCATCAACATCAATTCACCGTCGTTCTCAACAATTGAACATTTCGGAGACATCATTGAGACGAATTTTGCATAAAGACCTTGGTATGACGCCATACAAAGTCCAATTGGTTCAGGAGTTCAAAAAAAAAAGTTATTTGGCGGACCCTTTATTAATGAAATTGAAAATATAGAGCATTTTCTAGGTCGGTGTAGTGCTCTAAGAGAGTTTAGAATTATGTATATAGGAAAGTCTGAACTTAGTGAAAACGAAATTATTGATGTACTAAATGGTATTACAATAGACTGGAATTTTTTGGCAAACTATATAAGGCATGTGTTAAGATTGCGAAAATTCTTGAGATTGCGAAAATGTTCGCTGATGACCCGGTTATTAGGGTCAGTGACAAGATACTGCCTGTGCAAGTATTTGTTAGGCACTTCGTTGTTGTGATTTTCGACAGGAGCACGTGGTTGAATGGATCTTGGGTACCGGAGGTTGGTGCACAGGTCTGGTTCACGGATGGCTCGAAACAGTCGAACATGGATACGGGGGCGGGTGTCGTCGGACCCGGATTTCAGCGTGCTCTGCCCATGGGCAAATATCCCTCCGTTTTTCAGGCTGAGGTCTTCGCTATCTGTATCTGTGTGGAAGAGTGTCTGCGGAGGAGGACACGGGGGGCCACGATCTACATTCTATCTGACAGCCAAGCGGCACTTGGTGCCTTGAGGGCTCAAGATGTGTCGTCTGGTCTGGTTAAGGAATGTATCGACTCTCTAAATCGTCTAGGACTTAACAACTCCTTGACACTGGGCTGGGTTCCAGGCCATGAGGGGCATGAGGGCAACGAACGGGCTGACTGTTTAGCCAACTGCGGAGCTCGTCGACAATTCATTGGCCCGGAACCCTTCTGCGGCGTACCCAATGGGTATGTCAGAGAGAGGCTCAGAAGATGGAGGGAGTCGGAGTTTGGGGCCTATTGGGCCAGATCGCCTGGGCAGCGACAGGCGAGGCTGTTTATATCTCCCTCTGGGGAGAGATCGCGGAAACTCTTGTCTATGACAAGGGGCGAACTAAGGACCGTAACGGGTTACCTCACAGGACACTGTGGCCTTAGGTATCAATTGTACAAGATGGGACGATCCTCTACGGATACGTGCAGGTTTTGTGAATTGGAACCCGAGACCTCTGAGCATGTTCTCTGCAAATATCCGAGGCTCTCCGACAGGAGGGTGCGTTATTTTGGTGATCGAATAGTGACGCCATCGGACGTTTGGAACTGTTCACCTGGTAGGATAATTGGCTTCGTAGGGAGCCTGAACCTATAGGGTGTATTCGCTGGCAGCACAAAATACCAATTTCTGGTCGCGGTGCATAGTGCCACTATAATCTAATCTAATTATAGAAATTTTTTAGTAACTGAATATAATTTTTAAACATTTGTATTTCATATCATTCTTGTATTATTATTTTAAATAGTGAGTCGACTGACGATATATAGTCAAAGTCGCTCATTACTCACAATATTCTTATTTTAAGAAACTATGTGTTTTGTAATAATATGTATATTGCAAAATTTAAATAAAGAATACTTCGACTACTACTACTGTTATTTTTTATAATTCCCACAGTAATTAATAAAATTAATTTATAAACACATTTCAACTGTCAATAGATTTGTAATAACATCAACACCTCGGATAGAAAAAATAATTAAAATTTATTTCTGTTTTTATTTTATTTTTATTTTTCAATATAACTTTTAAATCCCTAAAGGCAGGAATAATATTTTGAAATATGTTTCTAATTTATTATGGATGATAAAAATGCAAACATATGTTGTTATGGTAGCAAATAAATTTAAAATGTTTAAGTTATTTATTTATATACAATAATTAAATGATTTTTAAAACTTTTTTTTTAATTAAATTCTATATTTATTTAAACTGAAAATGTTATTTTGTCAAATTATTATAGTAATAATTAAAAACAAATGACAAAATATAAATAAAAATGTAATAAAAATGCAATATGTAGTTTTATAAGATCAAAAGCTTTAAAATCAATGCTCATATATTTGTTATAAATTTATATGAATTTATGTTAATTTTATATTTATTAAAGAATGACATTTAAAAAAGAAATAACAGTAAACATTTTTTTTTTTCAAAATACCCAGTTGAAAACTGCAAAAAAAAATGTATTGTAAAACTGCAAAAAGTATGAAAGTCTACTTAACCCATTCCTGCCTATTGGGTATTTAAATACCCAAAAAGGAGCCATCTTAAAAAAATTATAGCTAAAGCCAGGTAAGAGTTGCATCAAATTGATTTTTACAGGTAGGTGGAGAAAGGATTAAAATACTTTAGGAAAATGTTGGTAAAAATTGGGGGTTGGTAATTATCTGTTCAATTGTCTGCAAAATTTACATATTCTGAAAAATTGAAAGAAAGAATTGAAATTGCCTCTGAAAAATTGGAAAAGCGACACATCGGAAAACTTTATTGTTGGCTAATAGTATTAGGTATTCTTTAAAGTGCAAAAAATTTGTAGCTGGGTAGGACCACTCACTTGGGCAACAGGTATGATTTCATGACATGACCATTAAAATACGTATTTTACAGTTTTATGAAGTACCCTTGCTTGAAATATCGATTATTTTCAAGTAAAAATGAAGAGTTTTACATGAAAGAGCATAACAAAATAATTTAATTAAAAAACCACAGAGGAATTAATTTATATCAGTGGTTAATTAATAAGTCCCAAGTATGGAAAATCGAAAAGAAAATTATATCAAATAACTTCCAAGACCTTAAGTAAAGAATGTGTGAAATTTCATCGATATTGGACTATGGAATCGGGGGTCAGGCATTAATGGGTTAAACTCAAAAATACTCGTAATTATTTTCATTTAAAAATATTTATTTCAAATTTAAACTGGGCGTGGCAGTGGGTAATACATTTTTAAAATACATAATGCACAAACGCATTCTTTAATTGGTTTATAAATGATATTTTTTTTTTTGTATTATTTTTGTTTTTATTCAGAAAAAATTTTTTTACAAATAAAGATGTTGCCTCAGCGTCGCTAGGACATTATTGAGGCGAGTTGGCAAAAAGGTATATACCCCAGCAAAACCACACATTACCAAATCATGGGTAAAGTAATGTATCGCCATAGGGCTTCATGCATTACTTTACACGTTACTTCATTGGTGAATTTTACAGGCGATGAGCCTCACAGTAACTCGTTACCTTGTAGTGGGTAAAGTAACTGGTTACTTATATGGTTACATGGTGGGAAAAAGTAATGTGTCTATAACTAGATTTTCATAAAAAAAATTCATAAAAAATTTTTTTACAGATTATTTTTTTAATTAAATAAATAACTTTTTTTTTATTAAATAAATAACTTGTTCATGATGGGATTCGAACCTGGGGTCTTTGGTTTTTTTACAATTAGTTAGGCGAGAACTCTACCAACTGAGCTATCGATACATACAATATTTTATTGCTTAACATGTAGATGAGTTGTTGTGCTTCGTGTTTTCGTTCGTGATATCAAAAATATACAACTTACCATTATGCTTACAAAAAATCACAAAGTAATGTGTCTATAAATAGATTATCAAAAATATATATTAATAATTACTTTACGTTTATAATTCATGCCGCATGTAATTGAAGATCGGTAAGTCATTATTTTATGTTTTGAAGTAATGTAAAATGTAATGAGGTCTCATTACAAGGTAATCCATGAGTGTTCAATTATCGGTAACTCATTACTTCTTGTTGGAAAATAATGATACAGGTAAGGTGTACACATTACAAGGTAATGCATTACTTTATCGCACCCATTACCAAAGTTTAGCTGGGACTTTAAAAAACTTAGCTTAAATTTTTATTCAAAAAGAAAAAAAAAAATAAAAAAAGTTTGAAAAGAAAAGTTGAATTTTACAAATTCAATTAATTATTACAAAAGAAGCATTTCCAAACTTTGAAGTAAATATTCTTTTAGCTTTTTCTTAAAAAGAGATATTCTTTCAATACACTTTAAGTCATGAGGCAATCCATTGTACTTCAAACTACCCATATGTTCCACACGTTGCTTTGTTGTTTCCAGCCTACATCTTGCTATCCAAAGATTCGTATTGTTTCTTGTATGAAATACTGATTGATTTCGAGAAAAATTTATGGTATGATGGCCAATATTGTGCAGAGCTTTAAAGACATGTATTAATAGTTGCATTTTATACAATCCATGTACTGGCAGCACTGTTTCAGCAACATTTTTATAAAGAGATAACGTTGAATACATTTGAGGTAGATTAAAAACAGTTTTTAGCGCTTTGTTTTTAACTCTTTGTAAAGACCTAAGCTCGTTGCTTTTTTTGTAACCATATATAATGCGGGTAGGTTATTGAGATGACTATGTACAATGCATTAAAGATAAGTAACTTAGTTCTTGTGTTAAACTTATTCTGCCTTTTTGCCTCTATAAAGCCTTTAAGGCGCTGGGGCATCAAATTGTAAATTTGTAAAAATTATATTTAAATAAATGAAAATACTTAAAAAAAAAAAAAAAAAAAACCAATAGCTGGCCCAATTTTTGATTTGAGGCTTTTAATATGTGTAGCCCATGACAAATTACTTTGCAAATACACACCTAGGTATCTCGTTTGAAAGGTTTCAAAAACTTCTTTCCCATCTATAAAAATATTGAAGTTTAGATTATCAGAGTAAGGCTTAAATCTTATTAACTTAGTTTTTACAAACTCTGTTATTAAAGCTGAATCTCGTTCCAGATGCACCTTCAACGCAATTTCGTGTTTATACTTGTAAAAAAGACATATATCATCAGCATATAAAAATAGATTCCCAAATAATCCCATAATAATTCATTAAATCATTAATATAAATCTTAAAAAGTAGTGGGCCTAACACACTGCCCTGTGGGACACCATTCTCAACAACAGCAATACAGCTTTTGCAGTTATTAATTGCCACATATTGTCTTCGAAAAGTTAAATAATTTTTCAACAACTTCACTGCTCGCGTGTTTAATTCACAATAACGAAGTTTATCTATTAAAATCTTGTGCAAATTTAAATAAAGCAATTCCATATGAAAACGATCAAAATTGGCAAATTTTTGGACGACCCCTCTCCGATTTTAAAATAAATAGTCTCAATCGATTGCCCAGCAAAAAATAATGTACCTACATATTTTTTTTTTTTATAGTGACTGGTTTAGTGGTGGTGTGCACCACTGTCATGTGACAAAATTGAAGAATTCTTCATAAGGGACCTCATTGAAAGTTGTTTTAAAAAACTACTAAAGCGATCGCAACGAGTGATAGCTCGTTGGAAAGGTATTGAATCAGGCTTTAATTGAAAAATAAACTTTTCCTAATTTTTCTCAGAAATTTACCTTTTTCCCCATGAAAATTAAATTTTTCCGATTTTCCACAGAAGCTCCTAAATTTTCCGGCTAATTTTATTTTTTTTGGATTCCTCATAATTTTTGCTTTAAGAATCAGCAATAAAAAAATGGGCCCCGACTCCTTGTTTGGACAGGAGAAGAGCATTTAAGAGACCACCTTGTTCGCATTGTTTTTATATTTTTTATAATTGAATTATTTTTAATTATTTAACAAAAAAAATTAGGAAAATTTTATTTTTCAATTAAAGCCTGATTCAATACCTTTCCAACGAGCTATCACTCGTTGCGATCAACTTTCAATGAGGTCCCTTATGAAGAATTCTTCAATTTTGTCACATGTCATATGGAATTGCTCTATAGTGACTGGTTTAGTGGTGGTGTGCACCACTGTCATGTGACAAAATTGAAGAATTCTTCATAAGGGACCTCATTGAAAGTTGTTTTTAAAAAAAAACTACTAAAACTACTTTTAAAAATCAAACCACATTATAGCTCGTTGGAAAGGTATTGAATCAGGCTTTAATTGAAAAATAAAATTTTCCTAATTTTTCTTGTTAAATAATTAAAAATAATTCAATTATAAAAAATATAAAAACAATGAGAACAAGGTGGTCTCTTAAATGCTCTTCTCCTGTCCAAACAAGGAGTCGGGCCCATTTTTTTATTGTTGATTCTTAAAGCAAAAATTATGAGGAATCCAAAAAAAATAAAATTAGCCGGAAAATTTAGGAGCTTCTGTGGAAAATCGGAAAATTTAATTTTCATGGGAAAATTTAATTTTCATGGGAAAAAAAGGTAAATTTCGGAGAAAAATTAGGAAAATTTTATTTTTCAATTAAAGCCTGATTCAATACCTTTCCAACGAGCTATCACTCGTTGCGATCGCTTTAGTAGTTTTTTTTTAAAACAACTTTCAATGAGGTCCCTTATGAAGAATTCTTCAATTTTGTCACATGACAGTGGTGCACACCACCACTAAACCAGTCACTATAAAAAAAAAAAAATATGTAGGTACATTATTTTTTGCTGGGCAATCGATTGAGACTATTTATTTTAAAATCGGAGAGGGGTCGTCCAAAAGGTGATCGCTTTCATATGGAATTGCTCAGCAATTTATGGTTTTACTGGTTTTTGGCTTGCTATGATTTGAGAGTTCAAAAACTAAAAGTGGGCATGGCAGTGGGAAACAAACCTTTAAAATACATAAACTTTTATCGATTGCTTTTAAATTAATTAATGATATATGCAAGAATTAATCACTGTACCAGTGTTTATCTTGCAATGATTTTAAAGTTTATCGCCCACTGCCGCGCCTATTTTAATAATAAGTATTACTTATTAAAAATATTTTTTTTATTGGCTAAATTTTAATAAAATGTTTTTTCTTCAATTTTTTTGCTATTGGGTTTACATTCATTTATTTTAACCACATCACTACAGTGGGTGACTAATTAAAACCATTACAACCACATTTGTAAAATTCATATGGAAATACGTTATATTGAGGTTTCATTTTTTATGGTTTATAAAAAAAAAAGCTTAAAAAATTATTTCAAATAACTGCATTACAAATTTATAAACAAATAGCGTATGTGACAAATATGCGTGGGAATTTTAAAACAACTTTTCAAGTTAACTTAGCGATAATAATTACAAATTTTATTTTCTATCTGTTTATTTTCAATTTAAGAAGAATTAATTACCCAGAAATTGTAAGATTTAAAGCTACACACAGACAATTTCGGCTAATTCAAACAATGAAACCTTTCGTAAAATTAATGAAATGCTCTATTGACTAAGATTAAGGCTAACAGCAGGCTTATATTTTTTGCATGTGTGTTTTAAATGCTAAAGAAAAATTAAAAGAAAAACAACAAAAAAATAGAAGAAAACAAATGAAAAGGCCTATTGTGCCAGATCGCCTGGGCAGCGACAGGCGAGGCGAACTAAGGACCGTGAAGAAGATGGGACGATCCTCTACGGATACGTGCAGGTTTTGTAAATTGGAACCCGAGACCTCAGAGCATGTTCTCTGCAAATGTCCGAGGCTCTCCGACAGGAGGGTGCGTTATTTTGGTGGTCGAATAGTGCCGCCATCGGACTTTTGGAACTGTTTACCTGGTAGGATAGTTGGCTTCGCAGGGAGCCTGAACCTATAGGGTGTATTTGCTGGCAGCACAAAATACCAACTTCTGGTCGCGGTGCATAGCGCCACTCTAGTCTAATCGAATCTAAATGAAAAGGGAGAATACACTAACACTACAAAATCAAAATATTGTTGACCGGTCACTGAACAGGTCTTTTGATTTCAATTGACTCATTTGTTTGCTGGTTTTGTATTTGTACTTAAATATGAATATTTTTAACAAAAAAAATTATGCTAAAACGGATTTTTAATCCATTTCTTATGCATACCCTCAAGATCATGTCCTGTTTACGAAAATTATTAACATACAAATGTTAAATAAACTAAATTTTAAAGTTTAAAATTGATCTTTTACATTAAAGATTTCCTTAAACTCAATTCCATTGCAATATCATTGCATCTGCATATAACTTAATCTATATTAAATGACTTTCAGTTTGTTCTTCAAGATTTCTTTAAAAGAATAATATTATTTCAACCAAAGAGTTTTCAATTTAGCTACTGGCATTTTCAGTTAACAAACAAACAAAAGATTGATTTTGTTGTTTAGCTTCACTTTTAAAAAACAAGAAGCAAAAATCTACTACTGCAGAAATTGTATATACAATGCACAGTGGGGTGTTTCACAAAGATTTTAGCAATTCCTTACTGTCTGATCAGGAAACTTCACACAGCCATAAACAACGTAATTTCAAGCTTAAGTTTCAAAAAAAACTGCCCACTAGGTGAAAAAATATTTGTAGTTGTTTGAGTTGTAATAGAATATCTTTATTTTTAAGTGAAAAAACAGTGATTTGTAGAAGAAATTTAATTTTTAACTACAATTATAGTTCATTTATTTTAAAAATCAAACCACATCATATTACTGTATTATGACTTTGTATTAATTTATACAGTAGTTTTTCTATTTAAAAAAAAACTAAACAAATTTGTTTATTTTTTACTGCCTATGTGGTTCATTTTCGTGTTCATACTTAAAAGAAAATGACTCTAAAGCTGAAAATCTTAAAAAACATGGTTTTTTGTTTAGTTTTTAAAAATCGGTTGATAAATAATGAAATTTATTTTATGAAATTCGAAAGCTCTTAAAATCTTTGAATGCCCGAGGTGTTCTACTTTAAATTAAAATTTATCAGTTAGAATGGAAATCAGATTTGGGTTCAATTTCAAAATTAAGTTTAAGACTACGTTGATTATGGATGTGTGAAGTTTAATGGCAATCCGTTCAGTCTGTAAGAAATTGCAGAATTATTTCCAAAATATTTATGAAACACCCCACTGTGCGTTGTAGGAAAAAAAGAAGAATTATATTTTGTATGCACAATTCGTATTAGCATTTAGTTTAACATTAACTGCATGGACTAACTGACTGACAACAACGACTACGGGCTGCTTGAATGTGCCGTGAAATGCCAACCATTCAACTTGCTAACCCTCCAACCAAGGAACCAGTCAACTTTACGAACTATTGAATGTTGTTGGCTGCTTGCAAATGCCGTGTTTTATTTGCCATTGCAGATCTATTTATATTGCTGCTATTGCTGTTGCTCTTTTTTTTCTTTCTTTTATCAAAGTAAATATTTACTTTAACATCACGAGTTCACGCATTGAATATGCAATATTTTGTGCTTCCATGCAACTGGCCATTTATTCATTCAGTTCGATGTTAAAAACGCCAAAGAAAAAAAAATAAATATTGAATACAACATGAAATTGTAGAAATTCATTTCAGTCAGATTAAAGGATTCACGGAAATAAAAATTCAATAAAAAATTATTAGATTTGTTAAATTAAATGAAAATAAAAAGATTAAAGAAAAACTTTTATTTTTCAAGGAATTTTGCTAACAGAAAACACCTTCAAACCCGAATCAAACCTTCGGGTTTTCAGGTTTCCTAAGGAATCAGATTTAAGGACTAAGGACTTTTTCCTATAGAAAAATCCTCAGATTCTAAGGACTTTTTCCTATAGAAAAATCCTCAGATTCTGAGGACTTTTTACTATAAAAAAGTCCTCAGATTCTGAGGACTTTTTACTATAGATAAATCCTCGAATCTCAGGATTTTTCCTATAGAAAAGTCCTCAAATTCTGAAGACTTTTTGCTATAAAAATCCTCATAGTCTGAGTAGTTTTTACTATAGAAAAATCCTCGAATCTCAGGAATTTTTCCTATAGAAAAATCCTCAGATTCTGAGGACTTTTTCCTCAGAATCTGAGGACTTTTTCCTATAGAAAAATCCTCAGATTCTGAGGACTTTTTTCTATAGAAAAATCCTCAGATTCTGAGGACTTTTTCCTATAGAAAAATCCTCAGATTCTGAAGACTTTTTCCTATAGAAAAATCCTCAGATTCTGAGGACTTTTTCCTATAGAAAAATCCTCAGATTCTGAGGACTTTTTCCTATAGAAAAATCCTCAGATTCTGAGGAATTTTTCCTATAGAAAATCCCTAGATTCTGAGGAATTTTTCCTATAGAAAAATCCTCAGATTCTGAGGACTTTTTCCTAAAGAAAAATCCTCAGATTCTGAAGACTTTTTCCTATAGAAAAATCCTCAGATTCTGAGGACTTTCTCCTATAGAAAAAATTATTTCGGTAACGTTATTTTAGGAGTAACGGCTTTTTAGTTGTTTCGGTAACGGTTGTTTAAGGGTAACGTTTTTTTTTAGTTATTCCGGCAATATCAATGCACACCAACAGTTTTAGTCCCAATACGCCCGATTTACAATGACTGGCTAGTTTATGATCAAACTTTGGGAAATATAACTACCTACAGCGATTTTTCTTTTCAGATCTTGTCAGAGTATTTCCGTATCGCTATTTCAATTATTTCGGTAAGAGTATTTTAGCGATAACGGTATTTTACGGGCATTGGTATTTTAGTTACATCGGTAACGGTATTTTAGGGATAACGATAGTTAGATACGTGTTTGAATAGATAACAGTATTTTAGCGGTATTGGCTGTCATCAAGGCGTTGAACGATAACAACAGACAAATTTAGTTCAACTGAATTGAATCCGTTTAATAGACTTATGGAATATCTTTTTTGTGAGTGTATTTAAAAAAGTACCTTTTATTAACTAAAAGTACATTTTGTTAAAAAAAAAGTACCCTTTATTAAAAAAAGTACCTTTTTATTAAAAATTTAGCTTTTATTCAAAATGTAGCTTTTACTAAAATTTTGCATTTTATTAAAAAGTGGCATTTTTTCATACATTATTTTAAATTAAATTTTTAAATTTTAGTTTTGATATACAAAACTGCTCTTATATTAGATTATTTTATAAATATTTATTGCAAATAATAACTTTTGTCAATGTTTATTTAAATTTATATTTTTAACCCAAATTTTTAATTAAAATAAACTTATATAATTTATGGCTACATATTTCATAGATATAGGTATGAACAATAAATTATTGGCCAAGCATACATTTATTAAAACACCTTCAAAAAAAAAAAACAATTACACACACACTTCTCATTCCCCCCAAAAACAGGTGTTGAAAATATATTAAAATATTTCCATACAATGCCCGCCTAACTAATGCGAAACGGAAATATGCGTACGAAATACATGCGGATACACTATTACCATATTTTATAAATTGTACATTAGGGTTATAACTTATGTCTTTTTTGCAAGCATTATATGCAAGCATGCTATAATCCATAAATATATAAAGAAGCGCAATTTAATTTTTTCGCGGTTTAAAGAAAAGTTCTTGCATAAAAATATTTCAAGTTCGACACAATTTTTTTTTTGTTTAATTAAACTAAAAATTAATGTATCACTAAAATTTTAAAGTATTTAGCAGCGCAGCGACTATCATGCAGATGAATGTTCCCTGCGGGAAATGGACCAGTCGCTGGTATGGTCATGTGACTAGAACTTGGTGTGTATGAACCTGTCCTAGTTTCGGTTCTGTTATAGGAAAGTGACCGGTACTTTTAACATGGGCTTGACATAGGAGGTGACAATTTGCTACCTGTGACGTATAGATTAACTTGACCAAGGTAACGTATCACCATACAGACTAAAATGAATAAACTACGGGACAAGTTAGAAGTAGGTAGTGTCAAAGAATGACCATTTTAGGATTTATGTGAAATGCAACAGAACCAGTGGAAAAAAATTTTTCACGTGACTGGTGTAGGTGTACGTATCTTAGAACTGAAGAACAATTTTTGAAGGAAAACTAGTCGCATATTAAACGCAATGTGTTCTGTAACAGGGGTAGTTTGACTGAAATAGTTTTGAGACGTACCACAGCACTGGTATAAGGGGTACATGTCGCCGGGCATGCGAAAAGTAATTAGCAAGTAACCTGTCAGTTTTTATTCAGCGTATTCCATATTATGCACGAGTTGCTTAATAGCCCGTCCGGAACCAAACACTGCACTCTTCCAAAACAGTGTGTCTTACCCAATGTTCAAAAAAACCTTAAAAAGGCACATCAAAAATCAATTTTATAGTTAGCTTATTTTGTCTATACCAAACAAAAACTAAGTTTAAGATCGCGACGTTTGGCGAGAAATCGCCATATCTGGCAGCCCTGGTCACAGTTCCGTGTTCAGTTCTTTTAAACCAGTGGAGTGTTACGTCTTCATTTCTACTGTCACATAGTCGGTACAGATAAAATTCCTTCAGTGTTATGTCTACTGTGTAGCAGTCAAGGGACTGAATCCTTTGGCACTAATTGCCATGTTTTCATCCACTGCTAACGGTTTTGAACCAGTTCAATGACCAATATTAACTTCAACTGCAACGGCCCTAGTTGCTTCGGTACACTTTGATGTTATGTTACTTTTTCTCCAGTTACATGATATATCTGATAGCAACCAGTGAATGTTTTGTCACCATAACTATAGTCACTAGTTTCGTGACGTGCCCCCAAATCATATATCACAGATTTGACACTTTGGATCAATGGACCCTTTGTTTCCCGCAGGGTTTGTAGTTAGTATGCCAAAATTAACTTTGACCAAATAAAGTTCGAATCAAAAGGATTTGCAACAAAATGGCTTCGATTTGTTTTTGAATATTTTGTTATAAATGCATATTTTTGCATATTTTGTTATAAATGCATATTTTGTCATTTTTGGTTGCATATTTTGTATATTTTCAATTGCATTGCATATTTTTGCATATTTTGTAAAAATTAAAATTTAGTTTTATTGTCATTTGTTGGGGATTATATTTTTAAATCAGCGCTCTTGGGTAAAAAATTGATTTTTAAAAATTCAAAAATTTGAGTAGGGTAGAAGGGGGAGGCTTTGCAGCTGGGGCACATATGCCACCCCCGATTTTCGCTGTATTTAAAATGTTCCTATCCATAATTTGTGCAGTTATTGATTATCTTTCATGCCATTAATTTTTACACATGTCCTTCACTTGTGATCAAGGATATAAATGTTTTTTGGGTTGCAAACAAAATTAATATAGAAATAGTATATTTGGGATAACTTTTTGATTTCGTGTATTAAAATTACATACCCTTTAAGATGCCAAAGATTTAACCTTAATTTATAATATTAATACGATCGTTTCAGAGTTTTTTGTCGGAAAAGTGTAAAAAATATATAAAATTATGATAGCGGCTGTCCATGGAACACATACGCCTGACCACCAGATGGGGGTAATCAGTCAGTCAGCAAAATTTGGTATCACTTTAAAAGACGTATAAGTAATATTAATTCGTTACATAGTTATATGTGTTACACGTGTCAGATCTAGTTTTTTTTTCAACAAATTCAAAGAAAATAAAAATTTTTGAAATTTTTTTGCTGAAATTACAGCTATTGATATCAATCTTTATGATTATTTAATATAAAATATAAGTTTTCCATTAGAACCATCTTTTTGGATTTTTGGTGCATATTTCGATTTAAGTGTATATTTTCAGCGCATATTTTTGCATATTTTAAGCGCATATTTTCGATTTTTTAGTGAATGAAAGTCGCTGTCTTGGTATATAAGAGTATAACGATTTTAAAGGACACAAATGTTTAAAAATTTTATGTGTTTCGCAGATTTTGAAAAAAAAAAAGTTTAAAGCGTTGTTTCGCGGAATGGGCAATAAAATTGGTAAAACAACGAGCACACTGCATAAAAAGTAGCTTAAAATATGATATGCAGTAATTTTTGTCCAATAGTGCAACTTAATGGTAAATGTGCAAAAAAGGCATTTTCAGAAAATGCACTTTATTGGAAGGTTTTGCTTTACATTGACCCTTTTCATGTTAGCGATAACTAACTATCACAGTTACATCAAGACCGAAATGAAAATTTTAAAAACGGGTTTCCATTAAAGACATGTATCTTCTTGTCTAATCGCTTTTATTTCGCTATTTGACCGGTTTGATTTTGAAATATCTTGAACCAAAGTTAAAATAACGCTAAAATACTGAAATGTCGATTTATAACGATATTTTGTAGATACAACAAAATTTAATGAATAAAATTCTTAAATAAACCCTGTGATATTTGAAGACTCATGCAAGTATTGGAATCGTAGCTTTAAAATTGTAATATCGGTATTGATGTGTGCTTGGTGGGCAACTATCGTTATAATGAAAAGGTTGTGTTTGCCAACTATGCAAAAAAAAAAACGATTTTTATAATTAATACAGTATGTAAAATTTTTTCAAAACAAAGTTATAACCCTATTGTACATACAATAATAACAACAAAACAAATTAAAAACAATACACATCAGGGATGGGACTGTATTTTTGAAAAGATACTAAAGTGTAACAAACAGAGTACTTTGTTCGACTTTTTACCAGGGAAAAAAAAATAACAAATTGGCTTAAATTTTACTAATTCATTAAAAGCTACACACAGAGAAATAAAGTGCCAACCGAATTGAAAAGTGTATTTTAATTGTAACAACTTACAAACTTATTTAGTACAATGATATTTAGACTGGTTTTTTGAATATTTGGGTTGTTGCAGTTAAAATTTAGTTGAATTAACAGAACTTTGTTGTGAAAACTAATGATAAGTTGTGCCAACCGACTGAAACTCGTAATAACCGAATATGAGTCGTAGTAATCGAATTTCAGTTGGCAAATATCAAAATTTTTCTCTGTGTGTACAGATTCATAAAACTTTTTTTTTAAATAGGTGGTGCTAATAAATGTTCTTCAAAAAAATACTTAGATTTGTTTTAAAAATCTTTAATCGTCCACAGAGGTACTGCAGTAGTTTTATGATTCTAAAAGTACTAAAGCGCTTTCCCATCCCTGCTCCACAAACAGTAGTCATATTGTTATTATTGTTGTTGAATATGCATTGTTGTTAACGCGTTTGTATTGTTAATCGCAATTTGAATTCTTTTGATGTTACCAAAACTAAATGAAAAACTGAAAACACATTGTTTGTTGTTTTTTTTTTCATAATGACAAACAATATTCGTTGTTTAAAATTTCCAGGTATTTTTTCTTTTTGTAGATTATTATTTGTAAATTTTTCTGCACAAATACAATTATAGATAGAATTTTAAAATTCTGAAAAACTTTGCAAAAAAATTTTGTGTTTTATGGAAAATATTCTCTGAACCAAATATTTTATGGTTAAAAAAAACGAAAATATTTTATTATTAAGTACAAAACTGGGTATATTCCATTGATATCGGAAATTTAGCTTGACAAACCATTCAAAATATAAATGAAATTAAACTAAAGTAGCGAAACTGGACCACAAAGTCCGATATAGTAAACTATTCTAAAGAAGGTGTAAATATATGGCGCCCAACATTGAAGCATAGCAAATCAAGCTCGTTTTGCTGGTATTATATTAAAAATTAACCTTTCTCAAAGATATTAGTCGAAAACCGATTTGTGCCCCATTTCGCTTGTCTATCAAATTTAGGACAATTGACTCATATTGGACACACTGTTCCATTTTCAACTTTGAAACGGCTATAGTTTTTACTGTATAAAAATATTTTAGAGGTTTCCAACCCATACAATATCTCAACAAATAGTAAGAAATTGTTATCCATAATTGCAAAATAATTACGATTATATATTTTTTTTTCTTTCAATAGGACTTCTTTCAAAATCACTTTAAAATATAAAAAAGTCTAACGAAAAATATATAATTGATTGTGATGTTGAGTAAAAGATACGATAATTTATTTCTCTGCTAAAAATTAGTTTGTCAGTTGAATATGATTTATGAAAATCTGACAGAACAGTGCTAAAACACTTATAAAAATTTATAATATCAGGGTAGCCATATGGCAATAATCAAAAATACATATTTTCAAAATACTGGTGATTTTCATAATTTTGTTGATTTTTTAATTTTAAAATTTTTTAACTTCTGTGAGCTTCTTAATTTTTTTCAATTAAGACGATATTTCATTTTAAAGATTTTTTAACTTTCAGCGATTTCTTTAATTTTTGCCTTTTTTTTTTTAATTTGATCTTGTTTTAATTTTTGTGATTTTTGACGATTTTTAATTTAATTATGGCGGTTTTTAGAGTTTAACTTTTTTTTGTAAATTGTGGCAATTTTCATCAATTTTAAAAAATCGTGAAATATGAGGTTTTTTTATTTTCTTTTTGGCAATTTTGAAATTTTTTTTATTTTAGTTTTTTTTTTAGCGTTTATTTTAAATTTTGGGAGTTTTATTAAAGGTTAGCTATTTTTTTATGATAAGTTTGGCGATTTTCCCAAGTAAAAAATGTATATATGGTAAAAAAAGTAAAAAATGTATAAATATATTATAATATCTAATTATATATTATTATATGTTTCTTATACAGTAGCATATATAACGATATATTTCTATATGTGGACCTCTATAACATTAGATATAAAACATATATGATATACATAATAAGATATGTTAGATATATTGCCATATATAATAATACATTCTCATATATAACATAATATGTAATCATATATGGTAACATATAAGCTATATAATCAAAGATATTATAATATATACTGTCTTATAAAAAATAGTTTTGTGTGTGTCATATGGTGTCATATGTATAACACAACTTAATATATAATTATATATGACATTAAATGAAATAATATATAAGACAAGATTAACAATTATTTTGAGATAAGATTATACGTGGTCAAACATCATTAATATATTCTATGTGTACAAGATATATTTATATATTCTTATACATATAAAAAAAAAATATCAAGTAAATTATATGACTATCAAAAAATTGTATCAGAAGTTCAAAAATGTGCAATTGAAACACAAAAAAATCGGTTTTCAAAAATCGTTGAACACAAATTTAAGATGTTAGATTACCTACCATAACTACTACTGTTTGCAGAACATTTTTACCATCCAAATTACCGAAATTCCTCTGTGAAAGGTGCACGGAAAGAGCGTATTCGTACTGACAATCGAATTTGTTGGCAATTGAATGGTTTTGTTGAGGTTACCGATTTTGTAGTTAACATAAACAATTACCAGAGATCGAGAATTGGAAAATCCCGAGTCCCGGGATTTTATATATTAATCTCGATTGGCATCCCTAGTGCACATACTAAGTGGATAGATGGCACCCTTTAATATTATTATTTGTTTAATTCTCATAATGTCTTTAAAGAAAAGCGGCAAAAATTTGTTTAATATTTGCAAGTTTCATTAACTTTTTATTCACAAGTGGAGCTTTAAAAATAATGCCAAATTTTAGACATTTTTTTGGCATAGTGTGGTAAAGGGTTAAGGGGGGACATGACATTGGCCGTTTTATGAAATCGACTTTTTTTATAATTTTGTATTTTAGTAAATATTCTTAAGATTCTAAGAAAAAAAATTCATGGAAAAATTCCTACGGGTTCAAAAGTTACAGCCGGATTAGTGAGAGCGCATTTTTTTCGCACTACCAAGAACGGCAGCTGGTATATACTTGTTTTACTTGCTACCTGACTTTTGGTGGTTGTTATTTCGTACCTACTTGAAGGGTGGGTTTTTTTTTTGTGTTTTGAATCTTTATACCTCATGTAGTGGAATTTTTATTTTTCTTTTGTTTTTTTTTTTGTTGTTTTCTTTGTTCACAAACTTTGAATGCGTTTATCTCGAAACCATGTTTTTCGTACTGGTTGCGGCACTAGCGGGTTCATTTTTTGACGAAATTTTTTTTTTGTATTTTTTTAAACTTGATTCGCTATCGTATGACACGAGCTTTTTTTAAATTTTTTTCGAAAAAACACACTTTTAAATTTGGAACATCACCAAAAATTGAAAAAAAAATTTAAAAAAAAGCTCGTGTCATTTTTTTTCAGCGCTGCAACCACGAGGCCCCGTTTTTTTCTCTGCCGCCAGGTTGGAGCTCTATAAAACCATGTTAGAGTGAATAATATATTTTTTTGAATTTTCTTGTAATTTGTTCAATTCTCTACAATAATAAAAATTTTTAGAAAAATGTTTGTTTTTGACTGAGTTATGAATTTTTAAAAAAATGTCTGTTTTCTCTGCCGCGAATGTAATGTCCCCCCTTAACAATATTATAAAAAACTAAATATTTTTTCCTGGGTATTTGGGTTTAAATATAATACGAAAAAAATTAAATATTAATTTTTTTTTTCTATTTTTTAAAAATAATATTTTAGTAAAAATATGTCCTATTGAAAATCAAAGTTATTTTTTCGATTTTTTATTAATTTTAAGCTAACCCAGGGTTGTGCCGCCCAAAATACATAAAAAAATTTTAAGAAGCAGCCTAACCCTTATGCTTGTTAAATCGCTTAAATTAATTATTTAACAAATTGTTAACACTTTAAATATTTAAAAAAAATACATTCCTCTTTAATAAGTTCATTTTAATGCCTTATTTATTTTTTTTTTTGTTTTCCAACAAAACCCGCAGTAATTTATTTAAAATTCAACACAAATATCATGTTATAAATTGAGTTTAACTTGTGTAACATGTTAAAAAAACATTTTCGCCCTAACGAAAAAAAAACATAAACTCAGTCAAGCCACTTAATTATATTAATTTAGTATTTTGTACAAATTCTCTTATATTAAACCCTTAAAAATGTTAAATATGGTTAAAGGACTTTTTATTATTTTTTAAACTTTTATTTTATTCCTATTTCTCCTGTAAATATTTTCTTCAATTTAACTCATTTTTGACACAGTGTTCCTTTTTCGACCCAGTACATTTAAACGGTTATTCATTCAATTTCAATTCAATTTTATTTATTCATAATCTATAAGCCCATTAGGCCCAAAACGATTACATAGTTGTTCAAATGGCACATACAATTTGTAATTATCTTAAATTATAAGTATTTAAATTATTTTCTAAATAAAGAACTTATGTTAACTTAACCCTAACTATGGATATGGAAATGTTTCCCTGATAATTTATTAAAATTGATTTTGTCTTTTGTCACACATCTTTTATAATATTCAACGAATTCATAAATGTGAAGTTAATTTGCCCTTAAATTCCTTCACCGAGTGAGCACAATGCCTTTCACAATACGGTATAACAGAGTTCCAGATACTACAAACTCTAACTATACACTCAAAAACATAAGTTAATAGAAAAGTTAGTAAAACATCTTGTAAATCAGGTTTACTATTTTTCAGCAAATTTTTTGCTAAAATTATGTTTTAAAACTAAAATTTTGGTTATACTTATTCAGCACTTAACTGTTTTGAACTAATGTTTTACTAATATTTTACTAATGTTTTACTAATTTAGTTTGCTATAAAAAATTGTGGTGATTAGCACATCAATAGTGTGAACGACAACCAGACTGAACGATATACTCAGAATGAATTAGATGTCGCGGCATGTCACGATGTAGTAGTGACGAGAAAAATTATACTAAAAAGTACAACTCTAGTAAGACATAATATAAAAAAATCAACCATGGAAGATTTTTGTATCTGTTTTTCATACATAAATCAAAATTGTGGATTAAAACAACTTAAATTTTGCGTCATCACCGGCTTGTGAAAGTAATTGTCTATTAATTAAATAAAAGACAAAATAAAATATTTAAATTTAATAAAGATTAAATGTGTATTTGTAAACTAAATGTTCATATATATTAATAATCTTGTGTGGTCAAATTGCAAACAAATATGCAATATGTAGACAGACTAAAGCGAAAGACAAAGAGATATATCTTAGGTAGATTTTTCTGTTTCCTTTTTCTTATTGCAAAAAAGGGGTGTATATGTTATATTTTGTTAATTTTTCGTTTCGTTTCTATAATTCTCTGCGGCATTTGCGTTCCTTAAAAAGATAGCATCATATTGACAATAATTGATGTAAGTAGTTCAAAGATAATTTCGTTTATGTTATATATAATAATTTGTATTGTTTTTAGATATTACATTAATTCATGTCGTCAATTTGGGAGTATGAACATTTTTATATTTTGTAACGTATTGTAAATTATTTTAAAAATAATCACAAAAATATGTTTTATGATTTTCAGCAAATAAATTAACTAAAGTATAATTTTTCTACAAATTTTTTGAGTTTTTTTCAGTCTACTAATATTCAGCAAAATTTTATTAATTTTTAGCAAGGGTTTTTTAAATTCTAATCAACTAAGTGTTAGCAAAACTTACTAATTTTGTTGCTAAAAATCAGCTCGCTGATTTTCAGCAAAAGATTTTGCTGACATTAGCAATTTTTTGCAAGCACCCTCCTGACTAAAATTTTCCTGACTTAGCAACATTTTTTGCTGACTTTACTAACTTTTTCATTTGAGTGTGCATGACCTTTTCATGACTAACGAATGAAACCTTGGAGAAAATAATGACCTGCATCTTGACGAATTTTCAAAACAAAACCTGGACACAATGTAATTTGTTATTATCGATTACAATCAACGGCTCCCCACGATGACGACCTTCAGCATGAAACAAATTACACGAATTTGAACTTGGAATGTGCGCACACTCCTAGATCCATCTAAACTGGCCCAAGTATGCAGAGAATTTGTCTGAATTGTGCGAAACAAGATGGCCAGAAGCAGGAGAACTCAATACGTGGCCATTTGTTCCTCTTAAGGAACCATAGGACATTATATATAATGTAATTTGGTGACCCGCACTTAAGCGCTTTATAAAAAAGCGTCATGAGTTCTTACTTTTACAAAAGCCCTAAACGAGCATCACTTTTAGTCTATATACATATCGTATAATTCTATTAAAATATATCCAGCCGAAGCATATTAGATTCAGTTGTACCAGAATATATTTATATCCCATATAAAATAATTGGCATTAGAGTAGCATGAGCTAACAACTTTCTGGTTTGCAAGGGTAAATAACAATTAATACTGTAAAGCTTGCGCAACCCAAACGACAAACGCGAGAAAAGAAAATTTATGTGACAATCAAATCCAAGTTTGTTATCAATATAAAAACCAAGCGCCTTAACATAACTAACATGGCTAACATCCAGATTGTTTAGGAAGAAACTTGGCACAATAATACCATCGTCATTAAATATCATTGCCTTATATTTTGATACGTTAAGCACTATAAAATTATCCCTATATCAACTTTCAATCTGTTGTAAACTATTCTGAATGCTAGTCGATAAAATACCAATATTCTCCTTTTTGCTGAGAACAATAACTGAAGATCATTCGCATACAAGTGACTACAAATAACGTAAGCACTAAAAAATAATGGTCCTAATATAGACCCTTGTGGAACACCTCTAAAGATATTTCTGGGCGATGAACACCTTTCCCCGCATTTTACAAACTGTGACTTACTGACTCAAAAGCCCTACTCAAATCCAAGCTGACTAATACAACAACATTTTTGCTATCCACTTTTTCTCTAATCTCATCAACTAGACTTGCCATTAGAGTGGTCGTATTGCGTTTTTTTTCTAAAACCTGATTGAAAATCTGAGATGCAACGTTTATAATTGACACTCTGCATTATTTGTTCATAGATTAAAATCTCTAAAACTTTTAAGCACAGGGACAAAAATTTACTGGATAAAGATAATTAAGTAGTTTAAAAATCGTAAAATAATTCAATAATTCGTCTTGAGTACAATCGTGAATAAAAAACTTGTGGAAAATGTTTATCCAGAGTTGTCAATTAATAATTTGAAAAAATCAATTTTAGACCTTTTTTGAATGTTATGCTGATGAAAAAATATGAAAATGTATTTCTCTGTTAGAAATTAGTTAATCGATTGTATATAAATTTTGAAAATCGGATGATGAAATTTTCAAGTATACGAAGTCTAAAATATTCCAAAATTTATTCTCTTTTTACTCAAACATAAATAATGGATGTTTTTTTGTTTAAATACTACTAAAATTATAAAAATTATATCGCCAGGGTTTAAAAAAATGGTCCAAAGCCACGATCTTTTTCCAATAAATTTCAAAAATCGGTTAACTTGAAAAAATGTATTTTTTCATATATTTTTGAATAAAGATTTGTTTACAAAATTAGACGAAATTTAAATTTTCAAAATATCTTAAACCTGCTAGGATTTATATGCTGTCAAAGTTTCAACTTTGGTTGCTAATATGTACACCAGAGGGCACTTTAAGGCAAAAAAAATAATTCCATAAAATTCTCAATGAAGCATGGCCATATCTGAAAGTTTGTTTTAAAACGGTTCAGCGGACCTATGACGTGTCATTAATGAGTTAAAAAAAAAAACCTCTACAATCTAGCAGAGTCATCATATTTTGAATTGTATAGAAAAATACATAAATTTTTTTTTACAAAAATATATATTTTGTATTGTGTAAGATTGGTTATTGACCCTATTACGTTCAACATTTTAAAAAAGAAGAGACTCTTCTGCTACGTTTGCTTCATAAAAAGTAAGGATATAAAATATATATTTACACTTTTAAGGAATTATATATGAGGAATTTCAAAAATGTTCGACCTTTTGAGAAAAATAATTTCAAAAATTGTGTATGTGTTAGCCGATGTTTAATCTGTTTATTAATTTTAACTGGTTTATTAATTTCAAAATATGCTAAACTAATTTTACAAAATTTCTTATAACGTTTACAAAAAACAATCCAAAATTAAAATGTATTGACTCAAATAAAGGATAAGCTCATACTATTAAAGGCATCAAACATTTATAAAATATAAAAGAAAAAAAAACGCAAAAATGTGAGTTTTTGGGGATGCGACCACACGTTCTCGAGTAACCTTCTCCTGTTGAGTCCATAATTGGTCTCAATTTGGGTTTTGCGAAAATTCAGGTTAAAGTTAAGAAAAATTCAACTTAAAATTGAATCACACATGAGCGGTTTAAAGAATTACGGTGTCAAATCTTATTTTAATGTTAGATATTAGCATAAATATTATTATATGTAAATATTAAGTCGGCCGGACTATACTTTTTGTATATAAATCACTTTCTTCTATAAAATAGATAAGAAGTAAAAAATTGCAACACAAAATTGTGTGGTACATTCGCGGTTTAAAGAATTATGGGGTAAAATATGTCTTGAAAGGTAGATATCAGCATTACTATTATTATGTAAAAGCGCTAAATGGATCGGATGAACTTGGAATTCTCCACAACATTTTTTTATGCAAAAAGTCTAAAATGCTAACTTTAAATTGAAGGTACAACCTCAGCTTCAAGAATTATGGTTGGATCCCATATACCTTAAATTGTACACCCAGAAAACAGATTCGGTAGTAGCAACCGTATTTGTAGCCACTCGAATGGTTCGGTTGTAGCTATCGAATTTGTTGGTAGTTATTACCGAATTTCAGGTGATGCAGTCGATATTCGTGACAGAATTTCTGTTGTTACAATCGAATGACTGTTTTCACAACCAAAAAATCAATCATTATGTAAAACTGCTACATGAATCGGATTTTAGTTTTATATCACGTTTAGCTCTACAGCGCACTAAAAACCCAACTTTGCTTATATCATTAATAATTTTAGACCTACGCTCTCACTTGTGAGTTTAAACGCTTGAAAATTTGTAAAATGTTTAATACCAAACATGGGTATTACATATGAATATTTTATTACAGGGCAATTACTCAATTATACCCAATTACATGTAATTAGATGTAATAAAGTAATTGGCCTGTAATTAAATACAGAAATAATGGTATTATGTCCCATGTCTGGTGTTGACAAAATTGAAAATTTTGTAAAAAAGCGTTTAAGCCCACAAGTGTGACCGTAGGTATAAAATTATTAATGATATAGAAAAATTTCACAAGTGAATGATTTTGAATTGTAATTGACGTCGCCCAAGTCTGGCATCATCTTCATTTTGTGTAACATTTTTGACATGCGGCAAACAAGGGTAAACGATGAGACAAATATCAAATAAAATAATTTACAATGTTGAATTAGTTTCTTTCTCCAAAAATATATTTTTTAAATATTTGTTTATCTAAAATACTGACTTTCCTACAAATCCGCTAAAATTAAATCAGTACACACGCTAAGTCAACTGAGTGATCCCCCTTCAGTATTATTTTTGTTTTAATTCTCATGATGTGTTTAAAAAAAGCGCCCAAATTTGACAATAATGCAAAATTTTAGACAATTTTTAGTCCTAGTGTGGTTAAGGGTTAACAACCTTAAAAAAACTAAATATTTTTTTGCCGAGTTGTCGGGGTTAAATATAATACAAAAAAAAATAATATTATTTTGTTTTATCTTTTTAATTTTTTAAAAATCGCCATTTTTATTAATATATGTCCTTTTTGAAAATTGGGAAAATTTTCAAAGTCTGGTAGCGACACCTAAATTTTTTTCTAAAATTTTGAAAAAGTTAGATAATTTTTTTTTTCATGAATCTTAACCTAACCCAGGTTTGTCCCGCCAAAAACTTCGAGAGGCGGTCTAGTTGTCAGATAATGTGTGCAAAATATTAAAGCGATCGGCTATTTATTTCGCTAATAAAACGGATCTGAACCAAAAGTGAGTAATAGAGTTTTTTTGGGCATCTTGAGTGCGGAGCAGAAAATTTCCAAAACAAAGTGACAGTATTGGGAACTTTTATTTTATTTTATTAATTAATAATCATATAATTACAACTTATATACTATTACCCTAACCGAGCACTAGCTAATATGGCCTACGGCGCGTTTGTAGCGAAAACATACCAGTGCATCTGGTGGGAATCGAACCCACGACCCCCGCACTGATAAGCCAACACGCTACCAACTAGCCTACCGGAGCGCACGTATTGGGAACTTGTTTTGTAGCCTTCATCAATAATTTGAAAAAAAATCTTAATATCATTTCATTTTTCTGAGTACTTTGTGAAATAAGAGGCATCTTAAGTCAGTTTCAACAGGTGTCGAAAATTTTTGAAAAAGCTCATATATTTGTAACTCTATACACCACAGCCACTAGTTAACATCTGCACCACATATAACCCCCCTCCTACCTCATCTTCTACTTTTGCTCTCTTATCCTTATCCCGGCTATTATGCTATTGCCTTTCAGCTATACAACACCAACATCAGTGAAATCATGTATACAATTCATAAAACATTTTTAAATTTAATCACATGTGCAAAATTATGCGGGAACACGTTGTTTGTATATGTTCCGTATGTTTCTCCTCCCTGTCCCAAAAAAAAAAATTAAATAAAGAAGAACACAATCATGGTACTGCTGCCATTTTATACAAAAAGGGTGTTTTTTCGTTTTGTGAAATATAAAAGAAGAATGACAACAGATGAAAAAACTTCATACATTCATGAAACTTTGTTGAGAGGGTACATATTGTTACGAGTAATTTCGCGTATGGACAATTTAACGTCAATGTTGATGGTAGCAAAAATGAAATAAAACATATTTTATTTTAATTGTTTAATTAAATTAAAAAGAAAGTGTTGATTTCATTTATGAGTGTGTGGAAGAACTAACATATTTTATGGAAAAAAATTAGTTTAAAATTGGGCTACAAGGGGTAATATTATTTGAATTAAATATAATGTGTAAATTGGCGCCCAACATGAGGTCATAGTATTATTAGTATACAAATCGTAGACTGAGCTTAGTTAAAAGAAAACCTTGTAATCTTTATAGAACATCTTAAATTAAGCAACACAGGATTGTAATATTATTTATCTTGTGACAACTTTAAAGGAATAAGTTTTTGAGGCGTTTTGGAACTGTGAATGAAACATGGCTCCATTACGAAAGAGATTTTCACCTCAAAATTGTTTTTTACCACAAAAATGTTTTTTTTTGTTCATAATTTCTGTTTCCTCTGTAACATATACGAGGGCGGTCCCAAAATAAGCCGATCTTAAGTATAATTGGCGACAGTAGTTAGAAAAAAATTACTTTGGTGAAAAGTGGCAACCTTATAAAACATATGTTTTAAGTTTCAAGGCGCCACGTTGTTTAGTATTTTTTTTTTTTGTAGCCGTCAAAAATTAACGATCTCAGTGAATTTGTAAACATGTAAAAGTTTGGTCACCGTTATGTAATTCAATACTTTCATTTCAAAGATTCTGCTCCTTCGTTTACGACTATAAAATATTGTGTGGTAGAGTTTTAACGAGGCCGCACGAGCTACCAAGATGAACACCGTAATGATCGACCAATTGAGGTGTCCAAGTCAGAAACGGTTAAGAAAAATAAACAAAATGGTATTGGAATGATCGTCGGCTGAAGGTGCGTGAGCTAGCAGAAATTATAGGCATTTAAAAAAGTTCTATACATCGCATTTTGACCTAAAATTTGGAGATGGGTACAGAGTTAGCTCATAATAGAACAAAAACAGAGTCGTGAAGATGTTTCAATAGAAGATTTTTCATTGTTTCACCGCAATGAAGCCTAGTAGAGACATGGGTCCAACATTTCACACCCGGGACAAAGGAACACTCAAAGCAGTGGACTGAAATGAAAGAATTGTGTCCAAAGAAGGCGAAGACAGTTCCATCTGCAGGCAAGATCATGGCGTCTCTTTTTTGAGATGCGCGTGGGACCATTTTTATTGATTATCTTCAAATTATATTATTGAAGCGTTTTAGTGACGAAATTAAGGAAAAATACCTCATTTGGCGAAAAAGAAAATGTTGTCTCATCAAGATAATGTACCAGTTAACACATCCACTATTGCGATGGCTAAAATCAATTAATTAAAGTTCGAATTGCTTTATCACGCACCTTATTCGCCAGATTTAACTGCCTTGGATTAATTTCTATTTGAAAACTTGAAAAAATGGCTCGATGGTAAAAGATTTGAAGAGGTGGAGTGTGTGGTTGATGGCTATTTTAAGGAGCTAGACACTCCTTTCTATAAACTGGGTATCGAAGCTATTGAATATCGAAACTACGAGGATATAAGTGTATCGAGCTAAGAGGAGATAATGTTGAAAAATGTAAATATAATTTTTCCCAAATTATTTGTGTTTTCTTTGTTAGGTCGGCTAATTTTGGGACCGCCCTCCAAATTTAATGCATGTACTTGTTTTAATTTTATTTGCCTTTAATCGACCTCTAGACAAAATATTAACAATCAAAGTTAAAACTTTGAAAACATGAATCCTAGAAGGTAGGAAATATTTTAAATTTAAATTTTGTATGAAAATTTAAAAAAAAATATAGTGGTTTTTACCATTTTCGTTGAACTGGTATATTTTTGACTTTTCAAAATTTTTAAAATTCATGCTTCGATCGGTCAGATTTTAGGAATAAAGCAATTTTTATATTTTTAAATAATATTTGTAAAACATTTGTTAAACGAAAAATTAAAATTTTTTTTAGTAATTCAATAAAACTTTTCTTCACAAAATAAACAAAATTTTTTTTTAATTAATGAAAATCCTCATACTTTTTATGATATCAGTTTTTTATTAAAACTTCTTCACTGGGTGTATGAAACTTTTTATAAATAAAGTTATATTCTTTATAAAATTTTATGAAAACTTGCATTAACTTAATGAAAAGTTTCAATGGACGAATTCCAGTGCAATTTCATTGAATTAAGCAAAAATTCTTTAATAGTATGCATATAAAACTATGTATCTTTACCCACTAAAAAAAAAGATAGCAGCTATAAATACTGCATTGAAAATTGAAACAGTGTGTCCATAATGAGTTAATGGGTTAGCAATTTCAATTGCCTTGCAATGAACAATTAAATTTGAAGCTGTTGATAGGGTACTTACGGCTCTTTCACAACTTAATCAAAAATTAATTAAATATTGAAACTCACCTGTAAAGAGAAAGAAAAACACATTAAAATTAGTTTAAAAATTAATTCGAGAGCATAATGTATAAGAATACATATTTAAAAAACAAGTAAAAATATTATAGTCGGTCAAGCTACCGACAAGATACCCTACTCCTAAAAATACTTCAAAAACTAGGATAAAAGTCTAAAGAGGAGAACGACCCAAATAAAAGAGGAAAACGACCCAGAAATATGTGAAATACATGGTTCTTGGTCAGACTTTTAATATGAAATAGACCGGTCACTTTAATACGGCAATAACATATGTGGAAGGTCACATTTACACATTTAAGACAACTTGAGACATGTTAGGTGCTTCGTCTAAGCATAGATTTTAAAATAAATTGTTTGAAACTAAGAATTTGAAAAAATTACTTGAAGAAGAATTACTGAAGAATTACTAGAATATTCTGCTTATAAGGCAAAGTAAAGGTATACGCTCTGAATTACTATTGCATTTGCATATTGGCTGGCTAACAACAAAGTTATATTTTTTGCGTGTGTGGTTTATTTATTAAAATTAAACACACACAACAAGAATAAAATTTGAAAGGAAGAACATTAATATTACAAAAACAAAATATAGTTTATAATATAGTTTAAGTGAAGTGATGTGCCCTAAGTTGACCTGTTAATGGATATGTGCTGTAAGGTCAATTGACTCGTTTGTTAAGTAACAAAATTTACTTATGTTAAAATTTAAAAAAAAATTTTAAATTAAGCAGACACAATTATTTTTGGAATTGGTCCTAATGTGGCGCCATTTTTTATGCAAATTTGTGCCTAAATTGATTGGTTCTATTGTTATTAAACAATTCCAAATATTAAAACTTATTTTTCCGAGTGTTTCATATAATTATTGAAATATACTTTAGGGCTCACATATAGTTATAAATATTTTCATTCCCATTCACCTAATTTCCTTTTATTATTAACCTCACTTTCCCTACTTTATAAGCAAACCAACCTTGAACAATAAACTTGTTTTAATAATTTCATTTCTTCTACTTTGTCGTATTTGTTTCTCATAAAAATCAACCTCAAATTGCCAATAACATTTTCTAAATATCCTTTAGTTTTTTTTTTCAAGAATTTCATAAAACCCTTTTTTAACATAAAAGTCAAATAAATAAAAATTAACAACAACAACATCATGTTGTTATGTGTCAAAATCACTACAACAAAATCTTACAAGAATATTAAAAATATGAAAGAAAAAAAACCTGTTTCAACACCAACATCAAGTAAATAATCATAACTTGAACTAGATTTTACGTATTTTTTATGTACGTTATTACTGAATATGGTTGTTAAATAATATTACAAGAGGGATTTGCGTTGGTTTTTTATTTTTTCATTTTTTTTAAGTAGCAAAGAATGGAAACACTTCAATATTAATATATTTGCAGCCTATTGAACCTGCCTCAATAGTAAAATTTTATATATTTTCGAGTATGTCTGACAAGGATTAAAAAGAATGAATTCTTTGACGAAACTGGTTAGAGTGAAATTAAAATGCCAAACAAATGGCGCCCAAATAAGGGCCTGTCATCAAAGAGTCAACTGCACTCAAAAAAAAAGGCAGCATAAAATGTTGATGAGTCAGCAAAATTTACTCAGCTAAATTAGTAAATTCGGCAAAACTCTTGCTAACATTTGCTAAAAATTAATAAAATGTTTGCAGAATATTAGTAGGCTGAAAAAACTCAAAACTTTTGCTGAAAATCGTAAAAAAATGTTATGATTAAAAAAAAAATTACAAAACATTAAAAAGTATCAAAATGTCCATACATTGGAGACATGAATTAAAATAATATCTGAAAATATATAGAAATAACTATATATAACATAAACAAAAATATATTTCAACTACTTGCATCCATTGTTGTCTAAATGATGACAATTTTGAATGAAGCCAAATGACGTAGATAATTTTAGAAACAAAACAAAAAAATAACAAAAGTTGACATATGCATAAACAACACTTTTTCTGCAAATAGAGAAAGGAAACATAAAAAATTACTTATGATGTGTGTGCTTGTCTTTCACTTTAGTCTGTCTACCTGAATGTATATTTGTTTGCAATTTAACCACATTCCGTTTTATTTATATTAAATTTAAATACTTTATTTTGTCTTTAATTAAATTAATAAACCATTTCTTTGACAAGCCGGAATCAAAACAATATTTGAGTTTTTTATATCCACAAGTACTATATACATTTTTGTCGTCTTTTTGTTTTATGTATGAAAACCATATTTAAAAATCTTCCACAGTTGGTACAGTCTGCGTACATCTATCAATCTGGTTGTTGTACACATTATTAATGAGCTTATTAGCACAATTTTGGTAGCAAAATAAATAAGTAGAGCATTAGTAAAATATTAGTAAAACATTAGTTCAAAATAGTAAAGTACTGAATAAATATAACTAAAATTTAAGCTAAAAAGAAAATTTCAGCAAAAAAAAAAAACTTGCTAAAAAAATAGTATACTTGATTTACAAGACGTTTAACTAATTTTTCTACTAACTTATTTTTTTTTTTTTTTTGAGTGTACCAATATAAATGCAGAAGTTCAAAGTTCCAAATTTTCCATTTCTACTACTAAATCAAATAAATATTGAAGATACGATCCTCTACATTGGGCGCCATTTTATGTTCTTTAAAATTGATTCTTTTAGGGCATTAACTATAGAATATATTTTGCCTTACATTGTGCGCCATTTTATGTTCTGTAACACTCATTTTCAATTTCTAAATCCTATTATCAAATCAATTCCTTTAAAGTCCTGTTATTTTAGTGTGTGTGTGTGAGATTTTTTTCTTTTCTTTATGTTTTTTATCTTAATGGCATAGTTTTGTTGTCTAAAGCTTTTGACAGTAGAATAGAGTTGCCAATGTGGTTTGTTATTTTAATGGAGTGGTTGGTAAGTAAGTGATAAAGAAAATTTAACAAGTTGTTAACAGTTGGTTTAGTGTAGTAGTGGGGTTGTTTTTTTTGGGTTAAAGACAAGAATGTTGATAAGTTCTTTTTATAATGTTAAACTTTCTTTAAGAATTTCCTCTTCCTCAACTTTTTTGAAATCATAAAAAAGTAATATTTTGTATAATCTACATACACATAGTTGAGCTGATTTCAGCAAAAAAAAAGTTATGAAGGATAATACTTCAAAATGTTTTCCCTTTTTTTGTAAAGAACTTTTTTTTTTCTTTGTACAAGTATTTTAAAAGAATTTTAATATTTTTCCAAGGATTTTTTTAAATTATAATATGGAAATGTCTTTATGTATTCTAAAAAGGTTTGTTTAAAAATATCAAACTGTCGTTTACTTTTCATAACATCTAGAAGTGGATAATTTGGGTTAAGTACTGTGCTTGAATATCTCTTTTTTGCAGTTTGTCAATCAAAACGAAATTATTTTGATAAGGGCAGGTTAATGTTCTCTATCAACTTCAAAAAAAAATTTTAATAATTTAATTTAAATATGTTAACATATAGTTAAAACACCCTGTTTTTCGACATATTGGAGACGTTACAACATAGCGAATAAAATCTCCGCTCCCCGCTCAGAGATTCCCAATATGTCGGAATAGGTAAATCAATTATATTCTCTTTCATCAGGAATACCTCTCAACAGAAAAACTTCTACTTGGCGGCCTAATGCAGCGTTGACATCAGCCCAAACTTTTTGCGTAGAAACCCGAAATTTGGAGAATGCGCAAATTTAATGATAATGTATTTTCAAAATGTTGACCAACGTTGTGAAAGAGCCCTCATCCTTGGCGACGTGCCCAAGCCACATGATGAAATTTGGCATAAACACTTTCGCATAGATGTCCTCTAAGACGAAATCTTTGGAACTTCCTACGAGGAGAAACGAATACAACACGGGATTCGACCTGGGACTCCAGGTTGTCAGCCAACCGCTCTACCATCTGAGATATCTGGACAAGGTATACTTGATAGATAAAAACATTAATAACTTGCTCGCATAAAATGTCATTACTTTCCAACTTACAAAAAATCAAAAATATGTAGTTGTATATGTTCTTCCTGGAGTTGGAAAAATATCGAGTCTAATATAGATTTTCAAAAAAATTTTAGATTATTACTTTATATTTAAAATAATGATAAGAAATAATGACTTATGTGTAACGCGTAATTTTTTGTAATGAAATAATGGGAAAACTGAATACATATTAGTAAGTCCTAATTATTTGTACTAAATAATGCAGAGAGTGAGCTCGTGTAATTACAGTCTTAAACCTGTAAAAATAGCAAAAAAAAAAACTTAATTTAGTAGCTTTTTCTGCTATTTTTACAAGGTTATTTTTATGATTGTACTGGTAGCCCAAAAAATAATATACCATTAGCGTTTATACACTGGGTATATTTTTAAATAAAGGGGGAAAGTCTCTCCCTTGACAGCCTGGCTAGAAATTTTGCCTTTTCCCAAATATTTCGAAATTCTTGGGGAAAAAGTGTAGTCTTCCCCTTAACGGGGGAGAATTGGATAGATGCATAAAATGCCTAATAGGTTTGAGTTTCCTTTGTAAGAGCTAATGCAAGTCTGGAACAAATGCAAGTCTGAAAGTTTTGGCCATGGACGTGGCTTTTGCGGCCTAGCCAAAAGACTGTGGTTAGAAATTTCAAATTTCGTATGTAGGTTCCTCCACACTCCCCTTATAAGGAATTTTTGAAATTCCGATGCTAAAATTGGCTAATTCGCTAATAAGGCATATTTAGGAAGTTTCTTCGGAAATGGCGTAAAATGAAGTTCTGAAATTGGAAATTGTACCTCCGCTAACATGGAACTGACCACGTCCTTTTGATAAGAAACATAAGGAATTTTTGTAAGTTTCTACGGGCAGGGGCGAAAAGTGGAAAAGAGCTAACTCACTGATAAGGTGTATTTTAAAACTTTCGCCGGGAATTTCGTAAAATCGGGAATTGAAAGTGGAAAACCCTCAGCCTAAACGGCCTACCAAAACAGTTAATTTAAGAAACTTAAAATTTGGTTTGTAAATTCTCCAGCGCAGACATCCGTTATTATGGGATTTTTAGAAATTCCAACGGACAGGGGTAAAAATCATCCCCTTAACGACCTGACCATAATCTTTTGGTTAGAAATATACAGAATTTTGGAAAACTCCAACGGGGAGGGCCTAAAAGTGGAAAAGAGCTAATTCACTGATAAAGTATATTGTGGACGGGAACGGTGGAAAGTGAGCAGCTGTTTAAGACACTTAAAAATTGGTGTGGATTATATAGGATTTTTTGAAGTTCCTACGGAGAGGCACCCTTAACGGCCTGCCCATACCCTTTGGGTTAGAAAAGTAAAACTTCAGATGTCTTCCCAGTGGTGTGGTACATTTTGGAGTTTTCGCAAGGGTCGGGGTAAAAATTTATGTTCAAAAGGTGAAAAGTCTTCCCCTTTAATGGGCTGTCCATGCTGATGAAGTTAGGAATTTGAAATTTGGTATGTATGTTCATTCTTTCGAATATACATTGTCAAAGACATCGTTGTTTTCTGGTGCATAAAGAGCTAAACAGGTCCAATAAGAACGTATGATAAATCGGCCCCTTAAGCATTCAGACCAAACCGCAAAGACTGGGTTTTTTTTAATTTCAACGGATGTGGCAAAAACGGTTAGTCTCCTCCTTTTACCAACAAGTCTGGAACTTTAATTATGTGTTTCTTGAGGTATAATTATATCTCTGAAAATAACTTTTTTGAATTTTTGATAAAATCTTGGTATAAATGTAGTATAAAATAGAAGAGTTTCCCCTTGACTGTCGTATGGAAACCTTTAATGTAGAAATCAGAAACAGATACAAATCTGAAATTTAAACAAGCAATATGCCTTCGAAAATGTGATTAGTTCTCTTTTGAATATATTCCGGTAACCAAGCATCGGGCATGCAAGCTGGTCAAGTATTAATGACAAATGTAGGTGTCAGCTGCAAAGATTTGTTAAAAAGAGAGAAAGAGAAAGAAAAGATCACTGCGTTATTACTGAATTTAGGAAACCCTATAGAATCGTGCGCATCAATAGTTTGATGTATTCCAACCGTTAACAAGTTTATTTCAAAAACATGTTACTGCTGTTTTGTCCACCACTGTTTTAAACATACCAGAAGTAAATAACTACATCTTATTATAATTCTCAACACTTTTTAAAGTTGTTGTCATAACGTTATGTTACGTTATGTTTTTTTTCTTGTTTCTCTACCTGTCTCATAAGTATTTACAGCTGCTGTCTATACATATTTTTACTTGTATTTAATGTTTGTTTAGCCAAGTTTAGTTTATTTTTTAAGTGGCACTTAAGTATGTCACAATAAGTAGAGTTCATATGTTCTTTAAAAGTATGCTAGTTAAAGTCCTTATGCTGTAAATTGTAAGTTTTTACAGCATTCATAGGATGTTTCGAACGTACAATAAACCGCATTAATGTTTACACAATGAATGTTTGGAAAGTGTAGTGGGCGGAGGGGGTTGGGGGAAACAACCAAACTACTTTCCATACGAATGTGTCGTAGATGTTGTTTAAATAGTTTGAACATTATTAGGTAGACTGCAGAGATTTTATATTTAATTGAGGGGGAGATTAAATTCTGTATAGTGCATTTCTATTAAAGGGGAATTGACTGCTGATTTACTATAATATTGGTTTTCTAAGAAATCAGTGATTGAATTGAATGATTGAATGTTAAGATGATTGTTCAGAATCCCATGGTTGAATCACGATAAAATGTTTGTGTTCTACTGACTGAGCAAGGGTTGAATGTTTAGTTACCTAATGACTGAATATTTAGTTTCTTCAAATATTTATCATTAAATCACTATTACAAAAATGAGTTGTTTATACTTCCATTGCTAGAGAGGCGTCTTACTGAATCTTCATTTCTTTAAACATAAGTTTCTTTCGAAATACATGATTGAATTAAGACTAACTGTTAAGTTGGATAAAAGTTATTTACATACGAAATGACCAGGACATTAGTTTGTATCGAATTTCCGAGCGTGTTAGAGTCATTCCTCATAACCAAGAAGCTTTGTTCATCTTGGGTTGAGCAGCAGCCATAGGGTCCGAAGTATCGCTCGAATATTCAAGACTGTACATCTTGATCTTGTCTCCCAATCTACTATGCCCCAATCTTACCGAATAGCTTCACCTTTGGGACCAGAACATCCGTTTGTGCGAATTCCCGAACGACTCGAAGACATTCCCTGCACATTAATCAGCCAAATCAATATCTATGATCCCAATGTCAGTCTGACTACGTGCTAATAGATTTGGCGACAGAGTAGATGGTCTACAGAGCAGAACAGATGGGCCACAGAGCTGATACTCCACAGAGCAGATAGTCCACAGAGCAGATGGTTCATAGAGCTGATTGTCCACTCTAGATCTTGTCTCCCTATCTGACAAATCCCCAATCATATCAAACAGCTGCCGCACATTCATTACTCAAATCGATATTTATGACCAAAATGTCAGTCGGAACGAGTGCCGAAGAATTTGGCCACTGAGTAGATGGTCCAGTGTCTCCTTTCCGCCACAGAGCCCAATAGTAAAGTAAAGCCTACAAAATACCCAATTATAATCCCTATAAGTAAGCTGGTTATTTGCTTGTCAATATTAAAGTCTTCAGTCAAGGCCGCAATGTCCCCAATAATACCAAACAGCTCCACAAAGAGACTAGGACATTAGTTTGTATCAAGTCTCCGATCGACTTCAGCCAACTCCATAAAAATGATCCGAATAAATCTCTGGAACCAAGTCAGTCCGGTCGTGTGACTACAGATTTGGCCAAGGGATTTAAGATTCACATTGATTGTCATTGAAAATGCTAATAGATTGTGGATCCATATTCCGTTTATTTTATATCCGAAGGATTCTCAAATTTCTAAAATTAAGTTCGTTTGTAGCAGAGAAAATAACTTCAATTACTTAAAAAACTCACAATTGAAGCATGTAAAAATACTGAGGTTTAAGGATTCGTTTCCTTAAGTAGCCCATGTGTAAATATTGGAATTCTTAAGCCTTCGTTCGATTAAAACCCCTATATTGGAAGCCTTTTTCAGGACCATATGGTAGTTTTTACTAAACCTTCCATTAGCAGATTCTTCTCCATTTCCTTAACTAATTTACACTAATATCTTGTTGTCATCGTTCCCATTTAATAGTAAATCTTACATACATTCAATGTGTATTGCATGTTTAAACATTTATTACTGGAACATATGTTTTTGTACTTTATTGCATTGAACTTTTAATTAAAAATCCCTTTTCATTTGTTTTCATAATCCCTTGTAAATGTCCTACATAAGTTCAAAACAACTGATTAGCTTTTCTTCATCATGTTTCCCTCCAATCCTTAGAAGGACTAAAACTATACAACGCTTATTCAATTCTTAAACTAGAAGGTGTTAATTTCACAACAGTTTTGTTGAGACGAACTTTTTCTCGCTAGATTCAATATAATATAAAAAAAAAATTTATTCTTTTTTGAGGTCACAACAGGATGTTGCCAACAAAAATTACCACCACAACGTACATTGTAACCGAACCGCAACAATTTGCAACAGACATGGATAAAATCAGCAACAGCAAAATAAAAAAAAATATATATATATATAAGCCATGATTGCAGATATTTTAAGGTATTGAATGGAATATTAAATAAATGAAAAAGTTTTCTTAATGAAATTCTTCGGAAATGTGTTGCTTTCGTTGAAAAGGGGACAGAGAAGATATGAAATGTAAATGGCTTTAAACATGACATACTACAATTGCGGTAGGTTAAGTCTCAGAACTGTTGTTGCACTTGTGCCTTTTTGTTTATAGTTCTTTTTTATTATATTGCTTCAATGGGGAGTTCGCTGCGTTATGACTGAGCGATAGAAGGATTATACATATAGCTTTTTTCAAATGTATACTGCAGTTTCTAGGGATCAAACTCGCCACCTTCTGTGAACCAGTCCAAAGCGACAACCATTATAACATAACGCCAGTCACTTTTGCATGGCTTTGTAATAAAATTAAGGAAAAACTCACTTTTAATAAGTGAAAATTGTGAAAAGTTCGGTGACTTGTTATGAAAGTTCGGCGACTTGTTTTAGGACATTTTAAAAGATATTTTATTTTAGAAGAGTTTGCTCACAAGGTGTAAATTTCCCCCTTGCATAAAAGGGACCTAAAGATGACGTTATAATAAGAGAAGACAAAAAATAGAAAATCCATTCTATTTATGGCAAAAAATATTAGAAAAAACAGCAAAAAATAGTAAAATTACAAAAAATGCAAAAAAAAAATTAAAAGAAAAAGTAAACAATTTCGATTAAAAAAAGCTTTTCAAGCAAAAAATATTTAAAAAAAAACAATTTTATATCTATAAAATTTAAGATAAGGCTATTTTTAAGACCAAAAATTAAAAATCAAAAAAATGGAAAAAATAGCAAATATGAGTAAAAAGGCAAAAAAAGGCATATTTGCCTTCTCTGGTTATAAGTTATGTCACAAAACTAACCTGAGCCACAGGATTCAAACTTAACCTCTTATTCTTATAATATATTTCCAATTACAATTTTCTTAAGGACATTTCCTACCGTTTCTACATTTCTCCCTTTAAGAATTCATACCTTTTATCAACTGTTTGATAAACTTTAAAATGAAAAGGCGTTAACCAAGCTTAGCACTTTGTACTCGAATAAAAACGAAAAATTAGGCCAAAAACTTTTGTTTTAGACTAATAAAATGAATTGTGTGGGTGTAACAAAGAGGTTGTATAAAAATGATTAAGAAGAGAAACATTGAGTAATTAAAACTCTGCAACAAAAAATTAAATGTGAGTACTGAATGGAAAAAGTTTTTTTTTGTTGTTTTTTTTTGTAATGAAATCCTTTTATGACTCGTGCAATAAATAAATAGGGGTTAAAATTCAATTTTTTATAAAAGAAAGAAAAAATTTTAGAATGGAAAATAAATGAAAGTGTCAAAAGTTTAAAGGTTTTTTAATGACAATTTTTTATTTTGTTGCGAAAAAAAAAACACAATAGAGCAACCCTTACGCAAGGCATAGCTAATTGTACCGAAAAAATAAACTACCACCCCCAAACACGTTTAAGGATATGATTTAAATGAAAAATCTCTAAGGATATAAAGAACTACGTAAATAAATGGATGGCAAGAAAAAACTATAAATAATGTTTGAACTTTAACGCGGTAATTTTAAAAAATAGTTTTAATTTTTTAGCTCTGAAATTTCAATTTTTAGCGAATTAAACACAATTAAAAAGACGTATAGTCTTTTGATCATAATAATTTTTTATTTTTAAATAAAATAATAGAACAAGTACAACTTTGAAACTTCAATTTCAATTTGCGAGCTCTAAACTAAAACCCTTTCTGATTTTTGTAGCAAACCTTGCTCATAATAATCCATGCTTAAAATACGAAACAAATGTCAAAACTACGAAACATTTTGTAAAATTAACAAATTTTCGTGCATAGCTTTTGTTTATTTGTCTTTTTTTTTGTATTATTATACATGGATTATTACCAGTGCATATTATCACATATTTTAAGGATAGCGGAGCTTTTTTTTTTTTTTTACGTTGAACCAACACTTAGGGGATGCCCTGTTGATATCAGGAAAATAGGTTATGGGGAGGAGGAAAGAGGGAGTAGTGTTTGTGGACATTTGAGTTGAATTTTTCTAAATTTTAATTTGCAGGGAAGACTTCCGCAGGGAGACAATTCCACATACGGCTAGTGCGACTGAAAAACGAATTTGAATTTTCTCTGTAATGCGTTGTGCGATTTGCCGGGCTATAGACAACAAACGCATGAGATCTACTTGACAAGCGGGTAGTACGAACAGAGACCCGGTCCCTCGGGATGAGTCGGCTTATGTCAGCAGAACACTACCCATGGTAATATCTATAGAACAAAGTCACACAACCCACATTCCGACGATGCTCTAACGAGTCAATAGAGTTCGAAACCCTGCTGTAGTTGATAAGCATCAACGCTCTCCGTTGCACATGATCCAGAAGCCCCAAAATAGACTTTGAAGCACCTGCCCATATATGGGAGTTATATATATGGTTCATCTCGCAAGATGACAATGCTAGACTAAAAATATTTTGGGAATCATCATAAAATAAATCAAGGTGTGGGTTGGTTCAGTATACGTTGGTTGGTCCAGTATGCGTAGACGAAATAAAATAAATTTAAATGATGCCTATAAATATATTTAAAATGTTTCGAATTTTAAAAAAAAATTTATGTTTCTATATTTTAAACTATCTAGAATTTTACTGACAAAATATATATTGGGCCCCCTGCGACCCAAAATCCTGGGTACGCCACTGATAACTACCAAAAATATAGTACAATACACTCAGAATCACTTTTTTTTTTTTTTTTATTAATTAATAATCATATAATTACAAATTATATACTATTACCCTAACCGAGCACTAGCTAATATGGCCTTCGGCGCGTTGTAGCGAAAACAGACCAGTGCCTCTGGTGGGAATCGAACCCACGACCCCCGCACCGATAAGCCAGCACGCTACCAACTAGCCTACCGGGGCTCACGCTTCTTAAGTTTTTTAGTTAAAATTGTTTAAGGTTTTTTATTAAATTTTTAATTGATATAATTAAACATACAATTATTTTAATTGAAACTCGATTTCATTTCTTAGAGTGTTAAGTCTGTTTTCGGGTTAGGTATTAACCTGTTTCGCACTGTAATATTTTTTGCATAAAGATAATATCAATTCCCCTATTATTTTCGAATTCTTATCACATCATTCACTAATATGATTATTAGGGCTCAGAAGTTCATGTAAATACAGGTTTGCTGTCGTTGGCTGCCTGACAAAGTTAACCAAATATCATTGCAAATCAACAAATTTGCAACAATATGGCATCGACTTGTTAGCGCGAATTTTTGCGTATTTTGCTATAAATACATATTTTTGCATATTTCGGATTTTTTTGTGCATATTTTGCTCTTAATGAATTTATTTGCATATTTTGTATTAAAGGTATATTTTTCAGTGAAGTTATTGATATTTTATTAAAATCTGCGCTTTTAGAAAATTTATATAATTTTATAAATATTTTTATTTTCAAATTATAAATATTATTTTGATACATATTTTTTTTTTATCACGAAGACAAAAATAACAGAAAATCACAATGTCTAGCCTTCTTAAGATTATTATCGCTATTTTTTTTTTTTAATTTTTAACCATTTTTTAAGATAAAAATTACTTACATTGTGTTAACCTGATGAAAACGTTGAAAAATCAAAACTAAATGCATATTTTAAATTTGTAATGCAAATTTTATGTACATAAAACCCGATTATAAATGCATAAGCTTCCGAGCCCTAATGATTATTAGTAAATTAAATAAAACAACAAAATTAAATAACCACAACAAATAGTTGAATGACACCATATAAGCAACTACAAAGTTAAATAAAATAAATAACAAAACAACTTAAACAAAATTGACAAATAAATTGAAATCAAAACATCTGTCCCAAAGCTGTAAAGAAACATATGGGGAAACTTTGTATACAACCTGTCACAGCACTGGTTCCTTTAAAACTGCACTCAGAAAACTAAGAAGGTAGAAATGAAATGGGAAAACAGTGGACATTAGAGTGAGGTAAGTTTCTAAAAATAGAACTGTTGTGTTGTTGGAGTTATAATTCTGAGATTATGTATGTATGCAGGAACAAAAACACGGTCAGTGATTGCACAGAAAATTTCATATAGACGCAATCGAACAAATAAAACATAACAAATATTTCATTATTCAAATAAAAAACAGGGTCACTGACGAAGGTTCAATACCAGAAACTGCGCAGTCTGATTCAGAAAATTAAAAAATTTACAATGTAGTTATGATTTTTAGAAAATACACTCATTTTTCGCTACCACGCCTTTCACGACTAAAAATTACATTTCAAATGACTACAAATATAGTCAAAAATTCAATGGCTGTATTTGTCATAAAAACTACTAACCATGTGCTATTGATAAAAACAACTACAATATTAGTAAGCACAACTAACGAAGAGGTCAAAAACAACTAACCCTTAATGAATGCATTAAACATAAACACAAAACGACTACATAAATTGTAAAAACTACTGTTTTTAACCGTTATTTTTTTCGGTATTTTAAAATTTGTTTTTAATAAAAAGTTTCTTTTAATTAAAAAAACAAAAATTGTATTTCCTATATCGTATTTAATTATGACTTTTTTTATGGATTGGAGATGCAATGCAATTTTCTAATTAGTTGACCAGTTTAATTTTATATAAAAGTAATTTTTAAAGACAGATAGATGGACATGTGCATAATCATTTTAATTGATTCTTATAACAGTCTTATATGTAAAATTTGTTTTTCTTGCACATGCAAATTTGATTTATAAGACTGTTACAAAAATCAACAAAATGTCGGTGCATTTGGTTGAGAGTCAATTTTATTAAGGAAATTTTAAATCGATAATGTATATTTAATCAAATCGCTGAAGATGTTGGAATAATTCCAACGAAACGTCGGATTAAAAAAAAAGATGACAAAGCCAATTGTGACAATATTTTGTTGTTGTTTTTGTTTTTTCTTTGATATTTTAAATTTTGAATCTCGCTCCTAGACGAGGACAAGAAATTCTCATTGAGTTTGTGATTAACATAACAAATATCTCTAGAAATTCGAATAACAAAGTCCCCTGAAGATTTCCTTAGGCAGGAATGAAATCCGGATAGGGACACGCCTACATCAGATTGTTTCACAATTTGTTAAATAAGTTTTGGGGACTTTAGCACATTTAATTACTATAAATGCAATTAATGTTTATCCCGATGAAAATAAATTTAAATAATCTTTTATATTCATTTAAAACCAATTTTAAATAAAAAATACAATACAATACAATTGAACAGTTCATGCGAATAAGGACAAATAGACCACTTTTTCGCAAACACGTTTTTTTGCATAAATGCATTTTATTAGCAGAGCCCTACAATCCTATGCAGAAATTTTGGGGAAATTTTGACTTTTAAGGCTAAAAAAATGACTTTGAAAGTGCAATAATTCGTATATTTTTATATTTTTGTTTAAATTGGGAGTAAACTAACGCACAATTTTGATAAAATACAACACAAAAACATACAAAAATTTTACTTTCGGTAACAATGTGTTAAAAGAACATTACGATGAACAAACCACACTTATTATATTGGCAAAAAAGTTTACCGTTCTTGAGTTATAAGACTTTAAAGTGTGGAAAGCAAAAAGAGCGAATATCCATCCTTAACAGAATATTATATAAAAATTTATTTTTTTTGCATGTCCTTGCAATCCTTAAACAGTGTATCCTTGAAGTCCTTAAAGTGTTACAAACAAATACCAACCATAGATCGTCAAGTTTTGCAAGTCTCATGAAAATGTAGTCAAAATCTGCTGCAAAATAACACATTTTTATTCAAATTTCAATACATTTTTTTTTGGATATTCGCCCTTTTTCCATTTAAGCAAAAATTGAAGTCCAATTTTTGGCAAGTTCTCTTTCGAATACCTTACTAAAATTTTGTATATAGGTAGATGTGACTTAAATCTTTAAGCTAATACCAAAAAGTTGACAAAAATATTATTTTTTAACCGTTTCCTGCGTTTTTATTGTCCCCTGTAAAATTCTACAAATGGTCTATTCGTCTTTATTCGCATGAACTGTTCAATTGAAAAATATCTATATCGAATATAGTCGTAGCAGATTTAAGTTGGAGTTAATAAAAAAAAAATTTAAATTATTTTTATGTATGTATTTACATGTGGCGCATGCGCATTTATATAAAATTGCATACAAAGTCACAACTCGACGCTTCGTACATACGAACCATATAAAGATATAAAGAACAAAGAAATACAAAATACAAAATACAAATATTTATAACACACTCATAAAAAAAGCCCGTACAAATTGTTGAATATTCATCTGTGACAACATAAAAAAGAACTTAAATTTGCGCCAGCACAATTTTCAATGAAATTGCAATAATTTGACAGAAAAGCTGTTCAATGAATATGAACATAAATCTGTGGAAATCAGCACATGTTTTCTGCTAAATGTTAATAACTAATATACAAAAATGTTGAAGAAATTTTCTTTCAAATAAATGCTGCTGAAACAATCATTTATATAATGAAAAAAAAATTCATATAATTTTATTTTCGTATAAATTACACAATTAAAAACACAAAATAAATGCACTTAATATTGTTTTTATTTTTCACTTCTTTTTTTGTTTGTGTTTGTTTTGCTTCTTGTTTTCTGTATTAATGACATGTATAATTGTTTGAAAATATTAAAGGGTTGAAAAAAGATGAAACCAATATTTAATCATATTCACATAAGTAAATATATTTATTATTTTAATGCTAGGGTTAGGTTAGGTTAGGTCGAAAAGAGGATTCGGAGAAGGGAAAATACTTCAATAATCCGAATCAAGTCCCTGAGGACTTACACTTAAGCCAGTTGTGCGCTCTAAACAATCGGTCCTATGTCACCTTTCTACCCCAGGAACTCCGTCGCACTGACGAAACTCCTCAACTTCTTCCATCCTATGCCCCTAAGATCCCCCAATGTGGATATTGGGTCACTGGATAGTATTTCGACCCGAATCCCGGCAAATGCCGGGCATTCACAGAGATAGTGTTCCAAGGTCTCCTCGTCCTCCCCAAAGTGATAATAATAACCTTATTATTTTAACAGTTTAATTATATGTTAAACTGCAACATTTGTTCTTGTTTCGGTCTTGGCTCCCTACAAAAACACGGATACCCATTTGCAAAACAACCACCGCGTTTATTTTTCTAGATCATTCTTGTCTGTCTTTGCTTTTAGTTTTCTTTAACAGTGCCATGAAGAATTTAATGAAACTATTAAAAGGATGGAAGGGAAAAATAGTATTTAATCATACTCACAAAAATAAATATAATTTTTATTTTAATACTAACCTTATTGTGTTAATTATATATTTTAATATTTGTTTATTGATTCAATAGTTTTGCCGGCAAAATGTTGTCTTGCTTTCTTCGCGGCATTTTTTTTTTTTTTTCAGACAGAAGCTCAAGACAAACATATTTTTATCTACAAGCGCCTGTTGTTGTTTTTATGTAAAATCAACATGTGAAAAACAACTACCACCACGTTTATTATGGAAATGCACGCACACATAGACACTAGCGCACACACATATGTGACAAATTCACAAAATCATTTAAAAAATTGAACTAAATATTAAAAGAAAAAATTTGTTCAAGTACAACTGAAATTTGTTCAAGTACAACTGAAATTTGTTCATGTGGTAAAATGAGACAACGGATTTAAAAGATATCAACAGAAACATTTCGTGCAATTGAGTTGGAACCCGTTTATCAGACTTCTGAACCAACTTTTTTTATGAATGCGCTCAAAAGAATGCATTTAAAAACTTCAATTTTAATTCTTCCAAATATGTTAAAGATTTGTCAGAACAAAATTCAACTGAAAGTAAAAAAACAGAAGCCCAAGCCAACATATTTTTATCTACCAGCGCCTATTGTTACTTTTATGTAAAATCAACATGTGAAAAACAACTACCACCACGTTTATTATGGAAATGCACGCACACATAGACACTAGCGCACACACATATGTGACAAATTCACAAAATCATTTAAAAAGTTAAATTAAATATTGAAAGAAAAAATTAGTTCAAGTACAACTGAAATTTGTTCATGTGGTAAAATGAGACAACAGATTTAAACGATATCAACAGAAAAATGTCGTGCAATTGTGTTGGAACCCGTTTAACAGACTTTTGAACTAACTTTTTTTATAAATGCACTCTAAATAATGCATTTAAAAACTTTAATTTCAATTCTTCCAAATATGTTAAAGATTTGTCATAACAAAATTCAACTGAAAGTAAAAAAACAGAAGCACAAGCCAACATATTTGTATATACAAGCGCCTATTGTTATTTTTATGTAAAATCAACACGTGAAAAACAACCACCACCACGTTTATTATGGAAATGCACGCATACATAGACACTAGCACACACACATATGTGACAAATTCACAAAATCATTTAAAAAATTAAATTAAATATTGAAAGAAAAAATTAGTTCAAGTACAACTGAAATTTGTTCATGTGGTAAAATGAGACAACAGATTTAAAAGATATCAACAGAAAAATTTAGTGCAATTGAGTTGTAACCCGTTTAACAGACTTCTGAACCAACTTTTTTTATGAATGCGCTCAAAAGAATGCATTTAAAAACTTCAATTTTAATTCTTTCAAATATGTTAAAGATTTGTCAGAACAAAATTCAACTGAAAGTAAAAAAACAGAAGCCCAAGCCAACACATTTTTATCTACCAGCGCCTATTGTTACTTTTATGTAAAATCAACATGTGAAAAACAACTACCACCACGTTTATTATGGAAATGCACGCACACATAGACACTAGCGCACACACATATGTGACAAATTCACAAAATCATTTAAAAAATTAAATTAAATATTAAAAGAAAAAATCAGTTCAAGTACAACTGAAATTTATTCATATGGTAAAATGAGACAACAGATTTAAACGATATCAACATAAAAATTTAGTGCAATTGAGTTGGAACCCGTTTACCAGACTTCTAAACTAACTTTTTTTTACGAATGCACTCAAAATAATGCATTTAAAAACTTTAATTTTAATTCTTCCAAAAATATGTTAAAGATTTGTCAGAACAAAATTCAAGTAAAAGTAAATTTTAAAAACATTGATTTAACTATAATATTTTCTCTGTGTATTCACTTTTTTTCCTTAAAACCAGAATTTTTGCTAAAACACACTTAAAGTTCATAAAACTCAGCTAAGAAAGATAAACAGGATTATAAGATTATTGTAAAACCAAAATTATGTTAAAAGGTTTATATGTCCCACCAATTTTTTTTAGTGTATTGTATTGTAAATACAACAAATGAATAAAATAAAATATTAACAATAACAACAGGAACAGGAACAAAACTGCTAATAAATACTTAACTAATGACATTGTTGCTGCCATTATTTATTTAAGAATAATTTATAAATACAAAATATGAACTTTTGTTTATTGTCGGTGTACCCCACTCAGGTTAAGTGTGTAGAATTACAAAAAGACCACAACTATGTTTGGCTAAAATGTGGTGACAATAATAAATAAGCCAGCAGATTACCACAGATTGTATGACAATATTTAATTATAATAAAATTTTCAAAATAATAAACTAAACCAAAAATATTATTGAAATACATATGTGGAATATCCAAAATATTCGACACTTTGAGGTAAAAAATTTTCCAAAATTTTTTTTGTATAACATTAAATACCTTTTGTCTATATGTTAGCCGATGTTTAAGCATGCTAACTCCGTTCGCGTTAATCATTTATCTTTAACGGCTCATCATTTATCTTATATGGCCGTTTTAAGTTTCAAAATAATTAAAAATATTAAAATTACAATTTTAACTTAGATTAAATGAAAGCTACACCAATTTAGAGATTTTATTGTATTTATCACATTTCAAAATATATATTGCAAATATATAAAATGCACTCAAAAAAATGATTTGTCTTACAATCAGGGAACTTCTGCTTTAAAAATATGTAGTTGTATGGGTTGTAATACAGTTTCTTTATTTTTACTTAAATGTGAGTCATTTGTAGAACAAATTAAAATATTTACTAACCTTGTAGTTCATTTAAAAAACAAACCACATCAAATGACTGTTTTATGACTTTACATTCATTTTTTACAGTTGTTTTTTGTTATTTAAAAAAATAAAAAAAATTAAATTAAATTAAATAAAATTGCATATGAATTATATAGTATTAATTGCAAATGTCTGAAAAAGACGTTCAAATTCAAACTCAAACAAAAAATCAAACTTTTCTCTCTGGCAATTCTTCCCTAACTACGTAGGCGCCATCTACCGAATATACAAAGAATATATCATAGATATGGCATCACTTACAACATATGGGAAAACAGTGGACATTAGAAAGAGGTAAGTTTCTAAAAAAAGAACTGTTGTGTTGTTGGAGTTGTACTTCTGAGATTATGTATGCAAGAACAAAAACACCGTGTATTGAATAAAACTAGTTTTAATCACAACAAAACTCGACCTGACGATAGCTCAGAGGGCTAAAGCGTTCTGTCTAACGTGTAGTGAGAGTGCATGTGGCATTAGAAATCAGTTTATCTATAACACGGTCAGTGATTGCACAGAAAATTTCATATAGACGCAATCGAACAAATAAAAACATAACAAATATTACATTATTCAAAAAATTCAAAAAACAGGGTCACTGACGAAGGTTCAATACCAGAAACTGCGCAGTCTGATTCAGAAAAAAATTGAAAATTTGCAATGTAGTTATGATTTTTAGAAAATACACTCATTCTTCTCTACCACGCCTTTCACAAAATAATGTTTGTTTATTTTTTTCTACCATGTGGTTCATTTTTACTACAATTGTTAGTCATTTTTTGAACATTAAAAAACAAATGACATTGTTAGTTGAATTTACTGTAATGTAAGTCGTCCTTTCTTTAAGTGAAATTTCATTTGTTTTGAACTACAATTGCAGTGGTCTTTACCTACATAGTATTCTAAGTGCATATTTGAACTTAAAAAGAAAACCACTACTGTTTTTGAAAACACGAATTTTTTCATGTTTAATGATTTTTAGTTGGGTTTAGGGTTACTTATTTGCAGGACATCACATAGAATACTTTTAAGTTTGCAAAATTCAAAATTTTGATAAGAATGCATTTCGAGGTTATGAAAATTGTGTGTCCTCCATAAAATGTAAAGCCCTTGGAATTTTTTGACGCTTTTTCCAGTTTCCAGCTCATTACAATCTTTTAATGGATGTACATTTGGGGGAATTAATTTGGATGTTTTTTGAATTTGATTTATATCTTGGTCAATAACCCAAATTTTTTTTAGCTCAATATTTTTTAAAAAAATATTTAAATTTGAAATAACAAAAATAACCATAAGTTTCGGCAATGCTTTTGTGTATTTGCGTATCATACCTATATTTAATTTTTTCGTAACTTTTGAATAAATTTCGTAAATAACTTTGTCTACTAAAATTTAAAAAACTAATGATGCAGTTTCAATAATAGATAAATTCTAAATAATTTTGCAAAAACAATATTTCAATTTGCTCCTACCGTTCCAGAGTTATACCCATTAAAAGCTTTGTGCCCATTTGATTCACGTGAATCCCTTGAGAGTGTGAGAGAAACCCAATTTTACCCACGTGAGTGAGTGTGAGTGGGAAAAAATTCTTCGTGAGTGTGTGTGCGTGAGTGAGTATTATTTTTTTGGGACACCGTAATATGAAGGTACAAATCAAACTCAAATCAAATTCGAAATTAGTGAACATTTTTGTTTTTTAGAGTAAATTTTTAGACTCTAAAATATTTTTTTAGAAAAATTTATTAGATTTGACGTATTTTTTGCATGACATCAATGAATTCTTGCATTACACAGGCCTACAAAAAAAAATTTTTTGTTTGGTGCCGCTAATTCTATGTTATAATTTGGTTAATTAGTCCGCAAGACGTCATGGTTAGCTGTCAAAATCGCGAAGCTACGTTCAGGTTTGTATCGATCGGTCATAACCTAAAAAATGTATTTTATTATACTTAATGTCATTATAGTCAATTAATTTCTTTGATTAAATGATAATATCGATATGCCGTCGTCGAGAAGGTGTTGTGTAAATAATCCAAATACATTTTGTTATATTTGTGTTGAATATGTAGTAAAAAGTTTGTTTTTTTAATAAATTTATTAAATGTTATTTAATTTATTTATCCTTGCGAAATCTCGAAAACTACACGTAGCATTAAAAAAGTAAGTATCAATTTTTTATCAGGGTACCGAACGTACTTGAAATCTGTTTTATTTTTAGCGGCACCAAAATCATTGTAGGCCTGTGTTATTGTCACTGGTATTGGTCTCTTGAAACTTTTCATAAATGTAATGTTATGTGTAATGATATTTCACATTATTTATTAAAAATTTCATATTACTAATGAAAAAGTTTTATTAAAACTCTGTAGCTTTTCCATAAAGTTTAAGCTTTTTCATTAGTTTAGTAAACAAATTTCATTAACACTCGTCCAAGCAATTATCTCTGTTCAGAAACAATTTTAGATTTTTTTTCGAAATATATATATAAAAAAAAATCACTAGATTTAGCGAAACCAGATTCTTCTGACAGCCTTTATCACCTGTCAAATATTTCTTAGCGTTGCCAGATCAAAAAATCACTCTCAGCACTAGATTTTTTGAAAATGAGAACTCAAAATTTTTAAAATATTTTTTCTATTGTACTACAAATTTCAGATTCTTAAATTTTTACTTTAGAAAACTTCTCTTATTTACAAATTCACAAACAAGCCATCGCCTGTCATACATATCTAGTGCAATACTGCCATATCTGTCAATTATTGTCAGAGTTTATTAATACAAGAAATAAAAAACAAAATTCCTGTTTTTTTTGTTATCACATATAAAAATTGTTAGGTAGTTTTTAATGAAAATTACAAAATAAATTATAAATTATTGTGAAAAAGTAAAAAGCCGCAAAAAATAATTGTATATATAATTTATTTAGCCAAATAAAACAGCGAAAACTTTTCGCTGTTTTAACTCTTGTTTTTTTAAAAGTTTTTGTGTATCGGCCATTCCACCGAAGACCGGCCAAAAACGGCATTTTTTGACCTTAGGTCTTCCGATTTCAATTAAATTTTTCATTCAGAAACTCTTTGGAGCCACTTTAAGATTAGTTTTTAGTTTTTCAAATTTCGAAAAATCCACGATTTTATGCGCGATTTAATTTTTTTTGTTGGAAAATGGGTAATACGCTAAAAGTGTGTAAGTTTGATTATTCGGATTTTCTTTAATATTCATCGGACCATCACCATTTAAATTTCTTTGAAATCGTACACTCCCTTACTTTTGTATTGGGAAATGTAATCTTTTTCAGCGTCAAAAAGAAATACAATTTTTATGCAGTTTGTTTTTTAAATGCACTTTTCACAAATTTGGCCACTCTCGATTTGAAAAAAAGATAAAGATATCTACTAAAGTAGTATGTTTTAATTTTAATTTTTAATTTAATTTTTAACCCTTTAAAGCCCATGTTTGCAAATGGTTAATTTGAACTTTTTTAGCAGCAGAATATTTCAGTATGCATATTTATTTAACAAACAAAAAATTTTCTTACAAATTAAATAAAGTCTTCAAGATAGATGCATTTAAAGATATATCTTGCACTCCATTTTAAAATAAATTTTTTATAATTATTTTAACTAAATTTAAGAATCGTGTATCTTTAAATGCATCGATCTTGAAGGCTATTAATTCAATTTCTGTGACTGTTTCTTTCTGTGGCAGACAATTCTGTCTACTGGATTAACTTGCAGATATTAAAAATAATTTTATCCTTTTCAACACCATGTTTCTTTCTATAAAAAATCTAAAATTCGATAGTTATCGTGGGCTAAACATTAAATTTTTTAAAGCCGAATATTTTAGTAGATTTTTTTATATTTCACATACAGAAAAAAAAATTAAAAACTAAACTTCTAGTTTATAAACCAGGGATATTTAAAGGAGCGCTTCAACAACTACATTTTGAAATGTAATCCAAATTAATCTGAAAAATAAAAAAAAAACAAATTGCCGATTTTTCTATGTAAAAATGGTATACGCCTTTTTTCAAGAAATCAATAAAAAGAGTTAAACACGGCGGGACCCAAACAAAGTGAAAGTGTAACTTTTTGGCAAAAATTGCGTGTTTTGCAAATATGCACTGTTGTCTTAAATCGAGAGTGGCCAAATTTTAGAAAAATGCATTTAAAAAAAAAATTGCATAAAAAATGCAATGACGCTGGAAAATGTTTTAATCTTCGGTATAAAAGAAGAGGGATGTACCATTTCAATGCATTTTAAATGGCAATGATTCGATATATATTAAAAAAACTGCGAATGTTGAAACTTACACACTTTCTGCATATTTCTCAAAAAAAAATCTAAATCGCACATAAAACCATGGCTTTTTGAAATTTAAAAAACTAAAAACGCCAATCTTTAAGTGACTCCAAAGAGTATCTGAATGTAAAATGTAATTGAAATGGAAAGGTAAGATTTTGGCCGATTTATCATGGAATGGCCCATATATATTTATAATAACTGCAGGTTATATACGACTTTAGAGACGACCGTTTTTTTAAAAATTACACTGTGCTTGTTGAAAAATCTAACAAGCGGGCCATCAGAAGGGTAAAAATAATTCGGCTACGCAGTGGCGATATCCGTTTTTCTGGGTTAGCAACTAAAATAAAAAGATATTTGATTTTAAAAATTGTAGTTTTCAGGATCCAAATTACTAAGGACTTTTCAGATTTTGCCACCAATATTTTGTATCCAAATTATTTGCTACTCTCCCAAGCAGCTTTGTGTTAACAATTATCAAAATCAGATTAGCGGTTCAAAAGTTGCACTCAAAGTAAAAGTCAGTAAAGTCAGAAACATGTTTGCTGGGTTTACTTTACTTTACTTTACTTGACTTTCTTTTTTTTTTTTTTTGAGTGTGTGATTTAAAACGTGGGACACCTCAAAAACCTCCATACAAAATCGTATCACAGAACAAACTAAAATCGAGTTTCAATTAATATATTTGTTAATTCAATTAAAAGTTTAATTGGTCATATTTAGGAATTTTAATATCAATTAAAATAATGTGTAACTATTTGGTGGATTTAGTTTCAATTTAGATTTTAATCATATTTAATAAAACTTTATTTGAACTGTTTAACTGTATTTATTTTCAAACAAATTTTTAATAGATACCATTAATAAAAATTGCAAAAAATCGCCCAAAATTAAAAAAAAAAAACTACTAAAATTTAAATAAAATGTAAAACATCCATATCTCTTAAATATTTTTAGTTTTTCTATTTTAGAGATTTATTGCAATTTTGGCGATTTATTTTTAATTTTATTTTTTTTTTTTTAATTTTATTTTTTTTTTTTTAATTTTATTTTTTTTTTTTTTTAATTTTATTTTTTTTTTTTTTTAATTTTGACGATTTTTTTAAAATATTGCCCAAGAAGTAGCGAAAAACGTGTCGATGTTATTTCTATTATCTTCTTTTATTTTATTTATTTATTTGAATTGCTCCATACACAAGACTAAGAGTCTTATTTTGCAGTATGGAACTGATGATTTGAAAAATTATAAGATCATTAATTACGTCATATGAAACCGTTTCAATGATTTTGCAATGCAAAAGACGAGTATATATTTTTAAAATACCTTGAGTCGTAAATCGAGTTTTGACTGTAGTCCTAAAATTATTTCGATATTTCGAAATTGTGAAGAAATAGACAAATTTGGAGACCACATTTGGAATCAGGAGATAAAAATCTATAAATTTCACGTTTTATAAATTTAATAAAACAAAAATTGCTTAAACTTCTATATAAACAAAAAAATAAAAAAAAAAAACTGAACAAAACCCTACTCTTTCTTTACCTTTGGCCACTAATTCAAATATATTTTTCCCCTAATTCAATTATATTTTTGTTAAGGCGCTAACCAGAAAAACGCCTGCACCACTGGATTCAGCGTAACCGAATTGAGTTAACAACCGGGTGTCCCGCATGTTACAAAAAAAATTTCGGTGTTATCATATTTTAAAATCTGTAAGATTATCTCTATATTAAACCTTCATTAATTAAAAAAATAAAATATTAGTCTTATAAAATTTGTCAAGTTTTATCACAGCATTTTTGCAAACGTATACTCAGAGAATTATCTGCATGATATCAATGAATTTTTGCTTTAAATCTATTGAAACTTTTCATTAAATTAATGCTGTTTTTCATAAAGTTTTATGAAACATTAAATTTTATTTATAAAAAATGTCATACGTCTAATGAAAAAGTTTCATTAAAAATAGTTTCATAATACATTTGAAGCTTTTTTATAAAGTTTAAAAAATTGTTCATTCACTTTGTAAAGAAAACTTCATTAGTTTAGTGAAAAATTTCATTAAAACTTGTCCGAGAAAATTCTCTCCGTGAAGATACCACAATTTTTTTTTTTTTTTTTAATTTCGCCCCTCTCTAATGTACATACATAAATGTATGTACTATGTTTATTGTTGATTTTGTTTGTTATTTTTAGTTTTATTTTTTATAGCAACAACCAAATCAACAAAAAAAATTCTTTCAAAATTCGCATAAAAAATGTTGTAGACGTTCATAGTAGTTTGTTGTTTTTTTTTTACTTGTTTTCTTTTTTTGTTTTTGTTCATTCTTTATCAGCATCAACTTAAAAATAATAAGACACAACTAAATTGTACAATGTTGTTGTTGTGTTTTTGAAAAATGTTTGTTGTTGTTGCTGCTACTGATGCCAAATTCGGATACTATATCAGCCGGCCGGTTGATCTGTCGATAAGTAATGCCAAGCTTTTATAAAACAAGAAAAGCGTTGAAAAAATCTAAATTTTTAAAGAAAATTTTTTAAGGAATTTAAGTGTTTCCTTTATTTTTTCTTTGAGATATAAAAAAACTTTAATCTGACACTGTTACTATTAAAAACTAATTTTTTTGGTACAGGCTTAGTTCGCCCCACTGTTAGAAATACACCGAATGTACAATTGAACATCAATTTTACAAACAACGATTATACTTTATTGAAGAGTAAATATTTTTTTGTTTCCAATTGTTTATAATAACACAGTGCAACAGTGAAAGAAATGCACGGACTCGACAGTATAGGTTCGATTGTACTAATAAAGGTTAGTAAAACCCTGTACTCGGTTTGGCCAGTTTGACTACCAATTTTTTTTTTATGGACCTCAAAAGGTTTTGAAAATCAGTGTACCACTCAAAAAAAGGCGTATTCAGTTTTTGGACAACAGCTAATTCAGACTTGATGATATAGCTTAACTATATTTGGCAATAATGTAGTGAAGAGACTACTGAACAAATTTTATGATCATTTTATGTGCAAAAAATCATTTTTTCCTGCACTTTTTTGAAAAAAATATAGAGAAAATTATTTTTTTTTTTTTTTTGCTTTTTTCAGCATAACTTACAGGAACTCATAATTTTTCACTAACAATATATGACAAAATTGTAGCCATTGTAAATCTGAACAACTTTTGTGAATATATCAATACAATTTGAATGTGTCTAGGGTTTCGAAATAGCTTACAAAGACCACATTGGACCTTATAAATAGTAGTTTTTGACTAGACTACACTTTAATTGCATTTTTGTTTACTTTCTTCAATAACAAAAAAAATAAACAAAAATGCAATAAAAGTGTAGTCTGGTCAAAAGCGACTATTTATAAGGTACAAAGTGGTCTTTGTAAGCTATTTCGGATGCCTAGACACATTCAGATTGTATTGATATGTTCACAAACGTTGTTCAGATTTACAATGGCTACAATTTTGTCATATATTGTTAGTGAAAAATTATGAGGCCCTCTAAGTTATGCTGAAAAAAGCAAAAAAAAAAAAATAATTTTCTCCTATATTTTTTCAAAAAAGTGCAGGAAAAAATTATTTTTTGCACATAAAATGTTTATAAAATTTGTTCAGTAGACTCTTCACTATATTATTGCCAACTATAGTTAAGAAATATCAAAAAGTCTGAATAAGCTGTTTTTTTTTTTTTTTTTTTTTTTTTTTAAAGAGAAGCAACACTCAGAAAATTCTTCCTATTAATTAATGTGTTGCTTTCTTTGGAAAGGGGATAGTGGAGAGATGAAAGGTGGTGAAAGATGAAGGGCTTCAAACATGGCAACACTGTAATTGCGCGAGTAAATAAGTCTTAGAACAGTTGTTGCTCGCCACCTGATGTAGAGTTGGCGAATTTATTGAAGCTTTTTGTTTCATAGCCCTGATTCATTATTTTACTTCGGTGGGGTTAAGTGCTATGGGAACACCGAAGGTGGGCGCAGCGATACATATAAGTGATAGAAAACTCATACATATTATTTTTCTAAATTGTTGTTGTTGTCACCGGGAATCGAACCCGGGACCATCTGTGTAACAGTCCAACGCGCTAACCATTACACCACAACGCCCACAAGCTGTTGGCCAAAAACTGAGGACACCTTTTTTGAGTGTTGCACTGATTTTCAAAATCTTTTGAGTTCCATAAAAAAAAATTGTTAGTCAAACCGAGTACAGTGTTTTACTAACCTTTTGTAGTAAAATCGAACCTATACTGTCGAGTCTTTGCATTTTTCCAAAAGTCTTCATTTGTTGCACTGTGTAATGGTTTATGGAGATATTACAATCCGTAATGGAATATTCGCTATTGTGGCTCTACATCTGGTTTTTGGTCTATATAAACAAAACTAAATGGAATATTCCAAATCCAAATACATCAGCTATAGGCCAACTCTTTGAGCATTGTTTTGATATAAGTATATAATTTTCTTGTGGCAACTAATATAAAAAAGTAACATAGCAATTTTTCTTATTTTTCTTCGATCTTTTTGAAAAATTTTTGTCTTTTGTTTTATTGAGCATTTGAAATTGTTAGAAAACGAAGAAAAATTGAAAAACATTTGTATTTAAATTAAAATTTAATTTAATTTTGTCTTATTAAACGTTTTATGTAACGTTTATATAGTAATCGTTAAAAAAAATACTAATACTTGGGTAAAAAAAACGAATATTAAGAAATGTTATCAAAAGTACACCTTTTTTGTAAGGTCATTATAAATCCATTAAAAACTCGTGAAGTTACGTCGAAACTTTTTTAAAATGAAGATAGTGGAAATTTTGGTTACAGTTGACAGGTCTACCTTAGCGAGCAGCCACATTAGTGAAAATTCCCGTATGGTTTAAAAAATATGCCATGGAAATTCAAAAATTTTCCGAAGGTTGTTAGAGCTCGGTATCATACTTAATTGTCTTCATCGCTTTGAGAATACTGGTTAGATATCTGGTAGTCCGTGTAGTCTACGAACTCACAGATCTACCAAAGCCGTGAAAAAATAATTTAATCGAAATGTATTCCGAAAGCAGTCAGTTACTTAAAAGCCGTAACACAAGCAAAAATGTTAAGCACTGCTTCCCAAGTAATGCCCGCAGACAAATTCTATTCTTTAATAAGAAAATATTCACTGCAGAGAACTCATTTAAGAAACAGAATGATTGACTAAATATATGCTCACAAGGGTGGTTTCTAAAAACCACAGTTCTGCGGCATGTCCTAGAATATGTCACTGGGTTAAACTAGCATTTGTCTCATAACTAGACATGGTTCGGTAGCATGTCCCATGTCGCACAAAAACTGCTACATTGACCTCACTTATTGTCCGCCCGTTTAATCGCTGGCGTTTTTTTTTTTTTTGTATTATTATCTTCAAAAAATGGCAACAAAAAAGCGTGTTTTGCTTCTTTAGGTTCTCAGTTATTTTACTTTTATTTTTGTTTATAATTCTTTAGTTTTTGTCCGTCTGTCTGTTTGTTGTTGGTTGTGTTGTTGTATTATATGTATATTTCACTCACATTTTATGTTGTTGTAGCTATTTGACGTTTTTTTTTTTGTACTTTTTTACGCTTGTTTATAATCGCCAACGAGGTTATTGTTTGCTCTTGAACTTGAATAAAACAGAAAAGAAGCAAACGAACAAACAAAAAACAAAAACATGTAACATGAAGAAACCAAAATAAAAACAAGAGAAATCATAAAACAAGATTTAGCCAAAACAAAAACAACAACAAAAAGTTAAATACATAATTGTTCTTACTTTTCATGCATGACGATTTAAAAACATCTTTCTCTTTACAAGGTATTAATTTCAATTGAAATTCGTTCGTTCATTCGTACAATTCGCAGCATCATCAACAACAACATCACACAGTGGGATATACCACAAAATTATTGAAAATAATTTGCACATTTCTTGCTTACAAGGAAACTACACAGTGGTAAAACACAAAACGCTTAATGAAACTTGGTTAGGGGGCTAGAGGAGGCAAAAGCAAAAAATCTAATTTTTAGGATGTAAAATGGGTTTTAAAGTTTGTTTGAAACTTTTTTGTTTGAGAACATTTTAATATTTTTTTATTCTATATTCTAGATCTCAGAAATACCTCTCGTTTGATACCCAATTTGTATATGTTTCCTTTGAAACCGACATGGTAAAAGGGGAAAAACAAAAAAAGGAGTCAAATTTGATACCCTAAAGATGAGATTGCGCACCTAAAACAATTTTTGTTGCATAGTTTTCAATCACCTACAACATACACCACTGTGTAGTTTCCTTTTTAGTGGTCCTATTGCAATGAAATTTGGAACAGGCAATATAACTCCAACAAAGTAGGGCACTTTTTGCATGATATTTTTTTTTCCCAAAAGCACCAACAGTCTTTTAACACCAGATAAATATTTTCTCTCCAAACATATAAAGTGTGCATACTATTCTTAATGGTATTTTCATGTAAAAGCGAATTATGTTCAAAAATCTTTAATCTGTATATACTTTTTTACCACAGCTGCTTCTAAATTTGCAAAATTTCTAAGGCAAAAATCAACTTTAACCCACTGTTCCAATTACACGCCTTCAACTAGGTAGCGGAAGCGGTTATAGATACTCCAACATAAACCGAATTTATTGGAACAATCCCTTCCATTCCCCGCTTTAGATATAGAAATGGCAGCAAAAAAAAATTTTAAAAAAATTCCATTTTAAGACATTTTTATTTTATTTTTGGGAATTGTGGGATTGCTTACAGCAAATCTTAAATTCAATTTCATATTTAGACCTTTCTATTTAACAAAATCATCGGATTATGTCTATTAATAAATATTTTATTGAAACCGCAATTTTGACCGTTTTATTAGGATTCCACAAGCTTTTGTTCTACTTGGGATTCTTGTTAAAAATGTAGTAATCATCTCCTTTTCCAACTATACCGAACACTTATATGATATGTTTATAACTCCTTAACAGGAAATCTTCAGAAATTAGCCCGCATGCAAACATTTCTTCTTTTTCTTGTTATAAAGGGTCCGCCAAATAATTTTTTTTTTGAAAATGCTATAAAAAAAAACTACTGAATATTTTCTCAAATTTTTTTTTTTTATTTGAAAGTACAATCCTTCCGGTTAATAAGGGAAAATAATTTCATTCAAATGGCTGCCTCGGCTGGCCATGCAGTAGCCTACACGATCGGTCCAATTTTTAAGCACATTATCGATTGTGTGCAGCTGTATTTCACCAATGGCTTCACGAATATTGTCCTTTAAAGCGTCAATTGTCTCTGGCTTGTTGGCGTAACACTTATCTTTGACGGCACCCCACAAATAATAGTCCAACGGTGTCAAATCGCAGCTCCGAGGTGGCCAAACGACATCAGCTCTGCGGCTGATAATGCGATCTTCAAAAACAGGGCGCAAAACATCAAGTGTAGCTTCGGCTGTGTGGCACGTAGCGCCGTCCTGTTGAAACCAAATGTTGCCAATATCCTCCTCTTCAATTTTTGTGAACAAAAATTCGTTCAACATGGCCCGATAACGATAGCCATTGACGGTAACGGCCAATCCTTGCTCATTACCATGATTTTCAAAGTAATGTCGCAATATTTCCCAGCGTTGTTCAAGCGTATACACGACCATATTCGTTCAGCGGAAGTATAAAACTAATTATCTGTCAAATCAGACGTGAGCTAAGTGTTGCCATTCACGAAATAAGCACTAGTTGAAAAAAAAACGTTAGATGGCGGACCCTTTATTTCTTATTATAAGTCTTTGTAATCACTTTTAACCTGTCTTCGATGATGTAAAATATGAAAACAAAGACTCATAGAAATATGATTCCGCAATTCGGACCAAATTTGGAATTTCACATGATAATGAGAGATAATACAAACATGTACACCTCTACTAGAAGGTTACAATTATAACAGTTTTTTTTTTTTTTTTGATAGGATCAGAAACAAAAATTGTTTACGCAAGAAGTGCTTTACTTTTGGGGGTCATATTGCCATTATCGGGGTGTCTGTGAGGTTCAACGTCAAAACTTAAGCACGATATTACGTCACTTATTACGTCACTAAATTCTAACACGGGAGGTATCCCGAGCCGGGTCCGTTGATCTTAATAAATTTTAGATATGATGTGAGAATAAAATATTAAGCGATACATATTTTGTTAGCTGTCCATTTCATGTTTATACGAAAATATGTGGGGTCAAAAATTAACCCATTCTACAGGTCTTTCGATTTATTTCGTTCATTTTGAAGTAACTAATATTAAAGTAATTTGGTATGAAATGAAAGCTGAGCGTCTGAGCTTTTTCCTCGAAATCGTTCGGATTTTATGCGGACAGTCCATATTTCAATACAATTCATAAATGTGGCAACTGTGAGTCCACTATATAGGCAATATGGGTATCAAAATTATAGTTTTATTGAGTATTTTAACCCTGCGTGCAAATAAATCCAGTTTTCATACAAAAACAATTGAATTTATAGCCCCACTTTTTAACCTTTAAACGTGTTGTTGGGCAGCTAAAAAAAATACGTGTCTCTTTTTTTTTTTTTTGCTAATTTACAACATATCCAAAGTTCATTTAAATCAGCGAGTTTGGGTCGGGATACCTCTCTTGTAAGTACACACAGAAAAATAAAGTTCCAACCGAATGACTAAAGTGTATTTTAATGGTAACAACTTATAAATTCAGTTAGTACAACGATATTTACATTTGATTTCTGAATATTTTAGGAGTTTCAACTAAAATTCAGTTGAAATAACCGAACTTTGTTGTGAAAACTAATATTCAGTTGTATCAACCGACTGAAATTCGCAATATCCTAATTTGAGTTGTAGTAACCGAATTTCAGTTGGCAAATAGCTAAATTTTTCTCTGTGTAATAAATACACGAATTATTTCCAAATTTTTTTTGATATATCCCACTGTGCATCAGGCTGAAGTAGAAAAGCAGGAACTTTAAAGAACTTTCTGTTGTGTTCTGTTTTTTTCTTGTTTTTTATTATTGCTTTGTTTTCTTTATAACAATATGTCTGGTTTTAACCAATAATGAGTTGGCTTAAAAAGGAAAACTTGTTGTTTGTGTTTGTTGTTGCTGCCTTGTTTGGTATGGATGGCTATTATCACATTATTTTTGTTGCCGTTGCAGTTGAATTTTTTTTTTTTTTTTTGCAAAGTTGTAAAGTTCTTGTCCACTATTATAAGGTGTACAATATCCTTGTTGATCTTGTACAAAAAACGACAATGAAATGAAAAACCTGTTTGCAGTTACACTTCTTTAGACACATTAAAACCCCTTAAAAAAAAGTTTTGATTTCGTAAGTTAATGGGTAAGGAAGAGTTTTAAACATATTCAATTGATGAATTTCAAAAAAAAAAAAAAATTATTCCAAAGGAATTATAGATTCTAAATTTGCAACAAACTGAATTTTCAAATGAAATTGAGATTGGGATTTTCCTTTGAAAACTACAAATACTAATGACTTATTTCGTTTCATTCATTTTACTTCGATCGTAGGCCAAGCCTAGTTCACACACTCATTCGGAAACTGACTACAATCTCAGAATATAGTCGTGTGAATAGGGTCGATTTTAATGCTTGCAAAACCCAGTGTTGAATGTTGTTCCATAGGACTGCGGGAGAGACATTGCGGAGTTTTCAGGGACAGACAAATCGGTCATTCATTAGTTTGTTCTGAATAATGGAAAAGTAAAACCTTAATGTACTAATATTAATAAATTTTATATTTCTTGGACAAAGACACACCTTTACCATGATGGAAATACTCTCTCCTGACATTGAATCTAAACATATTGGGCAATGCACAAAACCAATGTTTAAGATCCAGTTTTGGTATTCCATCAGTCTCCAATATCCGCATTAGAGTGGGGCGATTTGTATGGAAAAATTAAAAATTGATTGATGCATTAATCTGCTAGAGAATCTTCCAAAAAAGAGATTGATACCATAATCTTGGATAAGCTCCTCCTACTTCCTGAGATATGTCCATCCCACACATTGTTACTTTCACAAAATACGGCAAAAAAGCCCTATTTTGAAATTAAAAATTAACCCCTTAAACCCCACCCACAAATATGATTGATGCATTAATCTGCTAGAGAATCTTCCAAAGAAGAGATTGGTGCCATAATCTTGGATAAGCTCCTCCTACTTCCTGAGAAATGTCCATCCCACACATTGTTACTTTCACAAAATACGGCTAAAAAGCCCTATTTTGAAATTAAAAATTATCCCCTTAAACCCCACCCACAAATATGATTGATGCATTAATCTGCTAGAGAATCTTTCAAAGAAGAGATTGATACCATAATCTTGGATAAGCTCCTCCTACTTCCTGAGAAATGTCCATCCCACACATTGTTACTTTCACAAAATTCGGCAAAAAAGCCCTATTTTGAAATTAAAAATTAACCCCTTAAACCCCACCCACAAATATGACTGATGCATTAATCTGCTAGAGAATCTTCCAAAGAAGAGATTGATACCATAATCTTGGATAAGCTCCTCCTACTTCCTGAGATATGTCCATCCCACACATTGTTACTTTCACAAAATACGGCTAAAGAGTCAAAATCTGGAAGTTCGATTTTCACCGTAGACGTATGGTCTAGTGGCCTTTTTAGCTCAGTACAATCCCAAGAATCAGATACGCGAAGCGCCCATTAAGATGTTCAAATCGCCCACCCTAATCCGCATACACAACCGTATGCCGGTTATCTACTTTAATTTGAGAAAATGTTCAAGAAAATTAATTGTGAAAAAGAGATAGCAATATGACTAAAAATAGGATGTATTATAGTGGAAAAATAAATAAATCATATGTATTAGTTAATTCTATCTCTTCTGATTAAATCTATACATTGTGTATGCTCTGCTTGACAAAACTCTAATTAACCACACTCATCGCTGTGTCGACGGTGGTGTAAATCGATAAGAGGTGATTCTACGAGTCATAGCCTGATGATGGCGCTGGGTTCGATCCTTAGCCACGATATATTTTTTCATATAAAGCAATTCAACAACATAAAATACTTTGATCAATTGACACATAAAATAAAAACTGACGAGTCCTTGTATGGGATAAAACTGCAGCCGTCTGGTATATTCCTTGTATCCGTTAAATTTTTCAATAAAAATGTTTTCTTCTTCCTTTCTTAACACTCTAGAAAATTGAACTCAGTTGTTCAACGAAATTAAATCCAAATTAGTTACATGAAGATTTTCCATTTAGATTTAAAATTACATTGTTAAAACATTCCAATTAAATTAATTTTTTTTAAATTTAGTTAGCTCTAGATAGTTATTTAATTGTTTTTATTAAGTAAATTACCCATCGTAAATAATTTTATTAAATTTGATTTGTCTGACGCAAAAACAAAGCTTATTAATTTATATATTTTTTTTTTGCAAACAAGACGCCATAATCAATTAAAAATGTGAATAATATTGCAAATAATTTTAAACCTCAACAACAATACATTGAAATTGTTTTGACATTTCACACCTAATAAACAAATTAATTTATTATTTATTGTTTTCAAAGTGATTGACGCTAAGAAGAAGAAAATATTGCTGGGATTCAAAATTTTCTTAATAAAGTTCAATACATAAATATTTCTTTGAACATTACAAGTATGGCATTGGTATTAGCAAAGCGTTTTCTTTTTATCAATATACATATATTTAAGTTAAGGTGCGTTTTTGCTCGATTTCGCGTTTTGCGAACAACGATAATCGGCATATCTTCTTAAGTAAAATCACGAATAGTGTAATTTTTGGACTGTACGCTTAGAATACTATGTAGGTAAAGACCACTGCAAATGTAGTTAAAAACAAATAAAATTTCACTTAAAGAAAGGACAACTTACATTTTAGTTAATTCAACTAACATTGTCATTTGTTTTTTAATGTTCAAAAAATGACGCCCAATTGTAGTAAAAATGAACCACATGTTAGTGAAAAATAAACAAACATTTATTTTTTTTATTTTTAGAAATGTTGAGGTTAAGAAGAAGAATAAACGCTTTTCCCTCGTGGAGGGAGTCAGAATTCTCTCTCTATTGGGAAAACTCTCTTGGCCAACGACAGGCTAAGAGATTAATTTCTTTTTCCAGTGCAGGATCGAGGAGACTCTTGTCCCTCGGGAGGGGTGACTTGAGAACCCTGGTGTTTTACCTGACTGGACACTGCAATCTCAGATACCACCTGCGCAAAAGGGGTCTTTCGGACACGGATGAGTGTAGGTTTTGCGAACTGGTAGCTGAGACATCAGAGCATGTTCTTTGCCAATGTAAGAGGCTATGTGAAAGGCGTGCCAAGTTTCTTGGCAATCGCTTTGTCTCCCCTTCGGACATTATGAAGATTTTGCCTAATAGGATTATTGGCTTTATAGGTAGCTTGAATCTTAAGGGTAACTTTAGGCAGCACAAAAGACCTAAGTTGGTCGCGGTGCATAGTGCCATATAATCTAAAAAAAAAAATCTTTAAATCAGACTAGACTAGTTTCTGCCTTTTTATAGAGAGGCTCATCAGTGATTTTCAATTTAAATTGTATTATTATTTGTGTCGTATAATTGTCAGATTGTAGCTATATGATAAATTTTTCAACGACCTGCGACTGTAAGAATCAAACCTGCGCTCATCTTACATTACAAACGTAACAATACCAAGTCATGACCGTTTAGCGATCACACCCAAGTATGGCCACGAACCTAATGCAGCTAAATTGCTGGTTTCTTTCCTATTAGCTTTTTCTGTTATTGTATATTATACTCAGAAGTGACAACACTAACAACACAAATATTCTATTTTTAGATTTTTGTTTATTTTTCCAATTTATTTTTTAAATAACAAAAAACTACTGTAAAAAATGAATGTAAAATCATAAAACAGTTATGTGATGTGGTTTGTTTTTTTTTTAAATGAACTACAATGTTAGTAAAAAATTTAATTTGTTCTACAAATGACTGACATTTACATTAAAAATAAAGAAACTGTATTACAACCCAAACAACTACATATTTTTAAAGCAGAAGTTCCCTGAGTGTAGTTATATCTTGGTAAGAGGAATAGTTTGTGGTTGAACTCATTTTTTATGGATCAGTTTTTGAGATTTACTCTGAAAATATTTTTACACATATCCCCTAAAGTAGGCAACGACAAAACATTTGGTAGAAGAACATTTTGCTTATTTTTCATGCCGAATACATGGTAGAAATTTTATTGCAAAATAGTTTAGTCCGAATCCTAATTTGTCGCCAATCGAATGATTCAGTTGTGGTAACCGAACATTTTAGTTGTGAGAACCCTAAATTTGTCAATGCATGAGAAATTTGACTGCGACAACCAAATTTCGGTTGCTTTAACGAAAATTCTGTGGTCTGAACTAAAACATTCGATTGTCAAAATGTTTTCTGGATGAGGTATAAGAGTTGCTATTTTTAGATCATCTTTCGAGAAAATTATGATTTTTGCACTACCCTGTACATTCCATGCATATGTTTTTGCATACGAATGCATTGAACTATGGTTTGATTTAATTTGTAAAACAATTGTAGTACCACAGCTTTTGTTGTTATTGAAGTTGTTTTTTTTTTTTTAGTCAAAGTTGTTGTTGCATATGCTGTTGTTGCTGTTAAAATGTCGATACTTTATTGATTAATTACTACATCCATATACATGCATTGATTGATTGATTTATGCATTTACATACAATCTAGTATTTATGAAGTATTATTTCAATGAACAAATTTTAAATTTCTCAAACAGTAGCAAAGAGAATTTGTATAGTCTTTTGAATACTGATTTGAATAAGAGGTATTGGTTGTGAATATGCTTATACCAAATTGCTGAACCAGGCATGATTTTAAAAAAAAAGATTATAAAAATAAAATTAAAGGGAAGAAGAAAATAGAAGAGATTTAAGAAGGCAGATTAAATTGGAATTAAAGAAGTAATGCCAACTTTTTGTGTTTAAAATCGCGAAAAAAAATATACAAATATTCGCAATTTGTTGCTTTAAAACGCCTAACAAAGCGCCAAAAAGTTTTTTTTTTAAGTTTTGGAACAAAACTGTCCAACAAAATTTTAACTTATTTCTATTTAACGTCTTTAAATACATACAAAGAAATAAAGTGCCAACCGAATTGAAAAGTGTATATTAATGGTAACAACTTATAAATTCAGTCAGTGCAACGATATTTACATTAGATTTCTGAAAAGTTTGGATATTATAAGTAAAATTAAGTTGAAATAACCGAAATAACCGATTTTTGTGGTTCTTGAGTACTTTAACCCTGTATACATATATATAGTTTTCGTAAGTTTCAGCCATGTTTTCATACGAAAACAAATCAATTTTACACACCACTTTTAAGCCCTTTAAATTGAGATTGGGCATATTATTATATTAGATATCATGTTTGGGACATGCAAACATACAAATTATAAACATATATATATTTGCAGTCAAACATATATATTACAGTTAGTTTTGAAAAATAGATTTTTGGATATTATCACTTTTTAGAAGGTTTTTGTATCAATAAAAATAATGGCGTATTTTTTTTTTAATTTCAACTGCTTCCCGTACCTATAGGCGACTCAAATCGCGGATTTTGGGTCCCTTTTCCCATACAACAAAAACGGCTAAATATATGTCAAATCTGACTTCAGTATTCGATTCTACGGGAAAACTTAGGCCCATAAGCTTTTTTTTTAGTTTTTGGAATGCACCAGAATGCATAATTAGAGTGGTCCAAAAAAATAATTTTGTAAATAAAAAATTAAAATATTTTTTTTGTTAATATACAATGAAAAAACACTTACATCTGACAAAAATGGTCCAAAAATTTTAATTTTGTAGTTACCCGTTCAAAAGTTATTAAAGTTTAAAAGTTTAAAAATTTAATTTTTCTTTATAAATACAATGAAAAAGTACTCCTAGCTGAGAAAAATTGTGCAAACATTTTTATTTTATAGCAACCCGATCAAAAAGTTATATAATAAATATAATTATAAACATAATAAATGCTATATAAAAAAGATTTTATAGAAGTAGAAGAGGGAGAAGAAGTGGTTAATAATGTTGTTGATGCAGCTAACAAGTTGGCATATTTTGATTCCGCTTTTAGTAAATCACCGTTTGATTTTATTACTCTTCAAAGTTTAAAAACTCTGGTTAATTTTGGAATTAACATATCCTTTATGCTTTATAACGCTGTTGAGTGGCCAGCCCAGAAAGGTTTTCGTAATGCAATCGAACAAGCTAAAAATATACAATCAACAAATATTTACACCGAACAACTTGTTGGTATAATTTCGCGCCTGAACAACTCGTGTTTAGTTAAAAATAAAGATAATTTAAATTGTTTAGCTTTATCTGCTGTGGAAAGGAATAGAATTAATTAGAATTGTTGTTAAATAGAAATTACAAAACCAATAAATTATTTTGTATTCACTAAAAAATTAAATTTTTAAACTTTAATAACTTTTGAACGGGTAACTACAAAATTAAAATTTTTGGACCATTTTTGTCAGATGTAAGTGTTTTTTCATTGTATATTAACAAAAAAAAATCTTTTAATTTTTTATTTACAAAATTATTTTTTTGGACCACTCTAATTATGCATTCTGGTGCATTTCAAAAACTAAAAAAAAGCTTATGGGCCTAAGTTTTCCCGTAGAGTCGAATATTGAAGTAAGATTTGGCATATATTAAGCCGTTTTTGTTGTACGGGAAAAGGGACCCAAAATCCGCGATTTTAGTCGCCTATAGGCACGGGAAGGAGTTGGAATTAAAAAAAAAAAAAATACGCCATTATTTTTATGGATACAAAAACCTTCTAAAAAGTGATAATATCCAGAAATCAAAATCAAAAAAAATTTGAAAACGAACTCTAATAGATATGCTTGGCGTTAGACGGTTTTCATTTTTTCCAAACATATATATGTTTGCTGGTAAACATAATTATATTTGCAAGCAAACATATTATATTAGAAGCATGGGAAACGGAAATGTTTTCCAAACAAAAGTATATTACCAGCATTTATATTTCCATCAAGGCGTGGTTTATTTTTTAAAATATGAGCTCTAAAAAACTTCTGGCATCTTAGAAGATATTATTTATAATTCTTTACTCCTCCCCTCCCCCCCCCCCCCCCCCCCCCCCCCATCTTATATTACAATTATATATAATTTTTTTCTTGTACTGTTATTCATTCAAACATTATGCAAAATAAGCTAAAATTAATTTATTCTAATGAGGAAATTGCGTTTATTATTGTTATTGTGTTTGTTATATTTATCTCATAATATATATTTTTTTCTACACTCATAGAAATAAAACTGTAAAAATATCAGAAAAAGTTACTAAAAATTAGTTAAATTTTAAATTAACAGATTTTTTCGCTAATAATTTATAATTTAAGAACAGCAAAAACAAACTATTAACTTTACAAAAATAAAAATAGAACTGTTGTGTTGTTGGAGTTGTACTTCTGAGATTATGTATGCAAGAACAAAAACACCGTGTATTGAATAAAACTAATTTTAATCACAACAAAGCTCGACCTGACGATAGATCAGTGCGCTAAAGCGCTCGGTCTAACGTGTAGTGCGAGTGCACGTGGCATTAGAAATAAGTTTATCTATACCACGGTCAGTGATTGCAGAGAAAATTTCATATAGATGCAATCGAACAAATAAAAACATAACAAATATTACATTATTCAAAAAAACAGGATCACTGACGAAGGTTCAATACCAGAAACTGTGCAGTCTGATTCAGAAAATTGAAAATTTACAATGTAGTTATGATTTTTAGAAAATACACTCATTCTTCTCTACCACGCCTCTCACAATTAATTTAAGTTATATTTGAGTTAATTTTAAGTTAATTGAAAATAGCAATTTACTCTGCTAAAATTAGCAAAAGCGTTTACTTAATATTTGTAGACTAAAATCCGCAAACAAAAACTGTGATATCAACAAAGTTTTTGTTATATTCACCTTCAATTTAGTAGAATTCAAATAACAATAAACTTTGCTAAAATCAACAGAAATGTTTGCTAAAAAAAATTGTAGATTTCGGATTGCAGAAGGGTAGATTTTTATTCGCATTAACAAAAAAAATTTTAATTGCACATTTTTTATCTCATATCCTAATTTTATCAGTTTTTTCTTCAACGTAATTTTTAACTAATTTTTAGAAGCTTTAGCAAATTTTTAACTAATTTTTTTTTTATTAGTGTGTTATTCTTCAGTATCTTGTATGCGTATCGTAGGTTTAATATCATCAGACGTACTTGATACCATCAGTTCATTTATTATTATTTTAAAATGGAATTAAATTTAAGTACACTTGTCATTAATGAAAGCATTAATGTTTAAATTTTATTAAAGGAAAGGAAATATTTTGAAAAATTTGTAATGTTTTAAAATTTCTTATGAGAATTTTTATTTTGTTCGGTTGGGAACTAAAAAAAATTGAATTAATGTACAAAATATGGAGCTCCACAAATGAGCTCCACAAATAGCTTACTGTACACTCATAGAAATGAGTTAGTAGAAAAATTAGTAAAGTCGTTAGTAATCCAACTATGCAAGTTTTAAACTAATTTTTAGTTCAAATTGAGAATTTAGTTAAAAATGTTGCTATTTTGACTTGATGAATTAACTAATTTTTTTCCGGAATTTACTTAAGTCTAAAAGTATTATTTTCGCTGTAATGCGATGTTTGCGTTTCAGTATTTGTGTATTTTTTTATATTGTGTTAATATAAAATAGACAAGTAGAGTGAACACACCACACCGTATTAGAAAAATATTTAGAAACATTTATGCAAATGTTTTACTATAAACTAGTTAAAAACTATATATGGATATAAAATTCATTTTCTGTTTGTTTATTTGTTTTTTTGTTTGTTCGCTATACAAATTTTTGTTTTTAACGGATTTCTCTGAAATTTGGTACACTTGATTCTATTTCTCCAGGGAAGGTCGCTTAATACTTTTTTGCCGACCACGCCCACTTTTACGACCACTTTTTATAATAATTATAAGTTTGTTATTTAGCAACGAAATTTTATTTTCCAACGGATTTCACTCTACCCTCCCATATACTTTTCATAGGCCATGCCTACGTTTACGGTCATTTTGTTTTAATTTTTGAATACATTATTTTACTTTAGATAAAATATTTTTTTACACAGGAACTTGTTCAAAACTGGCACAATTGATGCTGAAACTTGCTGCGACCACGCCGACTTTTACGCCCACTTTTTTAAAATTTTTGATTGTTTTTTTTACTTTAGATAAAAAAATTATTTCTCATTGGATCATGCCCAAAACTGTCACAAGTTATCCTCATACCCCCGGATTTTGTTCGAATTTACATCACATGATTCTAATATACCACGTCCACTTTGCATATACAAGCGTGATCGGGGTATTGCGGGGGTACCTGGCCGTGAGTAATAATTAAAACATCTGTTTCTTTTTAAGTCGTAAGGTATGAAACAAAAATTCTATTTTAATATGTGTTGTTCAGAAAGTATTTAAATCTCGGGCAAGACCGGTTACAGCTAGTTAAAAAAAACTTTACAAAATATTCAAGATTTTTAAAAAAAAAAAAGTAAAAAAAGGAGAGATTTTTTTCGAATTGAAGGTCTATAATAAGTGTTTGTTTTTGTTTATACAATAATTTTATAATGAAAATGAAAATTATTCAAGTTCGAGGCCATACTCTATATTTCTTTATTAGGATATTGTCCTAACAAATAATCTATAGAGTTTTTTGTTTTCAAATTTATTATTTGACCCTTTCATAAATGTGTTGATATATCTATTTCGGGAATTTTCTAGGTTCCCATCATCAGAACACGTTTTGAAAGCGGTAACAATCCCATGCCAAACATCAAACATTCATATAAACTAGTTTACTCACTACATGAGAACTAATATATGAGCTTGAAGTTAAAGATTATAACCATTGATCAAAAAATAAATTGAAAACTTGTTTGTTATGTGCAAGGGTCACCTCTGGTGGATATTCAATACACGTTTTTTGTTTTTCTCTCCTTTTTATATTTTGTTTAGTTTATAAACAACACAGGGGAAGTGAACTAGACTGTACTTTGTCATTTATACAAGTTTGATATAATTTTTTTTAAATAATTAAAGGTCGAAAAAACATAATTTTTATTTTTAATAAAAATTATATCAAACTTATAATTTTATAGTTGTTTAGATAAAAACGTTTATTCTTCTTATTAACCTCAACCTTTCTAAAACAATTTATAATGTTTAACAAAATGAATAAAATAAATTAAAAAATATTTTTCTTTAAAAATTGAATAGATATTGAAAGCTTTCGAAAAATCAGTGCTTATTTAATTAAATGTTTACTTATTTTGGAATTTTGCTAAATTTGGAATATTACAATCTTACGGAGCGCCGCACTATGTTAAACTAATTAACAAAAATCCGCTGTGAAAAGCTGTGAATTTTGCTATGGATGTTTCTCTTTTAACCCCAAGTTTTAGGTCAACAAATTTTTAACGTATTTACTTTTTAAATTGTTGGATCCATTCCCCAAAATTAAATTTTCGTATTATTGAGAAATAATGGATTCTTCCCACACTTATAGAAATAAACCTGTAAAAATAGCACACAAAGCTACTAAAAATTAGTTAAAAATTAGCTTGAAAAAAACTGCTAAAATGAACAGATTTTTTTATTAAATATTAGTAACATTAGAATAGCAACAATAAATATGTAGAATTTACAAATATTTAGTTATATTTGAGCTAAATTTTAGTTAATTGAAAGTAACAAAATAATCTGCTAAAATAAACACAAACATTTACTAAATATTAATAGACAGAAAAAATCAGTAAATAAAGTGAAATTTTAAAAGTTTTTTTTTAATGCGAATAAAAGTCTACAATCTACAAGTTTTTATTAAAAATTTATGTTGATTTCAGCAAAATAAATTATTATTAGCATTCTACTAAATTTGAGGTAAATATAGCAAAAATTTTGTTAATATTACAATTTTTGTTTGCTATTTTGAGTCCACAAATATTTAGTAAACATTTTTTGCTAATTTTACACAGTAACATGCGATTTTCAATTAACTAAAATTCACATCGAATATAAATAAAATTGTATAAAGTTGACAGATTTATTCCTGCTGTTCTTATTTTATTAATACACATTTAGCAAAAAAATATGCTAAATTTAGCAGATTTTTCCGCAAGCTCATTTTTAACTATTTTTTAGCAGCTTTTTCTGTTATTTTTACAGGTTTATTTCACTAGTGCAGGGTTTAAGTTTAAATGGAGAAAAGCCATCAACTTGGAAAGAATTTTTAGTTTTTCGACTTCAAAATCATTGTGTTTTTTGTGGAGCAGTGTAACTTTCTGTTGAGGCTCCATTTTGAATTATATTTTTAAATCCTTAGTACCGTTTATTTTTCTTATTCCCGATTTTTTATGTTTCAATTCATATTGATTTAATATTTTTATAATTAAAATTGCATTTGATTATTTTTTATTATTTAATAAGTACAGAAGTCGCTCGGTTATATGAATATCCAGTTATGTAAACTTCCAGAATAGTGAACAAAAAATTTAAACACAGGAGGTTCTAAAGAGTGAACACAGCCTATCTCTATTATGTGAACAGCTTTCAACCGTTGATTTTTTAAATGTTTGTCTTATTAGAAGCATGTTTTTCCCCGAAATAAGGGAAGAACCTGCAACCGTTGATTTTTTTTAATGTTTTGAGTGTTCAGTTGTTGAGTTTTGAGTGATTGTCTTTTGTCTTTTGAGGACAAGGCACTACAGAAATCCCTTGAAGCAAAAAAAGTACAAAAAAATATAACCGACTACTTTCATGTACATTAATTATTAAAAAACTTATTAAAAATAAAAACTTAATGTAATAAAAATCATTTGAATTACTTATTTTATATTCTCTCGATTATGTGAACTTCTCCATTTAGTGAACAGGCTGTTTGAATTAGTTCATAGATCGGTTAGATCGACTACTGTACCTATGTTGAAATTGCCAACCGTACCAAAAAATTAGTAGTGTCCGACCGAACAGTTTGGCCAGAAAATGCATTTGGTTTGTATTCGGTATTTTAAAGCATTATGGACAAATTTGGCGGATGGAAAAATGTTTATTGGGCTGATTAGATGCTATTTTGAGTGTCAAATTTGAAGAAAAGTCTGTAGTTAAGCAATGAATTCACTGTTCGGCCTCAGAAAGTTCGGCCAAATTGAAAATAGCTCGGCGGCCGAACTTTTAACTTTATAGCTAAACTTCGGATTTTCTCTTAAATTTTATACACAAAATCGAATTAACTCGGCTCAACAAACATGTTTCCAATACCAAAATTTGTCATCATTGCCTCTAGACATCAAAAAACCGACAAAATATAGTTTTTGGTATTTTTGTAAAACCCACCGTGTTAAAAATGACCAAAGGTACAACTATCCAGGTAGAAATTGCCAACCGTGCCAAAAAAAATAGTACTGGCAAACCACTGATGTTTTTGTAAAACCCACAGTGTAAAAAATTAGCAAAGGTACAACTAATATTGTACTAGGAAAACACTATTTTGTTTGCAAAGCATGTGTTTTGCCAGTACCACCCGCAAAATTCTTTGCCATTATTGTTTTTCACATTATTGCAACCAATTAAAAGTATTTTTTATATAGTATAGTATATTTTATTACAATATAGTACTTAGATCGAACTGTATTGCTGCTTAAATGTGTTTTATGATACATATTTCTCAAAATTAATTTAATTTAAGCTATTTTAAAAGCACAAAATTTTTTTAATTACCAACGTTATGCCAACGGTTTCAAGTTCGCTCAAACCAACGGTTGGCAACTGCTATCAATCGGGTAACAGGACAAAACTGTCAGGATTGTTAATCCCATTTTCTGATAACGCTTAACCGACCGTCACCGACGCTTTGCCAACACTATGCCGATTGTATTTTTCTGCCTGGGTAGCATTTTTGTTTTTGTTTTATTTTTATTTTCTTTTTTTTTTTGCTTTTACATCGATTTAGAGCAACACGAAATTTGTTATGGAGCCGCATGCGGCCCGTAGGGCTCATTTGCCCATGTCTGCTATATATTAATTCCATTTCTGTTTACTGTTATTTGTTGTAACTCTTCACACAGACAAAAAATTAGATATTTGCCAACTGAAATTCTGTTACTACGACTTAAATTCGGTTATTACGAATTTCAGTGGGTTGGCACAACTTAACATTAGTTTTTACAACAAAGTTCGGATAACTCAACAGAGTTTTAGTTGCAACACCCAAACTATTCAGAAATCTAATGCAAATATCGTTGTACTAACTGAATTTATAAGTTGTTACCAATAATATACACTTTTCAATTCGGTTGTCATTTTATTTCTCTGTGTGTTCTCATATTCCGTTTATAAACCCCACATTGTTGATTGGCATTCAGGTATTTCAAAATAATGAATATTTAATATATCCTACCAATTGGTAATAAATTATATTTTTCAAACAAAAAACCATGAACATTTAATCCTTCTGTTTTGGCTTAAAAAAAAACGAACTTACAGCCTATAAACAATAAAAATTCATAAATTTTATATGATATTCAGAGTCAAAAATATTTGTTTAAATTATGTGTTTGAGTTCGATAAAAAAAATAAATATATAAATAAAGTTGTGTGTAACAATAAAATAATAATAAAATCCACAATAAATATTAACACTAAATAGCCAAGGGTGCTAAAAAGCAGCGGTCTTGAGCAATCGATTAACTCAAATGAACCAACCATTCCGTATTCAACCCAGTATTATTAAACGGCAATATATTTTTTTTTACTTGATAAATATAATTCAGGGGTTTAAAAGACATACAATAATTTAACTTCTTGTCTACAATCTTAAATAAAACAATATTAGACAACTTTTATTTAAAATTATTAAAAAAAAGTCTAAAAGTGAAAAAATGTCTACCAACGCAATCTAAAAAAAATGGCTTTTCCCGATCGACCATCTCCGTTTTCAACGAAATTCACCATAACTGTCATAGTCAGCAACAAATCTACGAAACATAAATTTCAGATTCCGGACCCCTACACAGAAAAAACTAAAAACGGGTTTCAATTAAAAATTTTATTGAATCAATTAATATTTTAATTGATTTTGCACCTACCACTAAAATGATAGTATTAACTAAAAAAATTTGCAGACAGTTTATTAAAACTCTTTCAATTAAAATAATAATAATATCAATTAAAAGAGTTATTGTTTTCTTTACAACCTCAATAAAAAAGTTTAGATACATTTATTAAAACTTTAATTGAAACTTGAGAAGAAAACAATGGTAGTTTAAATTGAAAAATCGTATTTTTTTATTTTTGTTATATGCCCCCCATTAAATAAAAAAGAAATGTATGTTTGTAAATTAAATTGACATTTTATTTATACTAAAATTAAAGCTTTTTAATATAAAAATGTATTATAAGAAAACAAATAAAAGTAAGGACAAAATTTTTGTTTTGCTTGTCTTGTCTTGAACTTTTTCTTGTAATTGAATTGCTTTCTTAAAAAATCACACACAACTTTAAAATGATAGTTTAATGACACTTATACTTATTGAAAATTTATTTATTTACAAAAATAATAGTTTAATTGTCCTTTTTCTATAAGGTTTATTTAAATCCACATGTGCACTTTTATTACCACAGATAAAACACGAAACTAAATAAAGTTTTCTTGCGTACACGAATATTTCAACAAAAAGAGTGTTCCAAACTCTAGTGAAATAACTACGATTTTGCGTGTATTTGAAGTCGGTAAACTATTCAACTTATTAAAAGTTAATCATTTACGATTTTTCTTTTCTTTTTATTTACAAATTAAATAATATATTGATATAATTAAACCTTTGTTTGATTATTTAATCTAAATAAAATAAAAAAAAAATAGTTTGTCAAATTTTTAAAAATTTTGTTTACATGTTGTCAACACTGTATGGATATATTAGAAAATTCAATAAATTTTTTAATTGAATCAATTAGAAAAATTGTTTAAATTGCCATTGATATTCAAACAATCGATTAATTAGATATTTTTGGCCCATAATTTTTTCTGTGTATAACATCATGAAAATTACAAAAAAACGTTAAAAATTGACTAAAGTATAGTTACAAAATGGACTATAACTTTTAAACTATACAAGATACACATTTATCGTATATCCGTAACTTTGACACTTTCTAACCAATTTTAACAAACTAGGATTAAACGTACTTTCAAGAAAAAATAAGAACAAATAGATTTTCAAATAAAGTATTAGAAAAAAAGGCTTCAAAGTTGAAAAAAATTAAACAAAGGTGAACATTTTGAATATTTTAGATAATATTTCTAAATGGGTTTGTTATAATTATAAACATATACATATATTTGAAAAGCTTAACTATTCCAATAAAAATTTTGAAGAAAAAATAACCCTGGAGATGTAACCGCAATATCTTCAAGTTTTCATTTAAAAGAGAATAATTAAGCAATATATTAAACATATCTTTCTTATAAAGGGTCCGCCATCTAACGTTTTTTTTTTTTTTGAACTAGTGCTTATTTCGTGAATGGTTCTTATTTAGCTCATGTCTGATTTGACAGATAATTAGTTTTATCCTTCCGCTGAACGAATATGGTCCGTATGTTCGCTATCTTGTGAAAAAAGTGAAAGAAACTGGCATCCTCATCGATAAACCGAAGCGTGAAAAGCCAAAAACAGTGCGTACACCCGAGAATATTTCTGCTGTGGCAGAAAGTGTGCGTGAAGCGCCATCAACATCAATTCACCGTCGTTCTCAACAATTGAACATTTCGGAGACATCATTGAGACGAATTTTGCATAAAGACCTTGGTATGACGCCATGCAAAGTCCAATTGGTTCAGGAGTTCAAAAAAAAAAAGTTATTTGGCGGACCCTTTATCAGCTGGATGATATTATATCGCCGATATAAAATAATAAAAATATATCATTTGAAAAAATATATTTTCGAAAGTGTTGCCAATAAAAGAATTTTAAAAATAATATTGACAAACAACAAGATTTGTGCATTAATTTTTTTAATTAAATTGCAAATACTAATGTAAGTTAAAATAATTTGCAGTGATTTAAAAAGTATTTAAAATATCAACGAAATTTCTTCCTTTTTTCAGAAAAAATGTACAATGAAAGTTTGAGAAATAAATCCACATAGTGCAGAAAGGAGAGACACAGTCAGCTGCGGAGAAAAACATGCGTTAAATATAAGACTGTAGATTAGGTTGGCTCGATTAGTATGGAAGGAAAAAATCTTAATGGGCGCTTCACGTATCTGATTCTTGGGATTGTACTGAGCAAAAAAGTCAACTAGACCATGCGTCTACGGTGAAAATCGAGCTTCCAGATTTTAACTTTACGGCAAAATGTTACCCCTTAAACCCCACCCACAATATGATTGATGCATTAATCTGCTGGCGAATCTTCCAAAGAAGAGATTGATAACATAATCTTGGATAAGCTCCTCCTACTTCCTGAGATATGTCCATCCCACACATTGTTAAGTAAAAAGTGATAAAAAGCGTGATTTTTTATAATTGTTTTCACACGCAAAACAAATATTGTTAAAGAAAAAAAATATAAAGAAATATGAAAGAACAATTTTAAAAAAATACACGTTCCTTTAAGTGTGTACTACGAACTAATCATAATATGTTTCCAGCAATCATAAGATGGTAGTAAATGATGGCGAAATTATTTTCCATTATTATAATATGTTAACTAGGACTATAATATGGTTATAGCGAAAATATTATGATTGCTGGAAACATGCTATGATCATGATAAATGTATTGTGAAATTGTATTTTTAACAATATTTTATGTATGTATGTATTTTACTTATGTATGTATCGTATAGCTTGTATAGCTGACAAAATATTTTACAAAAGTTATTCTTCAGCGCAAAGACAATTTGATTACTTATTATGTTTAACCTAAGTTTATTTAAATGTGTAAATTATTAAATAAAAATTTATGTACATTTGTACTATAAAAAAAGCATGCATAACTTTTTAATCCAGCTTCAACAGAATGTTAGGAGAATACTGTACGACTCCTATTATTTATAAAAATTTCCAGAACCATAATAAGGAATGGCCCAGTTATAATCTGGACGCATTCATAACGTTGTTACAGCGCCCCCAGTGTATGAAATTTTAAACCATTTACATATGTTGTTGACAAGACATATACCGTTATTTGACATAATTTTCAAGTCTGTCATTCGAATAGTATTTCGTACAGACGCCATGGAACAAAAAAGAAATTTTGCACACTTTCTTAGAAAATTCAGCATTCAGTGGTTCAAAAATTTCTAAAACTAACTGCCTATCTGCCCACAATTTCGACCAATCGAAAGATATTGGGCAAATGTAAAAAAAAAATTGAAGAAGAGTAATAAAGAACCTAAAAATTAAGTTATAATGTTACATAAATGGAACCAGAGTGCTAAAAAAGTAAAGCCGAAGGATGTGCAAAAATTAATGGGGAGCATCAACAAACATGTCCGTTATTTTATTCGTAACAAAGAAAATTAATTTATTTGTATGATTTTCCTTAAAGCTGAATAAATTTCCTTTAATTTGGTGTATAATTTATAAAAATGTGTCTGTTATTTACAAAGTTATGACTACTTTTGTGCGTCCAGATTATAACTGGGCCATTCTTTATGTTAATATATTAGGATCTATTTTAAACCATAATATGGTAATCTAATTATCATATTATGATACAAATACAAATAAGAGAATGGTTGTCACAGCCAACATGGTTGTAGGAATCATAAATTCAGAAATGTATAATGCTCTTTTAATATGCTTAACCATGTTTTTCTTTGCGTGAAGTGATCGTTATCGCCCATTCTCTTTATGAGGATAAAGTTCGAAAAATTTTCTGTCAAGTTTGGGTACTATGTCCGCGGGACGCAGAAAACCTTTCGTCAGCGATGCCTTATTTTATATACAGTTAAACCTCCCAATTTCTAAATTTCATATTTTGGTTTTATTTATCATTCGAGGGTTAATAAGAGAAAAAATATATAAAAACCACATTGTTGTTTTTACTCATATAAAACATTTTAAGTTTTTATAAGGATTGCATAAAAAATGCATGACGATATAAAATTTTGTACAATTAAAAAAAAAAAGTTAATAAAATTCTATATTAAATTTGTTTAGTTGATATTTTGCTGAAATCATCCTTAGCCAAATCTATACGAGAAAGAAAAACTGCTAGAGATAAAGTAAAAAAAAACTCTGAATAGCTAACATCGTTTATAAATCAAACATTTTTTTGACTTTTTCTCAAGTGGATTTCTGTACAGTGTATGAGGCTTTACAATACATAGTTCAAGTCAAAACACGTCGTATTATTTTTAACATGTTTTCCCATATATTTTTCATATGTACAAAACATTTCAAACTGTATAAGTTTTTAAACAAAACATGTCAATATAAAAATGTCAAGTACTTTTTTGGTCCATCCAAATCTTTATTTTCGAACCGAAAATGTGGCATTGAAATAATACAAAAAAACTCTGTTAATAGAGTAATTTGATTGTCAGATACACTCAAAAAAATAGTTTGTTGAAAATTTTGTTAAACGTCTATTTAAAATATGTAACTAACTTACTAAGATTTTAGTTAAACGGTTTTACTAAAAAAAAAACTAATTTTGAACTAATGTTTAACTAGTTTTTGTTGCTACCAGAATTGTGCTGATAAACTCATTTATAACACAGAGAACAAATAAATGAACGAGTTAAATTTATATCGGTCTATACGAAGTAGGATTACGTCATGCATACATGTAAGTCGTTGGGAATTATTATGTTTTGTTATTTCATTAATAAAATATTTTGTTTATTTCCAGATATTTTATTTTGGTACTGACATTTTAATATTTATTTAAATATTTAAATAAATATTAAAATGTCAGTACAAAAAAAAATTTGATTTAAATTTCAGCAAGATAAATTAACTAAAACAGAAAAATAAACAAAAAATCTAAAAATAGAATATTTGTGTTGTTAGTGTTGTCACTTCTGAGTATAATATACAATAACAGAAAAAGCTAATAGGAAAGAAAACTGCAATTTAGCTGCATTAGATTCGAGGCCATACTTGGGTGTGATCGCTAAACGGTCATAACTTGGTATTGTTACGTTTGTAATGTAAGAAGATCGCAGGTTTAATTCTTACAGCCGCAGGTTGTTGAAAAATTTATCATATAGAGACAATCTGACAATTATAATACACAAATAATAATACAATTTAAATGGAAAATCACTGATGAGCCTGTCCATAAAAAGGCAGAAACTAGTCTAGTCGGATTTAAAAATTATTAGGGTTTATAATTTTTAGAGAAAAACGTTTATTCTTCTTCTTAACCTCAACATTTCTAAAAAATTGTATTTTAAGCTCTTTTTAGTTTTTTTTTTTTCAATCTACTAAGCACTGGCAAAAATTTTTGTTGATTTCAACAAGTCAATTTTCATTTGCATTAAACTAAGTGCCAGCAAAACATTTTGTTGAATTTACTATTTTTTTCTAAAAAATCAGCTCACTGATTTTCAGCAAAACACATTTGCAGATATTAGTAATTTTTCTGCAAGAATCCTCCCAGCAAAACTTTTTTGCAAAGTTTAAGGACTTTTTTAGTGTAGGTTTATAGATATTTAAAAAAATAAAAAAATAAAAAACTGTGGAGTAAACAATTTTTTTGTAGCCAAAATATAAAAATATATTTACTTTTTCTTTGTATATCATTTTTTTACTTTGCATATCATTTCTTTTTTAAGTCAACGCGATTATTTTTGTCTATAAATCATGACGACCAAATGTATATTTTTTTTAATTTGTTAATTTTTAGCCATATAATTAAACAGTGTTTTTTTTTGCTACTAACAGAAACTGTACACTGAGAGAATTCGCTGCATGATATTAATGAATTTTTGTATAGAAGCAATGAAGTTGCACTGGAACTCGTCCATTGAAACGTATCTTTTACCGACACTTTATATTCATCCGAAATTTTTACTGGATGCAACTCACATGATATGAGAAAGCTTACCGTAACGTACAATAACATCGTCCGTTATATATTTTCTTTGAAAAGGTTTGATAATGTATCGCAGTATTCTTATCGTGTACTGAACATGTCTTTTTCAAACTACCTTAAGTTTAAAAATGTTATTTTTCTTTTCAAAATTGTTATGACAAAAGAGCCTAAATATCTTTATGAACGTTTACAGTTTTCAAGATCAAGCAGAGGAAAAGATATAATTCAATTTCGGCATCGTGACCATGCTTCAGAATGCCAATTCTTTATATTAACCATACGTCTCTGGAACCATCTTCCAAATAATTTGCAAACAGCTAGCAACGCAATAAGGTTTAGAAGCTTACTTAGGGAATATTTTTCATAAATTTTTAATTTTAATTTTACCTTTGGCTTTATATTTATTAAGTTAAAATTTAATTATTATATTTATTATTTATATTATTTTTTTTTTCATTATAAATGTAAATCTTTTATTATTATAGATTTTGCTATATTGTCTAAGTTAACTTGTCTGATTCTAATACTATAATTTATAAGATATTGTGTCTTGTTGTATTAGAAAATCAATTTAATAAATACAATACAATACAAAACTTTTCATTAAACTGATGCAAGTTTTCAAAAAAAAAAGTTATGAAAACTGTTTTAACTCAAGTCCAAAATCTAATATAATATTGTTATATTAGATTTATTTGTTGCTTTTCAAAAGGTTTGATCATTTTCATGATGGACAATACAATTCTTTCATTGGCATCACCCTAATCTTCAGTTGTCCGCAAAATAAACGTTGTAACGTAAAACAAAAGCTTAACTCTAACCGAGACATTGCATACAACACACAAAAATAAACTTTATGAGAATTTATCTGACTTATGGTGTTTTCTTTTCTGGAAAAAAGTTCTGCTGCCTTCTTAATGTGCAACATTTTCAAAATTTTGCCCTCGCCCGATTAAAATTAAGCATTTTTACAATCAGAATAGAACACAATTTCATCACATATCACATTTATTTAAACAAATCTGTTTTTTACTGTTGTTAAGGTTCGGGTTCGAATCCCAGCAAACTTTAAAAAAAATTAATGTTTTTTTTGATAATTGATTTTTGTTTTTTTAATTATTTAAAAAAATTGGATTTAGCTCCATACATTTTTTTCAATTAAATTTTTTTTTATAATTTTGTTTTTAAGCGAATTTCAGATAAAAAAAATTATTAAATAGTTACAAAAAGAAAAAATTAAAAAAAAATACCAAAAACAAATTAAAAAAAATTGTAAGTTAAATTTAACAAAAAAAAAAAAAAAATATAAAAAAATGTGATACCAATATGGGTTCGAACTCGGGATCTTCTGTGTCAGAAGCCAGCACACTACCACTCTGCTACCAAGGTGAGAGTTTTCTCGCCAAAAACTTTGCAATATATACACATAAGATTGATAAACCAAAAAAAACAGGGCAACATCCAACCATGTAAATTTTTTGAGGGCAGAAAATGTTGCATTTTTTGCCTTTTATAAGGCAACATTTTCAGAAAGAAACACGGCACCCTCTCAGAGTGTTTACCTTATTTTAGAAAAGAACACTAAAAGGTAATTTGAGGGCAAAGTGAAAAAAAATGTGACATTTTTGCCAGAAAAGAAAACGCCATTAGTGTATAAACTGGCTATTTATTAAACCTAATTATAAACTCAGAACTATTTGAAAAGCAACAATTTTTACATATCAATATACCTTATATATCATTATATGTAGTATGCGTGTTTGCTGTATTAATTTACGAGGTTGCAGCAACCAAATCAATTCGATTGGATGAAATTCTGTTGAGACAACAGAATTTGTTATGTAAGTGTAAGATAGTCGTAAAAATAGATGTTATTTTACAACCGAATTTTTTTAGCAACAAAACTTGCTGTATAATATTTAACTTTTAATGAATTTTCTGACAAAGTAATATTTTTTATTCATATAAAGAATCTCTTTCATTTCTTATGAATCTCAAAATATATAATTTGAAATTTTTCTTTGTCCACTGGGATGCACTTTTGCAGGCCTTTTAAATTTGGAAAGAGTACAACGCAGGTTATTGTACTTAATTTAAAATTCTTTAAAGAATTTTCTTGGAATTTTTTTTATTGTTATATTTTTTTTTTATGAAGATTTATACACATTTGCTATTCTTTAGTATTTGCACAGAATTAACAAATAAAAAAAGAAAGAATAAATAAATAAATAAACATTTCATATTTTATTTGACAAGCTTTTAAGCCGATGTTTTATATAAATATGATGAAAATGCGACGTTTAAAAAGTAAAAGTTAGGGTAGGAGATTTTTTTAATGAAACTGTTGGAAAAGTAAGAACTAAAATGACCTTTGTACTACGTTACGTTAAGCATACTCTCAAAGACTTAAAATAATAATAATAATTCGGACAGAAAAATGAATTGTTGTGCACTCAAAAATGTTTTACAGTTACTACACTCAGGAAATTAAAAAGGTAGAAATGACTAAAAATTACAGTTGAAATGACTACAAATGTTGTCAAAAAGGCGATGACTGTATTTGTCATAAAAATGATTAACCATGTAGTGATTTTCAACTATTGATAAAGCAACTACGATAGTAGTAAAAACGACTAACGAAGCGGTCATAAACAACTAACATTAAATGGATCCATAAACCATAAACAGGAGAAACAATGAACATTAAACGACTACATAAGTTGTAAAAACTACTGTTTTTAACCAAAGACATAACTGTTGTAAGTTTTATGAGAAAAAAGTTAATTTATAACTACACTCAAAAAAAAAAGTTTGTAAGTCAGCAAAAAATTTTGCTGAGTCAGCTAAATTTTAGTCAGGAGGGTGCTTGCAAAAAAATTGCTAATGTCAGGAAAATCGTTTGCTGAAAATCAGCGAGCTGATTTTTAGCAACAAAATTAGTAGATTCAGCAAAAGTTTTGCTAAGACTTAGTGGATTAGAAATACAAAAGCCTTGCTAAAAATTAATAAATTTTTTTCTGAATTTTAGTAGACTGAAAAAAACGCAAAAAATTTGTAGAAAAATTGTAATTGCTGAAAATCATAAAACATATTTTTGTGATTCTTTTAAAAATAATTTACAATAATTACGAAATATAAAAATTTTCATTTTCCCACATTGACGACATGAGTTAATTTAATATCTGAAAATATATAGAAATAAATATATATAACATAACAAAAATTTTCTTTCAACTACTTACATCAATGGTTGTCTAAATGATGCTATCTTTTAAAGGACGCAACTGCCGAAGATAATTATAGAAACGAAACGAAAAAATAAACAAAAACAAACGAAACGAAAAAACAACCCTTTTTTGCAATACGAAAAAGGAACCATAAAAATCTACCTAAGATGTGTGTCTTTGTTTTTCGCTTTATTCTGTCTACATGTCTGTATATGTTTGTTTGCAATTTGACCACAATAGATTATTAATCTATAAACATTTAGTTTAGAAATAGATATTGAATTTAAATATTTATTTTGTCTTTTATTTAATTAATAGACAATTATTTTCACAAGCCGGTGACAACGCAAAATTTAAGTTGTTTTAATCCTCAATTTTGTTAAAATCTTCCATGGTTGATTTTTTTATATGTCTTATTAGAGTTGTACTTTTTAGTATCATTTTCCTCTTCTCTACTACATCTTGACATGCCGGGACATCTGCTTCATTCTGCGTATATCTTTCAATCTGGTTGTCGTCCACACTATTAATGTGTTTATCAGCCCAATTTTTTTTTTTAGCAAAATTAATTAGTAAAACATTAGTATAATATTAGTAAAGCATTAGTATAAAACAGTTAAGTGCTGAATAAGTATTACAAAAATTTAAGCTGAAAACACGATTTTAGCAAAAAATGTGCTAAATAATAGTATACCTGATTTACAAGACGTTTTACTAACTTTTCTACTAACTTATTTTTTTGAGTGTATTATGAGTAATTTTTATTTTTTTTTCCTTGCGCGTAATTATTACTGTCCAATTAATATTTGTTTGTATTGTTCAATTATGTGTAAAAACTAAAATTGAAATTTACGCACTCTAGTCGAGTTTAGTTTTTTGGGTATATTTTTAAATTGTTTGGGGACATAAAAAGTATCTGGCAAGCCTGACTGTAATTTCCAGGGACCGGAAGTTCATGTAAATACAAGTTTTTTCTTAGTCTTAGAACAGGGTGAACAAAATATCTGTGCGATTTAAAGAGTTTGCGTTAAAATGGCAAAAATTTGTTAATGCATATTTTTGCATATTTTGCTATAAATGCATATTTTTGGATATTTTGATTTAAATGCATACTTTTTTTGCATGTTTTAGTTATTTTGCTTTCAATGCATATTTTTTTATAGAATTTGTCTTAGAAGAGATGGGTTCTCTACGATCTTAATGAAATTTGGATATATGTTAAAGAAAATAAAATAAGGTACACGTATTTTTTAGCGGTCCAATTTCACATCTAAGGGTTAAAAGGTCTGGCTAAAGTTAATACATTTTTGTATGGAAACTTGTTTGAAATTAACGAAATTCAGATTTAATTAACGCAGTTTTGATGTACACAAGAAATCAGAAATTTTGATAGCAATATTAACCATGTGGTGCGGTAGGGTTGCTTTTTATTTAAAATATTTAACATAAAGGTTAAAAAGCTCTTCGAAAAAATCGCATAAAAGACGAAAAATTGCTAATGTCGGAAAAAGCTCACACAACCCCTCGATTAAATTTAATTGGCATATTTTTTAGCTTAATCCAACCATATTTCTTTAACAAAATACCAGTTTTAATATCACTTATAATAAATTTTTGTTAATAACAAAAATACTTCAAAGTTATCGGAAAATTTTTGTATATCAGTCAATGCGTCTCCAAAAGCTCTTTCATTTGGTACCCCAAAACAATCTAAACAATTCGAAATAAGAAAAAAAATTAAAAATGGGGTAATTTTTAACCCCATTTTTAACACCTAAACATGAGATTGGGCAGCTAAAAAAATACGTGTCCTAATTTTTTTCTTAATCACATATCTAAATTTTATTAAGATCGGAGAAAACACGGGGAGTCTCGCGATGGCTCCTCTTGTTAGTTTTTCGTAAACTATCACTTATAGCACCGACTACTGTCCAGTTAAAATTTAATAAACAGTTAAATTGAAAATTTATATGGGAAACAACAACAAATGTGTCAGTTAAAGCCCCGCTTAGTGGCTAACGGGACATTGTGAAAATGAGGCTTAATATTATTTTATATTTGACCAATGTGCATATAGACTAAAGAGGATCCAAGCTGCTCAATAACTTTTAATCGTTATCTTAAATTCTATATGCAATCTTGGATTTTTTTTGTTAGAATTTTGTGTAAATCGTGTAAAACGTGTGCATTAAACAATACAAATAAATTTTAAATTGAATTAAAATTGTTTAAAAATATGAATATAATTGATTAAAAAAATTAAATGCATATTTTTAAAGCATATTTTCAGATTTTTCATGAATATTATAGGAGCCTTAAACAATATTTTTTTAGCGCATGAAGTTCCTGCCCGTGGTAATGACCTTTGTCTCCTTTGTTTACAGTTATTTTAACTGTCCTTTTCTGTAGATTCTACTGTCAAATTTTTTGAAGTGTACCCAGTGTAGAAAAGCATTACCATTTAAGTGGTTATATAAGTGCATATTTGGTAATATCAAGCACATACAATTCTCATTACAAATCGCATTACTTTTATATTAGGATGTTACGCAAAATAATGACATATCATTACTAAACACCTTACAAAATATAGAAAAATATCTGGTTACCCATATGCTTACCAATATGGACAAAAGTTATGGGTCTAAAAATAAATTTAAAAAAAAAACTAAATTTAATAAAAAAAATCTTTTTTTTTATTGAAAATCTGTTTTTAATAAAATGTGCCCGGGATTCGAACCCAGGTATTCAGGTTGTCAGTCAACAGCTCTATTCTATGAGCTATCTCGATATGTTATACTTGATAGATAGAAACATGAATGACTTGTTTGCACAAAAAAAAATCAAGAATAAGTAGTTTTATATGTATGGCAGAAGAGGGAGCTTTAGCCAGTGGGCCACAAACACCAACCCCTATTATCTGCAAATTTAAGACAGATAATAAAAAAGCTTAAATGACAATTTGTTCAGTTTTTGATAATGCTTTATAGCTCCAGGCTTATTGGGTTTACAGGTAGCCTCGGACTGACACATTTTTGTGGTTTTAGAGGCGTTCAAAAAATATAAAGGGTCCGCCATCTAACGTTTTTTTTTTCAACTAGTGCTTATTTCGTGAATGGTAACACTTAGCTCATATCTGATTTGACAGATAATTAGTTGTATCCTTCCGCTGAACGAATATGGTTGTGTATACGCTTGAACAACTCTGGAAAATATTGGGACATTACCTTGAAAATCATGGTAATGTTGCAGAATGTGTGCGAAAATTGCGTACGGATTTTGGATCGCATTATCAGCCGCAGAGCTGATGTCGTTTGGCCACCTCGGAGCTGCGATTTGATTTCGTTGGACTATTATTTGTGGGGTGCCGTCAAAGATAAATGTTACGCCAACAAGCCAGAGACAATTGACGCTTTAAAGGACAATATTCGTGAAGCCATTGGTGAAATACAGCTGCACACAATCGATAATGTTCTTAAATATTGGACCGATCGTGTAGGCTACTGCATGGCCAGCCGAGGCAGCCATTTGAATGAAATTATTTTCCATTATTAACCGGAAGGATTGTACTTTCAAATAAAAAAAGAAATTTGAGAAAATATTCAGTAGATTTTTTTATAGCATTTTCAAAAAAAAAAAAAGTTATTTGGCGGACCCTTTATGAAAGTATGTATATTCTTTGATAACTTTTTCAATTGCTGTATTAAAAAAAAACATATTTTAGTGTGATGATCTTTTGGCTACAGTAAAAAAAAATCCGATAGAATTTTTGCAAAAAGTTTTGGAATGGTGTAAAAATGTTATGGTTATATGGCAGTGGTTGCACCTGGCATACATTCACCATCCTGCAGCCATAGCAGTTCCTTTGGAATGTTTTCCAATGGAACTGATTCACTACATGACATGAATTAAAATGGCCTCTCATTTCCGCTGTTTTTTCTAAACTAATGTAGACTCATAATTATAACGTAATTATGTCCAAAGCCCGCCTAAAAATGGACACTTGCAAAGTAATTTCAATTGTGAATTGTGCCCCATGAACTAGAACCGTACTATTATAAATTGTATTTCAGAAATTATCAATTGTGTTTCAAAAATTAATAACTGTTTTTCAGAAATTGTCATTTGTATTTCAGAAATTATAAATTGTATTTCAAATACTATCAATTGTATTCCAGAAATGTTTTTTATTATTACTTCTGAAATACAATTGATAATTTCTGAAATACAATTGAAAATTTCTGAATCAAGATTTACAATTTTTGAAATACAATTGCACTCAGGAAACTTCAGCTGTAAATATTTGTACACACAAAGAAAACTTTTGCTATTTGCCAACTGAAATTCGGTTACTACGGCTCAAATTCATTTATTTCGAGTATCAGACTGTTGGCACAACTTAACATTAGTTTTCACAACAAAGTTCGGTTATTTCAACTGAAGTTTACTTGTAACACCCAAAATATTTATAAAGGTAATGTAAATATCGTCAAATTTATAAGTTGTTACCATTATTACACACTTTTCAATTCGGTTGGCACTTTTTTCTCTGTGTGTAGTTGTTTGAGCTGTAATACAGTATCTTTATTTTAAAGTGAAAAAAACAGTAATTTGTAGAAGAAATTTCCGTTTTGACTACAATTGTAGTTCATTTAAAAAAAAAAAAACAAACCACATCAAATTACTGTATTATGATTGTACATTCATTTTATACCGTAGTTTTTTTCACTTAAAACAAATAAATGTTTGTTAATTTTTTACTACATATGTGGTTCATTTTAACTACAATTTAGGTTAATTTTTTTTAACAATAGAACACAAATGCCAATGTCGTCCTTTTCATAAGTGAAATTTCATTTGTTTTCAAATACATTTGCAGTGGCATTTACCTACATAGTATTCTTAATGATCGAGCCACAAAAAATTTAAACACTGGCTGGCTAACAGCAAATTTTTATTTTTTGCGTGTGTGCGTAACTAAATATTTTTAAAGCAGAAGTTTCCTGATTGTAACAGGGTCGGCTTTAACAAAATAACAGTGGTATGCCGGTACTATTTTTTTTTTTTTTACGGTTGGAAACTTCTACCTGGGTAGTTATTAGTAAGTCCTTATTATTTGAAATAAAGTAATGCGTGAGAGTAAGCTGGTGCCATTACTGGTAGTCCCAAAAGTAATGAAAAGTAATGTCATCACCGTTTCTACGCGGGGACAGCACATGTACAAAAGTGTATTAATTACATACTGCTATTTTATTGCACACAACTGTACCCTGCAGGAAGCATGGGGTCAAGTGTCTCCAAGTCTCAACTTTTGTCTACTATTTTGTTGACATTGTCAACTAAGCGTCTACACTTTTTACTTTATTAACTCACTAGTAAATATTTGGTTCCAATGTCTACATATGGTCCCAATAGAACTAATTAGTCACTAGTGAATCTATGGTTCTTATGTCTACATGTTGTCCCATAAGAACTAACGAGTCACTAGTGAATCTTTGGTCCAATGTCTGCCTATGGTCCCATAAGAATTACCCAGTCACTAGTGAATCTATGTTTCTAATATCTACATATGGTGCCATAAGAACTACCTAGTCACTAGTGAATCTTTGGTTCCAATGTCTACATATGGTCCCATAAGAACTACCTATTCACTACCTAGTCAATAGTTCTAATGTCACTAGTGATTTTCAATGACACGAACATGTTAAATGTCTATAGCTAATTACATTGCCTGGGGAATATTTGGTTAGTAGTACTGGTGACACAGTCAATAGTGAATCAATACTTTTTCACTATTGACATTTCCTGCAGGGTAGTTTTACCAACAAACTATTTCGAGTATATAAATTACCAACTCTTCTTTCTTTAACTACTTCATATATATTTATTCTATCGTACTTACTTTTTTCTTCAAAAACTGATTTCGTAGCTGATAATGATGCTGATGACAACTGCTGTGGTTTCCGGCGAATTTGATGATGACCACCACCAACACCAGCCCCACCAATAAATGTGGTTGGTGATTGTATGGCACCAGTTGAACTAACACTTGAACGACGTAAATCCACATTAAAACGAGAACTAGCACTACCACTTGCTGGTGCAACACTCGAAGGAATTAAAACAAAATCCTGTTTTGTTGAAGAGGAAACGGAAGATGTTGCAGTCTCGTCGCCAGCAGCAGTAGCAACATTTGCGGATGTTGTTGGTGTTGTGGGTGTTGCCACAAAGGTTGAGGGTGTTACAATTGCATCCTCCTCCTCCTCTCCTTTATTAGTGTCTAAAGTGTCTGCACCAAGTTTACGCATTTCCGTTAGAGCACCATGCACATGAGATGAACTTTTTGTTTTTGGCACACTGAGACTGATGGCTGAAACCGTGCCGCCGCCTGTAGCACTCCATGTTAAACAATTTGATAAAATTAACACCAGGTAAAGAAACATTTTAAAATTTACAACACTTGACATAGAAAACGTGATGGCAACATTACAACGGCGACTACGAGACGTTAACGACAAAACCGGCATTTTTGGCATAGCTGCCAACGACGACTTCGACGTCGACGTTATTAGCAATTCAATAGCAAAGATGCCTGCTCTCAACAGAGAGATTGATTTTTTATTTTTTTTTTTTTATTAAATTTCTTTTATACGAAATTTTTTTGTATTCGATTCTTTTTTTCGTATTAAATTTACTACAACTTTAAAAACATTTTTTATGTTTATTAAAATTTTTTTGTTTAATTTTTTTATAATTATATTTTAATTACTTCCTTTTTTTATTTAGAAAACGAAAACAAAAAAAAACATCTTTCATTCCCTCGTTTTATTATTATTTTTCCTCCTCTACTCTTTGTATGATGTTTTTATACAAACAACAACAAACATGACGATAAACGGAAGGAGACACACATTAAAAATGTATAAAAAAAAAAGAAGACACACAGCAAAACATAAAAATATTTCTTTAATATGTATTTTTAGATTTTTAATTTAAATATTTCTTTTATATATTTACTTTAAACACTAGCACTGTATTATTTATATATATTTCGTTATATATATTTTTAATTATTTCTATCAATTTTTTATTTCAATCAAAAAAAAAAACATCACACCAACAATTAAAGCACTCTGAACTTCAAGACAAAAAAAACAAAAATCACGCGTTGCCATCTAGAATAAACCATCACTCTCAGAAGTCACGATGCGACTGAAGTAAAATGCACAAAGAGAACATTTAGAAACCCCAAGTGTGTGCGAGCATGTGTGTGTAAAAAACGTAACAGCCTCTTGTTTATACAAAACAACAAAACTAAACGCTAACTATAAACATATTACTGAGTAATTTAAGTATGTATTGAAAAATATTGAAAAAGATTTATAAAAATTAATTTAACTTATAAAATTTCTTGCCTTATTTTTATAAACAATTTTCCGACCTACATCAACACACCTCTTTTAAAGGGTTAATATTTATAATTACGTCATTCATATTACTTTGGCTACGTAAACGTTTGTTTACGAAAATTACAAAAAGGAAATGACAAAATGTAGTTACCATATTTTAAATTTTGTAAAAGGGTAATAGGTTCGTTCCACATACATTACCCTTAAAATAATTCCACATATTGACTACAATCATGAGTAATAGGGAGTTCAGACAGAGAAATTAGTCTACTACATTAACGTTAATCCACATTTTTAATCTTTATCGTTTATAAATGCATTTTTTGATTAACTTAATAACTGAAAGATTAACGCCGATGTTAGCAAAAATGTTTGTTGATGCGCCAGCCTCTTAGTCCCGGTTCACACACGGCAATTTTACTTGCGCAATTTTTCTTCAATTCTCCTTTGAACTTGCTTTTGTTTGGGAAAGTTTGTTTCGTTAATTTTCGTTTCTTTAGTTCGTGTTGAAAAATGCGGATGACAAAACAAAACGGAATTGGAGTACTTGCAAGTCTGTAGCCCCTTCCATTCTCTTTTCCTTCCTCTTCTATAAACTCAAGAATTGCGCAAGTAAATTTGCCGTGTGTGAACCGGGACTTAACGTTAATTATTCCCTGACATTGTATGTATGTTTTGTTAGCGTTGCCAACCAACCGTATATAAAAATACAGAGTTGCACACAAATAGTAGTATATAAAAAATTGTTTAATCGTCTTGTTTAGTGCTTGATTAAGCAGTTAATCCTTTTTTTTATGAGAATAACTTGTCTATGTGAATTCCCTATAACTGCTATAGGGAGTTCAGACTGTGAAATTAATCTACTTGATTATCGTTAATCCAGCTTTTTAATCTTCCTCGTTTACATATACATTTGTTGATTAACTTGACAGCTAACATATTAACGTTGTCAGTTTAAAATACCAAGGTGGCGCCGATAGTGATCCGGCATAAGAGGAGCAAAGAAAATGCCGGCGTTAGGAAAATGTTTGTCGAAAGCAAGATAAATTTATATAGGTAGTGTTACTAGAACAACAACTACAACAAACAACTACAAAAATTACAAAAACAACAGTCATTTTGTTGTTGCGTACAGTACAAAGAAATGTCAAAACCATGTAAGAAATGTCAAAACCAGGTAAGAGAAAGATAAACAGCTGGGCTACTAGTACCACCTATATAAATTTATCTTGTGTCGAAAGCGCCAACATTTTTTGGCGGCAGCCTGATACAATTTTTCATTTACTCACATTTTACGTCGAACAAACCTAATGTTAATTCCTATTTATCAAACATTCTGGCATCACTAAACATTTTAGATTGGCAATGCCGTTTGTTAAAATGCAATATTTACATTTTGCCGGTGGCTGTCATTTTTTATAAAAACCATTAATTTATTAAACAAAATTAATTATACGAAATAAAAAATGGAACCAGGAGTTATAAAAAAACTGGACGAAGTTGTTGTAAATCGCATAGCAGCCGGTGAAATTATACAAAGACCAGCAAATGCACTGAAAGAACTACTGGAGAATAGTTTAGATGCTAAATCCACTTACATACAAGTGACCATCAAAACAGGAGGCTTAAAATTGCTACAAATACAAGATAATGGAACGGGTATACGTAAAGATGATTTAGGTATAGTTTGTGAACGGTTTACCACATCTAAGTTAAGTAAATTTGAAGATTTAACGAGCATAGCTACATTTGGATTTCGTGGTGAGGCTCTATCCAGTATAAGCCATGTGGCGCACTTGACTTTGCAAACTAAGACGGCCCAAGAAATATGTGGTTACAAGTAAGAGTAATTGAATACAATTGTAATATTTTTTATTAAAGTTTCGTTACCGTAGAGCATCTTATGAAGATGGCAAATTAAAGGCCCCACCCAAACCATGTGCCGGCAATCAGGGCACCATTATTACCATCGAAGATTTATTTTATAATATGCCACAACGTAAACAAGGCTTAAAGTCACCTAATGAAGAATTCCAAAAGATATCGGATGTTGTATCAAAATATGCCGTACACAATTCGAATGTAGGTTTTATGTTGAAAAAGTTCGGCGAACAGCCGACCTTAAAAACGGCTCCCAATAGTACACAGAATTTGAATATACAAACAATTTTCGGTGCTAATATCGCTAAGGAACTACTGGCTGTAGACTTGAAAGATGATGTTCATAAGTTTACTATGAAGGGTTTCATAACTAAAGTTAATTATAATGCCAAAAAGGGAATTATGTTGTTATTCATTAATCATCGTTTAGTTGATTCAGCGGGTAAGTTTGAAAAACATTTTTAAGACCCTCCGAATCTAAGAAGGTTTCTCAATTACAACACTTGTAATTAAAATTGAGAGCTTGCCAATAAAATTTGGAAAAATTATACATTAAATTAAGATTTTTCATTTAAAATTTAGAAAATTTCAAAAAAAAATTTAAATTTTATATTGAAAAATTTCGAAATGAATTTGTGTTTTTTTTTAGTTTTAATTTAGAAAATTATATAAAAAATTCAGATTTACCATTTTAAAATCAGAAATTTCCAAATGAAATTCAATTTAAAAAAATGTCCATTGAAATTGTGAAATAAATAAAATTTACATTTTTCATTTGAAATTGGAAAAGTTCCAAATTAAATTGTGATTTTCAATATAAAAATTAATTTTAAAATTTAAATTTTTTTTAATTCAAATTCAGAAAACCTCACAGACAAGAATGGAGCAAAATTGATAATTAATAGGTTTTTTGTTAAAGTTCTGCCTATTATGAAGGCTCTAGCTTTTCTAAAACTTGGGGTTCTGATGAGATCTTTAGCCAGATCGAAATACTAGTATCAACCTAGCTAATATGTTTGATTTGCTTTATTTTTGTAATATACGGAGGTTGGAAGCTCGTTATAAATTGAAAAAATACACACCGTTTTCAATTGGTAACGTTTTAAGTGAAATTAAGACTATCCAATTAAAAATGAAAATTTTTAAATGATTTTGAGATATTCATTCCATTCAAAATTAAGAAATTTTCATATGAAATTGATATTTTCTATTTGAAAAAATTCTAATTTAAAATTTCAATACAATTGAGATTTTTTAATTAAAATTGGGAAATATCCAAATAAAATTGAGGTTTACCAATTGGAATTGAGAATATTCCACATGTATTTGAGTATTTCTATTTAAACATAAGTAAATCTAAAAGAAAAAGCTAATTTAGATACTTAGCCGAAGTCGAATACTCGTTCGGACACTACAAATGAAGTTTAGAATAATTTAATAAAGAATAAATTGAGAACTTTAATATTTTCAATTGAAAATTCTGAAATTAATTGGAAATAATTTATAACTCAGTTATATTTTTACAATTTTATTTTTACCATCCTAGATTTATAAGGAATATTTCAAAATTTCAAACGAAGAATTATAATTCAAATTAAAACGTTCCCAATTTCAAATAGAAAATCATAATTTCTCTTTGAATTTTCTTTATTTAAAGAAAAAGTCTTAATTTAAATTTGGACTTTTTATAATTTAAAATGAAAAATCCAAATTGTGAATGGGATTTCTCATTATCAAATGAAAAATCTCAATTACATTTTGAATTTTCTACATTTTAAATATAAAATCTAAATTTCATTTTAATTTCCTTAATTTTAAAAGGAAAATCTTAATTTTATTTTAAATTTTCTTAATTTAAAATATAAAATCACAAACGCATTTGGAATTTTCTTAACTTAAAATGAAAAATCCCAATTTTGAATGGAGTTTTCTCATTATCAAATGAAAAATCTCTATTACATTTTGAATTTTCTACATTTAAATATAAAATCTAAATTTCATTTTAATTTCGGTGTTCCCATAGCACCACAACGCCCACTCATAATAGTGGGCGTTGTGGTGTAATGTTTAGCGCGTTGGACTGTTACACAGATGGTTCCGGGTTCGATTCCCGGTGACGACAACATCAATTTAGAAAAATAATATGTATGAGTTTTCTATCACTTATATGTATCGCTGCGCCCACCTTCGGTGTTCCCATAGCACTTAACCCCATCGAAGTAAAATAATGAATCAAGGCTATGAAACAAAAAGCTTCAATAAATTCGCCAACTCTACATCAGGTGGCGAGCAACAACTGTTCTAAGACTAATCTACTCGCGCAATTACAGTGTTGCCATGTTTGAAGCCCTTCATCTTTCACCACCTTTCATCTCTCCACTATCCCATTTCCAAAGAAAGCAACACATAATTAGTAGGAAAAATTTTCTGATTGTTGCTTCTCTTTAAAAAAAAAAAAAAAAATCTAAATTTCATTTTAATTTCCTTAATTTTAAATGAAAAATCAAAATTTCATTAGAATTTTTCTTAATTTAAAATATAAAATCACAAACGCATTTGGAATTTTCTTAATTTAAAATGAAAAATCACAATTTCATTAGAATTTTTCTTAATTTTAAATATAAAATCACAAATTCATTTGAAATTTTCTAAATTTTATTTGAAAAATCTCAGTTTAAATTAGAATTTTCTAAATTTCTGTTCAAAAATGTACAAAATGTGTACTTTATACTGATTATTTTTTAATTCGTACATTCCTTTATTTAAATCGTATTTTTTTCAGCTTTAAAATCTGCCATCGATGGTGTTTATAGTACATATTTGCCCAAAGGAATGCATCCTTTTGTTTACATGAGCCTTGAACTACAGCCATCTAATGTGGATGTTAATGTTCATCCTACAAAACATGAAGTGCATTTTCTATATGAAGATGAAATTATTGAAAAAATTAAAGTACACATAGAAACACAACTACTGGGTAGTAATTCAACACGCACATTTTATAAACAACTTAAATTACCAGGTGTAACAGAGGACACCATTAAAAGCGAGCAAGATCAATCTTTTAAAAATGCTTTGGGAGAAAAAGTCTATGCTAAGGATATGATTCGAACGGATAATAAAGAACAAAAACTAGATAAATTCCTATTTCTGGGGAATGATGGAAATAGAAATGATTCAGGTTATTCTATAAGTTTTAGTGGTTCTAGCGGTGGTTCTACAGCAGCAGAAGAAAGTTTTCGTGATATAGCAGCTAGAAAATCAAAAGAAGTACGTTTGACAAGTGTTTTGAATATGCAAAAGAAAATTGAAAATGGTTGTTCGGTAAAGCTACGGAAGATACTCAAAGAAATGGTATTCGTGGGTGTGGTAGATAAACATTTTGCCTTATTTCAACATGAAACTAAACTGTATTTATCGAATACTTTAAAATTAAGGTAAACGGAATATAAGATACACTCATAGCAATAACTATTTATGCCTAAAGATATCAAAGTTATATCAAAACAACAACAAAATTCGTAAAATTAACAAATATTCGTTTTTTTTACAAAAAAAAAGTTGTTATTTTGACATTTTTTACTATTTTTAGGGATGATAACATTCAATGTAAAATTTTTAATCTATTTAACTATTTCTAATTTTACAGTACCGAATTATTTTATCAACGTTTGGTATATGAATTTCAAAATTTGCCTTTAATAAAAATAACTCCAAATAAGCTACCCGTCAAAGACTTAATAGTCTTAGCATTAAATACCTCTGAAAGTGGTTGGTCAGAAGAAGATGGTGATAAAGAAGTGTTGGCTGTACGTGCAACAGAAATACTTATTGAAAAATCGTCTATAATGCGAGAATATTTCTCTTTAAATATTTCCGCAGAAGGTGAATTAGAATCTATTCCTGCTGTGCTGCCGCAGTATTGTCCTAGTAAAACATTTTTACCTTTATACTTGCTGCGTTTAGCCACCGAAGTTGATTGGGATACTGAAGAAGATTGTTTTGAAACATTTTGTCGTGAAACGGCTCATTATTATGCTTTAGTTTCAGAAGCTGAGTTACAAGCAGAACCTAAACGTCATAAATGGCTGGTAGAGCATGTTTTATATCCAGCATTTAAAAAATATTTATTGCCTTCAAACAATTTTAAGAAACAATTTTTTGAACTTACCAATTTGCCAACACTTTATAAGGTTTTTGAAAGATGTTGAATCCTTTTTTGTTGAAATTATCAATTAGCCAACACTTTATACGGGTTTTGAAAGTTGTTAAATGTAATTTGTTTTTTGTTGATAATACTTCATCATCATACTATGTTTAAAATTATTTTTAAGATTTTCGACATAAGTTTCAATAAATTTTTTGTACAAATATTTTACTTGAAGGGGGAGCTTTTTATTGTGGTTCCCTTATTGTAAAGTAATAAATTATTGTTCTCAATAAAACCGTTATGCCTCTGGTATTGTGGTTGGTAAGTGGTATAAAGAAGAAGTATTTACTAATATTAATAATTTAATTGTTTTAGAACTAGTATAAATAGGGGCTTAACTAAACGACACCGACATAACTAAGGTTAGTTTAAAATTGTTTAATAAATTTCTCATTTTAGATTTCTGATAAACGATTTACTTTTTCAGGTCACAATAAATTTGTGTGTTAAAAATGCAATAGAGGCTCCACTGCGAGTAAGAATACTCAGAGAAGCTTCAAGAACATTTGGAGAAATGTTTAATTTAAAAGTCAGTAAACAATTTTTGTTATCCACAATTAAGATCTTAATCGAAATTTCAATAAAAGTTTAAAATTAGTTTATTTTATAAAGAACATTAAAAATAATTTATTAAAAACATACACATCATACTACCTTTTCACAAGGATACCCTTTTTTTATAATCTAAGCAAATAATACATTTATAAACCAAATTACAAATTGGGTTGTCTTAAACGTTTTTCGCGTTGAGAATTAGCCACATGTTCCTTTAACATACGCATTATTTCGTTTTCATACTCAGGAGGAGTGGGTTTATTATTTGTTGCCCAATAATAAATATCCCAATCATTGGTAACACCATTTATTAACTTATCGTATTGATCAGTTAAATTAGCATCCAAATCCTTAAGATACTTGGCGATGAAAGTGCTCAACAGTAAATCATTTTCCAACATGCCACGTTTACGAGATTGATAGACAAGTCTGAAAAAGATGAATTGGAAAAATGTATTATTAAATAAAATGGTATATTGTTGATCATAAGGAAATTCTGCAAATTTTTTTAATTTATTTGGCCCTTACACTGAGTAAATTAGCATACAAAGGAGTTATTTTAGTACATTAATTTAGTAATTTAACAACTAACGAGTTTTACTGTACGAGACTTCTAGAATAACTCATCACAATCATAAAAGTGTTAGGAAAATGTGTACATTTTTGAACAATTAAAAATATATCAGAAAATGTTTAAAATATTTGAGACCTATAATTGTTTTTTAAGAGATTTTGAAAAGTAAAAAAAAATTGATGTTTAGAAATATGTATGTCTTTGTCTCATTTTTAAAGCTCGCTTGCTACCAGGGATTTTATATTAAATGAAAAAAAACATAAATTTGTAAAATACAAAATTTAATATAAATAACAAAAACAACTGTAAAAGTTGTTAATAAATTGTTTTAAATAATTTGAATTATTAATAAAATTACTAAAATTATTGTAAAATTAATTTAATAATTTTGACGGCTTTGTTGCTTTAAAAGTATAAAATCACTGTCCCACAGTGTCATTTGCCGAAACGTTTTGTTTCGCGTTTAAAGCCACGATTCCACCTAAATACTAATCAAACGTTTTGCCAAAGCCTGTATGGCACCTGCTTTTTTCTATCAAAAACTTTACATTTTTGACATACCGTTTTGTTTACCGCATTACACGTGTTTTGGCAACGCCAAATTAAATTCATACAATGTACAAAATCAGTGGATTAAGTTCCTTTCTTCTTTGCACTTACGTACTTTTTGTCTCATGCCGTCTCTAGTTCAGTACTTTAAAATTGTGGATGTATCTTAAAATTATATATTTTTTTAATAATGAATTAAATATTATGTATTTAGCTAAATTCATAAAAATTTCCCAAACACAAAAAATCTCCTTATTCTAGAGGAAAATCCTCTAAACTGGCAGCACTGCAGGGTTGTCAAAAAGTGTCAGCAAGTCTTTTAGTACTATTTTTCTAATTGGAAATAAAAATGTCAGTTCTGTTACAAAGTTTTAATAAAGCACAAGAATTGCTAATAAAATTCAATTAAAATTGCAATTATATAAAAAAATATGTAATTAATTTATAACAAACAACCAATTCAGTGTAATTACATAGTAAAGAATATATAATATAATGAAATAAAGTTATACTAAGTGAATAAATTAAAGTTTAAAGCAAAGAAAAAAATGAAGGGACTCCTAAAAAAGTGCGCCAATTTTACAAGAAAAAAAAAAAACAAAAAGGCTAACAACACAACAAAGAAAATCTATTATACTAATAAGAAGTAATTTATTTTGAAGAAATTTTATTAAAATTTAAGAAAAAGTTGAAAATATAGTAATTAGTTGTGAAGTGTTTGTGTTTATTGTATAAATTTAATGCTATACGGACGTCGCCCTAGTGGATTTATTTATGATCAGCACCTAAACAACAAAACAAGTAAGTCCTATTAAATGTTTTTGCCAAAAGTGGTTTATTGTTGAGTTTATGTTGTATTTCTTATAAAATCAGTGCATTAAAAGAAATTTTTACTAACGTTGGCTTGCTTTGATAGCACTTTATTTTTAACACCATTCGCAATTTCTAGACGGGTACACATACCTTTAAACAAAATGTGGGTACTGACGATAGTCATTTGCTCTCGATGTAAAAATCACCTCTCCAATATGGATGAAACTAGGTAAATCGACTAATATTTCCACGCTAATAATGCCGATGGTAAAATTTTTTTGGCGGACACGCCTTCTTGCGTCTGGGCAGGGTATTAAAGTTGGAATAGTTTTTTTTTTTATCAATTATCTCAGAAAGGACACATCCGATCATGACAATATGTATGTATCATAAGGAATCTCTCTAAAATATCAATGAAGTGCAAGTGCCACTTAACTGCCTATCACATAGGAGAAAACACATAAGCCTGTCCGAAGGCCGGCCACGCAGAAAAACTTTCCTCGGCGAAGCCGGGCTGTGGAACAACTGGAGTAGGAACCCTTTAGCTCGCCGGAGTCCAGTTAAGCAGAAAATCTTTTCTCAGCCAAGCCACTAACTTATTTATGGATAACTTCACCCTCATAAATTGTAACAAAAACCGCAAAAAATCAACATTATCCAACATAAATCAACTAAAAAAAACGTTATATTCAGGGTAAAGAAAATCTTAGATATGCCCCTAAACTCCACTTGTTCCAACTTAACACCGACCACACATTGAAGAAATGTAGTTTTCCCTCCACCTCCACCCTCCCTCCCAACCCACAAAAAAAAACCCACCCATTCACAAAGTATGCGGAGTGAAATATTAACTGACTTATTAACAGTAACAAAAACTTTTACTAAGGCATAACAGACTTATAAACAGCATAATCCGACGACAGGCCTTTATTTTATTTTGGGGCACCTTACGCATTGCCTCCTGCATCACTTATGTACTCATTTTTGTCATTATTTGTAAGGCAGTCCAGGTTTTTTGATTTGAAACCATTTCCATAAACTTTTTTTTTCTTTATATTTGTCCAAAAAAATAATATTGTATGGTCCATTTACTCTAAAAAAGCTGCCAACAGCAATAATGTAAATGTGCGTTAAGGCTGTAAAATACAATTTTCTTGACAGAGTTACATAGCCAATCTTTCATGAGTAGCAACTGCTTTTATAAGACTGCAGAAGCGGGATTTTTTTTTGCATATTTGATTACTCTTATATCCGATATATAATTTTGTGTATCCTTTTCGTTGATATTATTATTTAAAAAACTCTAGATAGGATTTTGCTCTAGGTATAACAATTTTTGACTTCAATTTTATAAATGTAAATAAAAGATTTTTTGAATTGCATTTAACAAAAATAACTAAAAGTTATATATTTGTTTCATTGGGGATTATTTTCACAAAATTTACAAATTAATTTTAGACGTTCTTTTTCGTTTAATGACATGGTTGCTTCTATATACACGATTGAACTGACATCTTCCCTAATTTTTACAGGAATAGTACCGGTTCTTTACTCATCTTTTGTTTTGCTATTGTGATTTGCTTCTTTTTTTTGCAGCGATGCATATAAATCAGTTCATATTTCATTCCGCATACGTTATACCAAAAAATATTAACCGGGTTTCATCGGGTTAATGGATTAAGATCATTTTTGATCCTGCTGATACATAATTCCATTACCTATTGATAATGATAACACGTAAAAATTAATAGCAATTAAAATTTTACCTAAAAACTGAAAATGTAAAAAAATGTTAAAACTTAACCTTTAAATACTACAATGTTTATGGCCGTAATTTCAAGCAATATATACCTACTGGTGCTTAGATACCTACCGTGTACACGAACAAAATCGGGTAGGTATCTAAGCACCGGTAGGTATCTATTGCTTAAAATTACGGGCATTATACAGCTACGGGGTTGTAATCTACCTTAAATGGAAGTTTTATATCTTGTCTATAATTATTGGCCACTTAACATACCTTTAAAAAGGTGCAAATAGGCTTTTTAATAAAAAAAACTTTAAAAAAAATGCAGAAAAATAAAAAATGTTAAGCTGGCTCGTAAAAGGTCAATGAATGGGAACGTCATTGGAAAGACATTTGAAATACTTTTCCAATGGTTTTCACATCGTTTTGATCAGTTCACAACTTTTGGTTAAATTCGCAAAAAAAAATTTCAACTTTGAACCCCTCACCCCGAAAAGGGTATTGTTCGATAAAATTTGAACTCAACGGGGTCAAATCTTTCAGCTCAAAAAATTAAAAAAAAAAATTGGTTTGGCTAAACCTTATTTGTTCCCGTGTGACATTTGCCCACGAAGCAAAAAAGCTTAGCCTATTCTTTGCATTTTTCATCCTTGAGTAGTTATGACGACGTAAACTGCACATTTTTACATTGTGGGCTATACACCATCGAGAGGGATTCACACGCTATCTACCCTAAACTGGGAGATATTTACTATTGACAATTCGTATCACCGATACTGGGAAATAGTAGATATCGATGGATATTAAAAAGTGTACTCAGGATGGTGACTTTGCACACTTGGCAAAAATGACCCGATTGTGTAGTCATAAACAACTAATACGATATTATTGTAAAATTGCATAGCTTTCAAAGTTTTAATCATAAAAACTGTCCAAAATTATCAAATTATAAAACGATGGCAGGTTGTCAGCACTTAAATTAAGAATTTCCTCCGTATTTTTTAAATGAGGGTATTGGGTATTTACGATTGTGATTTGTACACGATACAAAAATATTCAGTCTGATATTTGCATTTTCTTGGCCAACAAGAGTAGTTCAGACTATGGCAACTTTTTTTTTGCAATTTTCTCTTCAACGTCTTTGTATATATCATATGTGATGAGGGTATATATAAGTTTGTCATTCCGTTTATAACGCATCGAAATATAGATCTAAGATATCATAAAATATATTGAATTTTAAGCCGTTTTAGCGATGTCCGTCTGTTGAAATGGTGAGCACTGTGCAAAAATAAAATAGAGGCTACTCATTTTTACCTAGATTGATCCTCCCGAAAAGTTTGTATTGAAAATGATCACAATCGGTTCAGCGGTTCAAAAGTTATAAATGAAAATGTGAAGGTACATCTCTTCCTATACAAATTAGTATGCATTAGTATACTAGTACAGTACTTTTCGCTTATAGTCACATCTCTTAGTTGCACACAAGTTGTGGACTATATCGCTAATGTGACTATATCGCTAGTTTTTTTATATGCCATTTTGTTGCCTATAAATAAATTGTGATATAGTCATCATAAAATGTGACTATATGCAATTTATTTATTATTATAACAGGTGGAAAATTTGGAATATAAAAACGATGTTTGAAACGATTCAGCTCAGTTTCCTTGTTCCAATTTTCGTTTTAGCCTCTTAAATTTTTAAATAATTTTAAACCGAAAAAAATTCAAGATTTCACAATTATATTAGAAATTTTCTGTATTGTGACTATAACTTAAATTATTTGCATATAAATTTACTTTTAGTAGCCAGAGTTTAGAGGCATATAAGCCAAATGTGATTATATCGTGAATGGACTATATCCTAAATATTTTGTATGCAATTTGATTTTAGATGACAGTAAATGTGTAAAAATGGACTATATCGCTAAATGGACTATAAGCGATGTGACTGTAAACGAAAAGTACTGTACAACTTCATAGTAGCGTCTGGTGTATAAAATATACATCATATTTTCCCCCAGACGCTAAGGGGTGAATAGTATTTCAAATTCACCTCAAATTTTAATTTCACCTCAATTTTTTTTTTTTTTTTCTCCACAAAATTTTGTTTTTATCTCAAAAAACATTTTCTCAAAAATGGTATTTCAGCACAAAAATATATGTTTACATCTGAAAGGTGTTTTCACAGAACACAAATTTTATTTTCCACCTCTGCAATGTTTTTTCCATTCATTTTTTTGTTAGTTTCATTTGCAACATATACACGGTACAGGGTATAAAAAAATATTGGTAAAAACAATTACAATGCATGTACTTGTTGTACTTACCTTTGCTTCCTAACTTCCAAGGGCTCATTTGGTTTAAATGGATACTCAGGCAAGGGTAAATAATCGGGATCCTCATAATCGATTATGGGAACATCAGCATGATTAACAACTTCTTGCTTTTGTTTGCCATCACCACCACCCGCAGTTGCTGAATAGCTTTGGCTGCGAGCCATTATAGGAACAAGAGATTTTTGGAAAACATTTATCTAGAATAATGAAATATTTGCTATACTATAATAAGCAATGTTATGCAATACATTTTTAAGAAAATCTTTAGAATATTGTAAAAAAAAATATACAAAGGAAGATAATTTTTATCTACTTACCCATACTTGGCGCAACATATTTAGCAGATTTTTTTTTATAAAATTCTCTAAATTTAATTATTTTATAATGTTAAATAAATTTCTAAGCCTCCTGTAATGTTTTTGTGTTTTTCGGTAAATTTCAAAACAAAAACATGTGTTTTTGACAGTTACACAAGTGAAGTTGCCACCTAATTAGTTTATAATAGCGATGCCAATATACTTTCATTCAAAGTACTTTTTAAACCCATTTCATTCAAAGTACTTTTTAAACCCATTTACCATTTACAAGATACCCTTTATTAAAAAGTACCTTATATTTAAAAAAAAGTTAGGAAATGTTCGCTAATGTGGCACTACATCTGTTTTTAGGATATGTAAAAAAAAACTGAGTCAAAATACAACAGCATTTTTTTGCATGTTATGCATATAACAATTTTAAAAACAACTCAAAAGGTCCACATTAGAAAACATATTCGTTAAAGTGGAACTAAATTAAAAAACTCTCCAAAATTGTTTGAAAATAGTGTAAAATCGACCAAAAAAAAAAACATTTTATGTAAAGTTTAAAGCTGCTTAAAGAGTTACCATTGTAATGCTAACTTTTTTAACTGCGGTAAACACCGATATATTTTGTTGTTGTGAAATGTGTTGAAATTTTTTCCAAAATAGACAAGAACAGTTAAAATAATGTGTAAACCATTAAAAAAAGACTTAAACTTGAAAAAAATCAAAAAAAAAGAAAATATATCAACGGTTTTTGGTCTTCAAAGTTTAGCAACGTCATGACTCTTGTTAGGAAAATACCCTAGGCACGTGTTTGATTACTAAGAAGACAAGAATGGTGCAAAAATTGACGATTAATATGTTTTTTGTTAAAGCTCTGCATATTCTGGAGGCTCTAGCTTTTCTAAAACTTCGGGTTCTGATGAGATCTTTAGCCAGATTAAAATACTTATATCAACCTAGCTAATATGTTTGGTTTGCTTTATTTTTTTAACTTCGGGTTATAATGAGATCTTTAGCCAGATCGAAATACTAGTATCAACCTAGCTAATATGTTTTATTTGCTTTATTTTTGTAAATAAACGGAGGTTGAAAGCTCGTAATAAATTAAAAATAACATAAAAATAATCTCGATGTATATAAAAAGAAAAAAACTAATTAAACAAAAAATTTTTTTTCATTTGTTTTTTAATTTTGAATAAAATTTTTACCGTTTGCAAAAATCCGACTTGAACATTTCTTAAAACTTGTTTGTAGTAGTAATTTCTTTATTTACGATTAATTAAGTTTACAAATTCATTTATAAATTCTATATTAAATATTTATTGCAAATAAGAAAAACAAAAGAAGTAATGTTCGACTATGTATGTTTTTAACGTCTGTCGAAATTTTCCGGTGATTTTAACCCTCTAACCGGCATAAGCTTTTTTGGACTGAAATTTATTCCACTTGTTCGGCACGAGAAATAAATAATATTTTGTTTTAGCGAAATTTTTTTTGTTGCCTATTTTAGGCGATATGGGTCAAAATAGGTTTAGAGGCTATCTCAAAAACTAACCTATAAAATTTAAAAAGTTAAGGCATAAATTATTCTTCTTACAAAGATATAAAAACAGTCCAAAAATTAGTCCTTTTGAGCTTTCAGATAAAAAGATATGGCGATTTTCGTTTTTGGAAAAACGCGAAATCGAGCGAAAACGAACCTTAACTTTAATATATGTATATTGACGAAACTTTGAAGCTTTGATAGTGTTAGCAAATATAATATTTCTGCCAAATTTCATAAAAATCCGTCTACTCCATTTCAAGATAAGATGATGTCCTTTATATGTATCCTTTTAACAATAACGCTTTCTCGCTTCCAAACCATGACATGTACACAAAACATTACTTCGCAAACTATGTGGCTAACTTCGTTCTCTATCGATATAGCTTACATTTTTATAATAAAACATTTTTTTGGCGAACTTATGGCCAATTTAAAATACCCCGCCAAGAGGCGGGCTTGCCGATTAAAGGGTTAAAATTAATTTATCAAGGAAGTTAATTATACTCTTGTATCAAAAATTGTCTATAATATAAGGCTGTGTTAAGGTATTGTACCAATTTTTCCCAATCTGTTTCTGTAGCACCGTTCAGTATTTCTATCATTTCTTCATCTAGTAAGTAGGATTTTCCGAAGCTAGCGATTCTGAACTCCTTAAGAATAGGGCAAGCACATAAAAAGTGTTGGAATGTTTCAATTGTACCCATATTGCAAAGTTTACATAGTTTTTCATCATTTGTCGCACCGAAGGTGTTGTAATTAAGTTTAATCAAACCACATCTTGCTTTAAATATCCAGGTTATATTAGACTGATTCATATTGTCCATAAAATAATTTAGAGCACGTGTATGATCTAAACTTTTGTATATCCTTGATCCTTTATTTTGTAAGCACTGATTATGTTGATGTTGTTGTATTATGTGTAAAAGTTTATTATTTTGAGCAATCCATTGGTGTTTATTGGACTGTGTACTGGACCATGGTGTATTAAGTTTTTCTGCAAGCATTTTCAATTCTTTGAAACAAAACAAGTTTTTTTGAATAAGTATTTGCGTTATTTGAAACGGTAGCCTAGTATCCTGATATTGAAAACTAACTCGAGTCAAGTACTGCAAGTAATGTGTATAAATGATTGTTTACTGCGGAAGTCTCCAGCATGAGAGCATAATTTGGAGTAAAATCTGGCAGCTTCAAAACTTTTTTCATAAATTATCTTTGAAGTATATCTATTTCTTCAAAGTGAACGTAACCCCATACATGGGCTGCATATGCTTGTATAGACCTGCATACCGCTAAGAAAAGGTACCACTTTTGTCTTAATTGTATTTCTCTGTTTGAAATAAAACTCTTCCAAGTGTAGTTTATAGTTTTTTTTCCCCTGGATATTTCTGCTTTCCACGTGTTTAGTAAATTTCATTTTGGTTGTTAAGAATAACTCCAAGATACGTATACTCATTGTTTATTTTGATATTATTTCCATTTAGCTGCCATTTTTCTTGTGCTTTCAGTCTGCCACCATTTCTAAATATAACGATTTCTGACTTATTTAAGTTGATTTCAAGATTCCATAAAGCGCAATAGTTTTCCAAATTTTGTATAATTTTTTGAAGTGATCTACTTGTTTGTTATTCACTTTTTATATAAAGGGTCCGCCAAATAACTTTTTCTTTTTTTTGAACTCCTGAACCAATTGGACTTTGTATGGCGTCATACCAAGGTCTTTATGCAAAATTCGTCTCAATGATGTCTCCGAAATGTTCAATTGTTGACAACGACGGTGAATTGATGTTGCTGGCGCTTCACGCACACTTTCTGCCACAGCAGCAATATTCTCGGGTGTACGCACTGTTTTTGGCTTTTCACGCTTTGGTTTATCGATGAGGATGCCAGTTTCTTTCACTTTTTTCACAAGATAACGAACATAAGGACCACATTCGTTCAGCGGAAGTATAAAACTAATTATCTGTCAAATCAGACATGAGCTAAGTGTTACCATTTACGAAATAAGCACTAGTTGAAAAAAAAACGTTAGATGGCGGACCCTTTATATGAAAAATTACACTTTATATTGCGTTTTTTTTGCAACGACAAAATAAAAAACCGTGTGCATTTGAGTCGAAACTTTTTAAAATAGTGATATTGAAAATTAAACTCGATGACAGTTGGCAGTTTTAACATATTCATGCAACAATGAAAAAAAAAAGTTGGTCCACTTTAGGGAACACTCCCTTACTTTTTCTAAAAATTAAAAAATATGTTATACAAAAAAGTCCTTTTCATTAAAAAAACAAAGAAATGTTATTATTTTTTATTAAAGAATTCAAATTTAACACATTTTATTGCAACATCTAGAGGTAAACAACGAAATTATTATATGTACATTATTTGCTTTAAGCTATATGTCAACCATTAAAATAACCATAAAAATTCTATAAATTTTAGCAAATGCAACTCTCACTACTAAAATCAATAACAGTAACAATAGTTTAATATAAAGGAAAGTATACACGATGAATATTATTTATCCATCTATCAAAAATCAACCAAACAGAATATTTTATTTGTAAATACTTTTTTCTGATTGGTTGAGTTTAAATAAAAAAACGTCAATAATATTGATCCTGTGTACCCCACTTAAAAATAAAAAAATCACTTTCAAATTCAAGTTCTTTGAAAGCTAATAGTGAGATCCACAAAATTAAATACACAAAAATTGTTCGATACTAAAGGTTTTTTTTCAAAAATTTGTACGGAATGCTACAGAATATTTAATATCTGCCACAAGATTTAAAAGAATCTCTTAAATTTCAAACATATAAATACCGAAATACCTAGGGCGAGCGTATATTTAAAATAACATTTCAATTTTGAATGTTTACGTTCAGCTACAAATTCATCATAATCTATATATAGAGGATTTTTAGGAGGACTAAAAGAAGCCAGCTAAAATATTTGAAAATAAATATGTTAATATGAAAAATATTATGAAGTTGGGTTCATAAATCAATAAACTTACATATTTGGTGGTTTTTTTCAATTCCTTTATAGTTGATTTATATTGATTTATGGTTTTTTGCATATTGTATATATTTTCCATGCCTATAGGTCCCAATAAATCCTGTTGTAAATGATGTTTAATAAATTTCAATGTAGAATTTATAATAACCAAATGTTGTAAATGATTAGCAGTTATCATAAGAATTTCATAGAAACTAAAAACAGAGAAATATTTAGAATTAATCAAAGAGTTTTTTTTCAATTAAAAAAAAAAAAAAAACTTACTTTTCATGAGAAGATTTGCTAACACGAGCTATCGATTTCTTAGACCAATGATGTAAATGAAAACTATAAAATTTAGTTAAAATTAATAAGAAATACAGATTTTTAAGAATTCAAATACTCACTCTAGTAAACCCTTCATTATTTTCATACGATATATAGGAAACGTAATATTTAATTCTTTTAAACGTTGATCATTCATGCTTAAAAACTGTGCCAATGTTATGCGTTCTTTAGCAAAATATTCCAAAAAATTTTCCATATTTATCGACAACAATATCGCATTGATTTCTTGAAAATATTCGGGACATTCTGATTTTAAAAATATACGTGGTATATAATCACGTAACGTATTATAAGATAAAAATTGTGATGGCACCACATATGCTTCCTTTTCCTTAGGCAGTATATCGAGTAAATCATAAAAACCATGAAATTGTGCCACCTGTATGGGAGTATAACCCTTACGATTGGCTATTGTATGATTAACACCGGCATCGACTAGAATTTTAACAATATCACCACGATTATTTTCAATAGCATGAAAGATGGGTGTACAACCGTGATTATCAAAAGCATCAAAACTAACTTCATTAATCAATAGACGTACAATATTAGTGTGACCATTTTTACAGGCCAACATAAACGGGGTAGTGCCAAATTTATCGGCTACATTTATAATGGCACCATGTTTTAAAAGCAATTTTGCCATTTTCTCGATAACGTGAGATTCTTTGCAATTTGAATCACAACAATTCATTAGTGGCGTAATAGAATCCACTTGTTTATTAACATCGGCTTTCTTTTGTAATATTAAATACTCAACAATATTTAAAAAACCTTCTTTACAGGCGTGTAAAAGTAAAGTGTAACCATCTGGAAAAATATATAATAGGAAAAATAAGAAAATAAATATAAGAGCGAATTTATGAAGACTTTTTTTAAAAATAAAAATTTGATTCTAAATATTTTTTCACAATAGAATAAACTTTAGATCATTAGAAGTTTTGCCTACCAAAAATAAACAGATTTGCATTGTTTTTTCTTAAATTTTTGAGATTTTGGAAAAATTTTTTCTACAAATAAATTTTAGCAAAATATTCCAAAAAATTTTCCATATTTATCGACAACAATATCGCATTGATTTCTTGAAAATATTCGGGACATTCTGATTTTAAAAATATACGTGGTATATAATCACGTAACGTATTATAAGATAAAAATTGTGATGGCACCACATATGCTTCCTTTTCCTTAGGCAGTATATCGAGTAAATCATAAAAACCATGAAATTGTGCCACCTGTATGGGAGTATAACCCTTACGATTGGCTATTGTATGATTAACACCGGCATCGACTAGAATTTTAACAATATCACCACGATTATTTTCAATAGCATGAAAGATGGGTGTATAACCGTGATTATCAAAAGCATCAAAACTAACTTCATTAATCAATAGACGTACAATATTAGTGTGACCATTTTTACAGGCCAACATAAACGGGGTAGTGCCAAATTTATCGGCTACATTTATAATGGCACCATGTTTTAAAAGCAATTTTGCCATTTTCTCGATAACGTGAGATTCTTTGCAATTTGAATCACAACAATTCATTAGTGGCGTAATAGAATCCACTTGTTTATTAACATCGGCTTTCTTTTGTAATATTAAATACTCAACAATATTTAAAAAACCTTCTTTACAGGCGTGTAAAAGTAAAGTGTAACCATCTGGAAAAATATATAATACGAAAAATAAGAAAATAAATATAAGAGCGAATTTATGAAGACTTTTTTTAAAAATAAAAATTTGATTCTAAATATTTTTTTCCCAATAGAATAAACTTTAGATCATTAGAAGTTTTGCCTACCAAAAAAACAGATTTGCATTGTGTTTTCTTAAATTTTTGAGATTTTGGGAAATTTTTTCTACAAATAAATTTTAAGATTCTAAAGAAATTCTTCCACAGAAACCCGCTCAAATTATATAGCGTTTTAACTGAACAAAAGCTTTCAGATTTCGGACAAAAAATCTTCGAAGTCTGGAGAAAGTTTTTTTTATAGAAAGGGACATTTTCAAAAAAAAAAAACATAAGGACCTTTTACAGCTTCAAAGGACCTTTTCTTATTTTAATTATAATTATATAAATAATTATAATTATGTGAGCCCCGGTAGGCTAGTTGGTAGCGTGCTGGCTTATCAGTGCGGGGGTCGTGGGTTCGATTCCCACCAGAGGCACTGGTCTGTTTTCGCTACAACGCGCCGAAGGCCTTAGTAGCTAGTGCTCAGTTAGGGTAATAGTATACAATTTGTAATTATATGATTATTAATATTAATAAAAAACAATTATAATTATGGTTCAAAAATATGTTTATCTATAAACTTTTAGATTTTGGACAAAACAAAAAATCCGTGAAATCTGGGGTAATTTTTCAAAGAAAATCTCTCCAACTTCCTTCCCTAAGAAAAACATTCGGATTCTAAAGAATATATTTATATTTTGAACAACCTTTCATACAAAATATTTTTAATTCAGAGCATTTTTTTAGTAAAAAAGAAACTCGGAATTTAAGCAACTTTTCTATGAATCTCCCTTAGATTATAAAAACTTTTTCCTATAAAAAAGATTACGGATTTTGGGGACTTTTTCTTATTTAAAAACATAATTTCTGAGTTACTTTTTCATATAAAAAATACTCTTATTCTAAGGATTAATAACACACTGCTACAAAAAAAAACACTTTTTGTCAGAACTTGAAAACCGACCTAGTGTGGGGTTGTAGGCCTAGGTGAGGACATACAAAAACCGTTTTCAAAAATTTTAAAACACCCTCAAAATGTTGAGTTATTTTCAAAAAACTGTTTTAGGGTAGGTCGTAGCACTTTAGTACCTCTAACTTACACATTTTTTGACCGATTTCAAAATGTTAAACAGTTTTGGAAAGGCATAGAATTAAGCTTTCATGAAATGTATTTATAAAATACATATTCCAAGAAATTAGGTAAGTGTTTATCAAAAGTTTCTTATATTTTTTTCCTAATTTTTCATAATTCAACAGGAGTTATTTTAATTTTTTTCTTTAAAAACCTACATTTTTTTGCACTGTTTTTTAAAGAAAATTTTTTATAGAAAAAAACGAGATATCATTTGTTTAAATCGGTTTATATTTGCAAAAGTTACTAAACTTTTTCTAAAGTAAAAATTTTGGGATTGCAGACTTTTCTTTTGGTAAACCACTTGACTTACAAACGTAAATTAAAAACTGTACAAATAGCTTAACCCTCCGATGAGTGAGAAGGTCCCTAGGGACCTTTTTGCCTTTTCAAACTGAAATTACTCCTACTTCGACCACTACAACTCTGTATTCCAAGAGTATTTTGTTGCGCATCTTTTGGAAAAAAATCAAGCCGATCGGATCATTACTTTAGGAGTTATTGAGGTTTTAGTGAGAATAGTACGCGGACGTGTGAATAGGTCCGTATGGACCTTGTACTGAATTTCACTAATAAATGCATGTTTTTGGGCATCATTATAATTTTTTTATTGTTTCAACACATAATTTACTTGTTCTGAACACAAAGATCTAAACTCAAAGACATTAGGGAAGATGATAAAAAAATCAAAAAAAAATTTTTTATATGAAAAAAACATGATTTACAAAAAAGGTCCGTAGGGACCTTTTCACACGGCCGTGAAGTTCAGAACTGTCACTCATCGGAGGGTTAACCTAAGTTAACATGTATAGTTAAAAACAGGTGTTAATGAAAAGTTGAATAACTTTTACAATTTTCAACCGATTTGAAAAATAAAAACCATGTTTTGTTAAGCACTAAATTTGCTTTATACGTTGGTATAAGCTTTCATATTAAAATAAGCAATGAAAAGCTACTAAAATCAAAAAAGTTTATAATTTTCGTTTTTTTTTTTTTTGTATATATTCTTAACAAAAACAATACTTATAACTCACAAATGTATCAAAAAATGCACGTCATTTTAAAGCGTAATCAGTTTTCTTTCTAAACCCGTTAAAAATTTAAATCGGACAAAAACTGACTGAGTTACAGGTCGATAAGTTGACGAACATCACTGAAAACGGTTTTTTTAGAATAACTTCTGAATTTGAGGGTGTTTCTGAAATTTTTTGACACAATTTGTAATGTACTCAACAAGACCTATAACCCACGCTAGGTGGGTTATAGGTTTTTTTTTTCACTGTAGCACCGTGTAATCTATATGATACAAACATAATTTTTCTGTAGAAAACACTCAGTTTTAAAGAATTTTTTTCTATAGAAAAAACTCAGATTCTAAAAAATATATTATGTATACACAAACTTTCAGATAGTATTTGGAATTTTTAATGAAAATGGCAATTTCAAATGAAAAACTCCGAATTAAAAAATTTTCAAATTCAATTAAAATGTCTGAATTTAATATGGAACTTTCTTTGATTTAAATGAAAAACCTCAATTTAATTTGGAAATTTCTAATACTACGTTCAACTGAGCCCCGAAATACGTCGTTTTTATCAAGTTTTAGATTTAAAATTGCATGAAATTTGACAGTCGAAAACTTGCAAATATAAAAAAACAAAAATACGTATTTTGGGGTTCAGTGCGAATGTAGTTTAAATTTACAATGGAATATCGGAGTGCATTACATAATTTACTAAATTTGAAAGGTAAAATTGTAAATTCTTTTGAAATTTTCTTAAATTAAAATAAAAAATCTAAATTTATTTTGAAAATTTTTAAATTCCAAATGAAAAATCTTAATTTCATTAAGAATTTTCTCAACTTCATTCGGCAAACTCTTAATTTTAACTCTTTCATGCATTTGTTGTGTGTATACAACACAGTGATGCAAAATGTGGCACAATAGTGCCATTTGTGGCACTTTGAATTCTTAATGTCCCTGTGGTACTTCTTATCTACTTTGGCCCTTCCAGTTCAAAATTCAACTAACTACGTTAAACCGTTCAGTTTAGCTTCTCAGTTCGAGATAATAATATTTTTATAGAATGTTGGAAATGACTTTAATGCGATCTTTATAAAAAATTAAACGTTTTTCATTTTATTACATCTTTGAAATAGTTCAGGAAATATTCAACGGTTTTGCAATTTTTATACAAGGTATTATTCGTCAAAAAAAAACGGTAAAAAACTCTAGAAGTTCTTTGGAGAATCTAGAAAACATTATTATTGAATCAAAATGCATATCAAAACCTTTCCAAAGATGTATTCAAAATGAACATGTGATTTTTTTTTTATAAAAATCGTATTAAAAATAGCATACAAATATTTTTATCTTGAACCGATCAACCGGGTTTAACATTTTTTTGATGCAGAACAATAGAATTTTTTAATATTTTTTTAAATATGACCAAATTTTTCACAAGAAGTGTCGTAACTAATTTTTAATTCACAAACAATTGTGTTTATGGAGGATTTTAAAAAAATATATCACATGATGTTATCGTAGCAGCGGAAATAATTGAGGAGTTTGCATAAAACATTTTGCTCTTTATTTCCAGAGGGGTTTATCTTGCATTTTTTATATGGCCTTCAGATGATGCACTCTAAAGTACTATATTACTAATATTTTTATTAAAAAAAAAGCCAATGATGAAATTTATTCCAACATTTTTTTTTTGGCCCTGTCAAAGATAGTTTGGCCCTTTTAAATTGTCAATTTGGCCCTATGTTTTGAGAACTGTCTGGACCTTGTACTGAATTTCACTAATAAATGCATGTTTTTGGGCATCATTATAATTTTTTTATTGTTTCAACACATAATTTACTTGTTCTGAACACAAAGATCTAAACTCAAAGACATTAGGGAAGATGATAAAAAAATCAAAAAAAAATTTTTTATATGAAAAAAACATGATTTACAAAAAAGGTCCGTAGGGACCTTTTCACACGGCCGTGAAGTTCAGAACTGTCACTCATCGGAGGGTTAACCTAAGTTAACATGTATAGTTAAAAACAGGTGTTAATGAAAAGTTGAATAACTTTTACAATTTTCAACCGATTTGAAAAATAAAAATGCATCACTGATACAAAAACACCTTTTGAGAGCAGCTTTCTTATTTCTAAAGATAAATTTTATGCGAAGTTCTACATAAATATCTCAGAGGCGAATACTTCAGCTTTGCTTTCTTCTTGAACACAAGTAAAAAGTTTTTGTGTTTAATATTTAAATTTAATAAAAATAGAGTTTCCCAAACGAAGTTTGGTTTCAGTCTAAACGCAGCATAATTTATGCTAAAAACTTAAATTTTAGATTTCTTACTTTTAACCGGACCATTAATATCAAATCTTAATAATTCCACTTGTTGCTTTACTTTTTCCAAATCACCATCCAATATGGCCTCATATAGTTCCTCATCATTGTCTTTACACCAAAAGGAAGATGTTGGTTTCTTTATAAGCTGAAAATACACATGCACAAAAACAGGAATTTATAAATTTAGCCTTGAATTAGTTCAATCAGCCCTTATTTGTTGTTGTTGACATAATTTTTGTACTCACATCATCACCAAATGTAAAACCATCATAATCATCTTCTGAATCGGAATACGGTGGTCTGTAGATAATTTTGTTACAGGCCATAATTAATTGTAGTTTTATTAAAATAACTTGGAAATTTCTTTTATAACAAATTTATAAACAAAATAACAAAGCGAATTATCTTTTCGCAAAAGTTTTTGTTGAAAAAAAGTAAACAATAATAGTGTTGTATTGTATTAAGTATTAAGTATTCGAGTACTAGGTACTCGATACTAACAAATATTCCGGGAATTGAGTACCAAAGAGTAACCACTTTTAGCGTTGTATTTGATGCTTGATTCAGCTAATAGAAATTTAAATATAACTTTATTTAAAAACAGAAGAAAAAAAAATCATAGAACGAAAAAAGTTTTTAATAATTTTGTTGGGTAAATTTAATTTTTTAATTTGTGCAAAATAAATATAAATTAAAATAAAACTATAGATAAATTTAATCTATGAGAGTGTTTAAAAAAAAATTAAACAAAAAAAAAATAATATTCAAAAATGATCTAGTTGTACCGAGTACTCTGTAGAAAATTAATGATTAGTATCGAGTAAACAAAAGTAGCAGAATTTGACAACACTAAACAATAATTACGTTTTGTGTTGCCACCCGTTATAATTAAGCAAAAACAAAAACATTCACAATAAAAAATCTATGGTGAATTGAGAAGTTTAACGGTAAATTTAACGGGCTTCCCAATACAATGATTCCTTAATACAATAAAACCCGGTTAATACGCACTCCGAGTTACCAAAAAACTTAGTTCGTCTTAAGCGGGGTTTTTTGAACGATAAAAAATATTTATTAAAACAAAAACAAGATAATTCAGATTTTTACATAAATAAAAGATAAAATTAGAATTTCATGCATTCACAATTAAAAATTCAATTAAAACTCTTCATTTTTTTTTAAATCTGTTATTTTTTTCTGAATGCCTGAATTAACGATTTCATTCGTTATAAGTTTTTCTATTACCAAAATATGATTGTCAGCTGCTTCGGCACACGATTTTGTTCGAATATATTTTTTTATGTTTATTAAGCTATTGTGTACCGTTTGTATATTAGGTACTTCCTCCTCTATTTCGACTTCTTCATCACTTGACAAATTTTCACCATCGGGAGGATTAAGAATTTCCAATATTTCTTCATCTGATAATGTATGTGACGTCAAAACATTAGGATCTATATCTAGAAAGTCATCCACGGATATGGAATTCATAATAGGTCTATTCCATAAAACGGATAAGGAGTGTACTAAACATGGTAACTTGTATGAAAACGAGTTTTTGGGACTGCTTAAAACAGTTCGTAATAACCGGGGGTTCGTATTAACAGAGTTCGTATTAAAAGATGTATTTTATATGAAAATTGTTGCCAAAACGTCGGGACTTTTAAATTAGTTTGTATTAACCTAGGGTTCGTCTTAAGCGAGTTTTATTATATTTATAGGTCTGTTCGATTATAATTGATCTCCGTTCAAAATTGATAGCATTTTAAACTAAATTGAGAAAAGTATATACAGGGTGTCCGCCGGGAAGGTATACTACTTTGTTTGTTTATAATTTTTGATTAAATGAAAGAGAATGGATCTTATATTGATAAATGTTTTATTTAATGTCGGCAATTATGTATGGAATACAATATCAGATAAATGTCCTCCTCTGTTAGCCTCACAAATGCGAGCCCTTTTGAGCACATTTTTCATTACATTCTCACACATTTCACGCGGTATTTCATTAATTTCATCAGGAATATTTTGTTTGAGTTGCCCAAGCGTTTCTGGTTTGTTTGCATAAACCTTGCTTTTCAGATATCCCCACAAAAAGAAGTCCGGAGCAGTCAAATCAGGCGACCGTGGAGGCCAATCCACATCACCATTTCTTTAAATAACTTGTTGTGGAAAGAGGTCTCGCAGTAATTCCATTGTAATCCTGGCTATATGCGATGTGGCACCGTGTTGTTGATACCACTGAATCTTAAATGGAAACAAATGCAAATCCTTGTGAAAAATTTTGGCCGAAGTTGTTTTTTGAAGTCCAAGATCCTGAGTACGGCGTCGAATTGAGGTTGATGGATTGTTTTGAAAACTTTCTTGAGCAGCAGTAATGTTTTGAGCCGATCTTGCAGTACGTTGTGGTCCATGCTTGGGCCTATCACCTACAGACCCTCTTTCTTCGAAATCATTCACTACACGATAAATAGTGCGTTTTGTTGGCACGTTGTTCCTCCCAAAAATTTCACATAACTTTCTCATCGTCACAGTAATCGATGATTGATTTTGATAAAATGTTTTAACGATTAAAACACGTTGGTTTATCGAATATTTTTCTATAAAAAATTTGCACGTTTCTACTTCACGACTGCCAAATATGAACTGTCAAGATTAATCTTTACCAAAATGGCGGCAAAACAAAGTAGTATACCTTCCCGGCGGACACCCTGTACATAATATAATTTTAAATTAAGAATTTTCATTTTAAATTCGGAGTATCAGTTTGAATCTGGAAGTTTCTATTCAAAAAATAAGAACAACCACAACAATGTTTCTATGCTTTATTTAGTGTTGTAAAAAAAAAAAATTTTATTATTTAATAATCATATAATCATATAATTACAAATTATATTATATTATCCTAACCGAGCACTAGTTACTTTGGCTTACGACGAGTTGTAGCGAAAATAAACCTCTGGTAGGAATCGATCCCACGACCCCCGCTGTGATAAGCCAGCACGTTACCAACTAGCCTACCGGGGAGCTCTGTTGGGAAAAATTATAAGGACGATAGCATGTATTTCAATCATTTGATAAAATCTTTCTTATAAAAACAATTTTTTATTTTCAAAAACCGTTGGATCGTGTAAAAACATGTAGTCTTCCAATAACTCATTACTGAAACGTCATAAATCAGCTGGACATTTTTCGACTAATCTTTGCAAATATATAAAACCATGCTTGATTAAGAAATTTTGTATTTTTTCTTTGCCTTAATGTGCCCTCTGGAGGAAATATTAGCAACCAAAGATGAAACTTTGACAGAGTGTTTAAGATATTTAAAAATTTAAATTTTGTATATTTTTGTGAACAAATCTTTATTGAAAAATATATGAAAAGTTCATTTTTTTTGAGTTAACCGATTTTTAAAATTGTTTGGAAAAAGATGGAGGTTTTTGGCTATTTTTAAATATTGCCATATGGCATCCTTAACGATATAATTTTTATCAGTTTAGTGGTATTTTTATAAAAACATCCATTTTTTATGTTTAAAGTGAAAACGGAATAAATTTTGGAATATTTTAGATTTTGTGTACTGGAACAATTCATCGTTCGATCGGTGAGATTTTCAAAAAATTATAAACAATCGATGAACTAATTTCTAACAGAGAAAATAAAAAAATATTTGCCTTTTTAATATTTTTAAATAATTTTTTAAAAATGTTCCTTTAAAAAAGTTAATTTTCAGCGAATATTTTCATTGAATTTGCAAAAAAGTCAAAACTGATCGCATTTGCTTGGAAAAAATATTGGGGGACGATTATAACATAATGTGCAGTCAAAAAAGTTTTACAGTTACTACATGACAGTTGTTTGTGTAGTAATCAGTAGTAGTTGTTTTTAACTGTAATAACAGCTGTTTTTATATGCAATAATACAAAACAATTATTTTGACAGTCATTTAAAAAAACAACTGAAGAAAACTATTGTACTGTTTAAAAGTTGTTTGAATCAGTTGTTTTAGTATTTTCGTAAACAACTACCAAAACAGTAATTTTGCAGTTATCAGTTAATTTTTGTTAGTTATTTAAAAATAGAAGATTGATTACATCGAGTTTAGAAAAATTCTCATTTAATTTTTATTTGTTTTTATTGATATGTTCAGAGTTTGCAAATAATAATTACAAAATTTAATTTTATCTCCAATGCATTAAAACATCATAACTGGAGTACCGTTTGGAATTTTGGTTTTGCTTTTTAAGTAGGATATAGGAAATACAAATTTTTATTATAATTGAAAGAAAATAAGATTTTTCTTTATTAAAAAATATTTTTAAAATGCCGGAAAAAAATAACTGTTGAAAAACATTAGTTTTTACTCATTTTTACAGTTGTTTTTTTTATGCAATTTTTATCACCTACACACTATTTATTCTTGTTTGGTAACGGATTAGTCATGATGGATCAGCTTTTAATAATATAAAGGGTCCGCCAAATAATTTTTTTTTTTGAAAATGCTATAAAAAAAACCTACTGAATATTTTCTCAAATTTCTTTTTTTATTTGAAAGTACAATCCTTCCGGTTAATAATGGAAAATAATTTCATTCAAATGGCTGCCTCGGCTGGCCATGCAGTAGCCTACACGATCGGTCCAATTTTTAAGCACATTTTCGATTGTGTGCAGCTGTATTTCACCAATGGCTTCACGAATATTGTCCTTTAAAGCGTCAATTGTCTCTGGCTTGTTGGCGTAACACTTATCTTTGACGGCACCCCCAAAAATAATAGTCCAACGGTGTCAAATCGCAGCTCCAAGGTGGCCAAACGACATCAGCTCTGCGGCTGATAATGCGATCTTCCCACTTAGCGCCCACTTAGCGAAGCGAAAACGCATTGGATGGTCAGTTGTCTTCAACTCCTGAACCAATTGGACTTTGTATGGCGTCATACCAAGGTCTTTATGCAAAATTCGTCTCAATGATGTCTCCGAAATGTTCAATTGTTGAGAACGACGGTGTATTGATGTTGATGGCGCTTCACGCACACTTTCTGTCACAGCAGCAATATTCTCGGGTGTACGTACTGTTTTTGACTTTTCACGCTTTGGTTTATCGATGAGGATGCCAGTTTCTTTTACTTTTTTCACAAGATAACGAACATACGGAGCTGACGGTGCTTCTCTTCTTCCATACGTACGCAATTTTCGCACACATTCTGCAACATTACCATGATTTTCAAAGTAATGTCGCAATATTTCCCAGCGCTGTTCAAGTTTATACACAACCATATTCGTTCAGCGGAAGGATAAAACTAATTATCTGTCAAATCAGACATGAGCTAAGTGTTACCATTCACGAAATAAGCACTAGTTAAAAAAAAACGTTAGATGGCGGACCCTTTATATACTTAAAATACCGAAATATATTTTTTGTAGACAATTGAAACAAACAATTATAATTGCCTGTTAAATGCATTGGCATTGATCAGTGCCAATTAAACCAAAACTTAATTTTCATTGTTTTAAGCAATTGTAATGCCAAACAATTTAAAAATTTAATCACCATTGACATCAATCAATGCCAATTAAATCGTCAAGCAATTGGTCCATTCAATTAACTAGTCCCAAGTAAGCTTGACTGTTTTAAATAAGTTCGTCAAAAGAAAATGTTTATGTTAAAGGTTTGAGAACACTGTAATACATATTAAAATTTCAGCTTTCTAGTTTTATTAGTTTAGCAATAATCTCAATTTCAAATATTCTTATCCCAATTTCTCAATTTTATTTAAAATTGTATGTATATTCCCAATTCTATATAGAAAATATTACTTTTATTTGGAATTTTCCCTAGTTTAAATGAAAAAAGTCAATTTCATTTAAAATTCCGATTGCAATTAAAATTTTTTCTAACTGAAATAAAAACCCTGAATTTTATTTAAAATTCTCTTAATTTTAAATGACTAGTTTTCAATAAATTTTTTTTTTCTTTTAAGTGATTTATTTTTTTAAAATATTTAAAAAAGTAAATAATTAATTTACTTTAGATCAAATTTTTTTTATTCTAGGTTCATTTAGGAATTAAAAAAATAGTTCAAATAATTTTAAGATATTTATTCGACATAAAATTGAATACAATTTTTTTTTTGCTAAAATAATAAAAAATACTTTAAATCTAACACAATAGTTAATCTCTATTATGCTACAATAACTATAAATTATCACAACCAAATTAAACAATAAAACCCTCCAAATATTTACCTAAGTGAATACTTAGGTAACAAAATTTACTTAAAGTAACAACTCCAAATATGTGGTACTAAATAATCTGATAAACTATTAGAATCTTTTGGACAATTAACACGCGCAAAATATTCCATACTGTATAAGGAAATCATCATACAATTGCCATAAACCAAAGAGAACCAAAGAAAAATATTACCCAAGCTTTTAGGTGTATAACGTGTTAGAAATATCATGCCAACACCAATAACAAAAAAGAATACAAACATTACGGGAAATAGAACTTGTAAAGCATAACCTAAAATATATTCATGAAAGAGAGCAGAAATAAAAAATACCATTATAGATGAAGCCATTTTGCTTCCCTTAAAAATATGAGTATAAAAATCTTTATAAATATATTCATATAACCAATCATGGACCACAACATTCCAATTACGATAGTAGGCTTCATAATTACTAGCAGTCCACCAATCTTTGTAGAACATACGATCACCAAAACGTAATAATTCCGCCGTGAAATTATGCCAGGAATGCAAAATCATATAGAAGCCACTTAGGAAAATAATAATACTCGGCATCAACATTCCAAATAATTTTACTGTCATGGCGGCAGCATTAAATTCTTCTATACCAAAGTCACCAAAATGATGTTTAATATGGCGTTCGTAAATATAACTGTAAAGAAAAGCCACTGCAACAACTTCAAAGAAACGAGCCAAAGCAAATGTCCATCTTATCACCGAAGTACGAGGATAATTATCACGATATAAAAGTGTAGGAGCAAATAAATAAAATAGATAATTTTTAAATGGTGGTATATTAGCTTGTGACCCCGAGACCTCTTCAGCTTTAAGTTTTCCAGTAACTACTCGTTCAGCTATGGTTCTAACGTAGGCATGCATTTTCATTAATAATCTAATAGATTCACATAATAATACTGAGGCCGAAGCAAAAGGTAAATTCATATTGATGCATATTTGTGTTGGTATATAAGCAAATACCAATTGGGATGCGATGTATGCAAGGAGACACAAAAGAGACCAACTGTGTTGGAGAGTTTCTAAAGCAAAGAAAGAGAGAGAGAGAGAAAGTTAATAGAGATAATCTAGAGTGAAATATTTTTTATAATACTCACTTTTCTTTTCAAGTTTAGCTCTTATACTAGACCAACTTTGAAGTGCATAATAGAGACTGAATATAAAAGCATGTTGAATCAGCCATATGCCAAAAATATTATGAATATTAGCAAATCCAGCTTTAATGGTGCCCAAACCAAAACTTACACTGTAAAATATTAAAGACAAATGTTAAATAAAAATATTTTTCAAAGAAATTTGTAAAAATCTCTATATTTAGCAATTTTTTTGTATCATCTAAATGACATTCATCATTTCTAATTGAAAGTGAGAGTTTTCTGAATGAAGTTTGGAAAATTCTAAATGAAATTAAGATTTTTCATTTACAATTGAGAAATTTTCCAAAAAAAAAGTTTCGATGTTTTACTTTAAATTGAGAAATTCCATAAGAAATTGGGATATTCCAATTCAAATTTATAAATTCTTTCAGAAATTCAGATATTCCATTTTAAATTAAAAAATTTCCAAATGAAATTATGGTTTTCTACACTCAAAAAAGTTTTACATTTACTACATGACATTTGTTTGTGTAGTAATCAGTAGTAGTGGGTTTTAACTGCAATAATAGTTGTTTTTCTATGAAATAATACAAAACAACTATTATGACAGTTATTTAAAAAGGCAACTGAAGAAAAATACTAATGTTTAAAGCGGTTCTTTATGTATTTTAATAAACAACTTCCAAAACAGTGATTTTGCAGTAAGCAGTTAATTTTTGCGAGTTATTTAAAAATCGAAGATTATTTCGAGTTTTAAAAATTCTCGTGTAGTTTATATTTGTTATATTTGATATACTCATAGTTTGCAAATAATAATTAGAGAATTTAATTGCATCTCCAATGCATATAAACGTTATAACTGGAGTACAGTTTGGAATTTTGTCTTTGCATTTTAAGTAGGATGTAGGAAATACAAATTTTTATTGTAATTAAAATAACAAAAAAATTTTAAAAAATTGGTAAAAATAACAGTAGTTTTTACCAACTTTTACAGTTGTTTGAAAATTTTTGTATCACATAATTGTCACACGTTTTTACGACATTTTTAGTCGTTTTTCAATAGTTAAAAACAACTACATTTTTAGTTATTTTAACGGTAATTACCTTCATCGCCTTTTTAACTAAAATTACAGTTGTTTAACTGTTATTTTCCGTAGATTCTACTGTCAAACTTATTTAAGTGTATTTAAATTATGAAAATTCCGAATAAAGTTAAGATTTTATATTTCAATTTGAGATATTTTCGCTTTAAATCGAATATTTCCATTTGAAGTTGCTAAATTTTTAAATGAAATTTACATTTGACATTTTAAAAATTCCAAAAAAAAAAAATCAGTTTTTTTATATAAAAATTGGAAAATTTGTTTTAAAATGGAGGTTTTTTTAAAAAATTACAAACTAAATTGAGAAAATCACAAATGAAATTAGAATTAGCATTTAAAATTGAGATGATTACAAAATAAAGTTTTTTAACATCAATTATTTAAAAATTAAGTAGAAACAAGTAAAAGCTTGTCGCCTAATGGCCATAATCGGTTACAAATTTCTACATAAGTTTATAGAATAAATAAAAAATATAAATAAATATAATATAAAAAAATATAAAAATATTTTTATAAATTGAAAAAAAAATTAAAGATTATTGATAATAGTTTTTATTTCCTATGTTTAAAGAAAAAAATATAATTGAAATGCACAAGCATGAATTATAAGAAAAAAATAACAAAAAAATCAAGTACTTTGTAAAATTTGTTTAAGAAGACAAATCAATCGATAGACAAATCAAATGCCTTCAGGCCTTAAAGGTATATGTTGTATTTCCAAGCTACCATAACAAGAAAAGATCGCCACAATAGCGGAGTCAGTTTCGGAATAACTAATTGTCTTTTCCTAGTATCAGCCAAGGACATCGGCATTTGAAACTTATACACTTTATAAAAATGTATAATACATCGAAATTCAACAAAGTTGTCAAAAAAAAAAAAAATCCAAAAATTTTATGATATTTGAAGAAATGCAAAATCTCAATTATATTTTAAATTTTCTTAATTGAAATAGAAAAACTCAATTTTATTTAGAATTTCCTTAATATTAAATGAAAAATCTTAATTTTATATGGAATTTTCTCAATTTAATATGGAAAATCACAATTTAATTTGGATTTATCTTAACTTTAAAACTTAAATCACAATTTCATTTGCAGCGTTCTCAATTTTATTCGAAAAATCTCAAATTAACTAGAAATTTTCTCAATTTCAGTTAAAAATCGTGTAATAGGAAATTTTTTCTTTAACTTACCTTCCTTTAACCAAATACTCATAGCTAATATTATTTACTAAAAAGACTATAAATATTATATAAAATATATGATATATTGTCTTCATGTGATCTACTTCCAACAGGGCGGTTAAAAATGATTCACGTGTTATGAAAACCTTATCGGGCAAGGCTTGACGTTTCTTCGGAAACTTATTTTTCGATCCTTTCGAAAATTCAACATTTTCTTCTATCGCCTGTTGCGTTAATCTTTCATTTGTGGTGGCCGTATTATTGTCTTTATCATTTATAGTTTCTTTTATGGTTTTACCACTACCGCTGGCCGTATCAGTAGCTGATGGTATACGATTACTCCAGGTGTTTGAATTATGACGGCGCAGTTGTGGATTAGCGAAATTTCGAAATTCATTTGTTTGTAATTCATGCTGACGGAGTTCTTGCATGACCTCGTCTATCATGCCGGTCATACGTTTCTGTACATCACGCAATACTGTAGTTTGAAATGTTTCCAATCTGTTGCGCACAAAATTTAATTCCATGGTATGATCATTTAAGATTGTGGATGATTCTAAAAAGGAATATTACTTGAGTTAAATTCTTAATGAATAGGTAATACAATTTTTAGATAAATTGTTTCTACACAGAGAATTATTCTCATGATAATAATGAATTTTTGCATTAGATCTATGAAGTTTCACTTCAATTCTTCCATTGAAACTTTTTATTAAATTAATGCAGTTTTTTTTTATGAAATTGTATTAACTTAATTTATTAAAAATTTAATACGCCTTATAGATTAGATCAGAAGGCACTATACACCGCGACCAATGTAGGTCTTTTGTGCTGCCTAAAGTTACCTACAGATTCAAGCTACCTATAAAGACAATTATCCTATTAGGCAAAATGTTCGCGATGTCGGAAGGCGAAATGAAGCGATCACCTAGAAACCTAAGTCTCATATCACAAAGCCTGGGACATTCGCAGAGAACATGCTCCGAGGTCTCAGACACCATCTCACAAAACCTGCACATATCCGTGTCCGATTGACCCTTCCTGTGCAGATGGTATCTGAGATTACAGTGTCCAGTTAAATACGACTCCAGGGTCCTCAAACCTCCCCTTTCAAGCGACAAGAGTCGCCTCGACCCCCTACTGGAAAAAGAGATCAATCTCCTAGCCTGGCGCTGACCAGGAGAGTTTTTCCAGTAACGAGAGAATTCAGACTCTCTCCATGCCCTGAGCCTTTCCCTAACATACCCCGCAGGTATTCCACAGAATGGTTCAGGACCAATAAAGGGCCTTCGGGCCCCACGGTTGGCAAGACAATCTGCCCTCTCGTTGCCTTCATGCGCCTCATGACCAGGAATCCAATACGCCTTATGAAAAAGTTTAATTAAAAATAGTTTCATACAAATTATGAAACTTTTTATAAAGTTAAAAAAAAATTTCATTCATTTTGTGAAAAAAAAACTTCAAATAGCTTAGTTTAAAACTTCATTAAAACTTGTCCAATGAAATTTTATCTGTGTATGCAGAATCGTAATAAATTTTACATCACAGTGATCCTACATGGGGGAAAAGCATTGAGTCATTGATTTTTCCATATCAATGCTAATGTCAAAGCATTGGCATTTATATGAAAAAAAAAACAATGCCCCAATGCTAAAATCCCAAGTATGACAGTGATAACCTTTTGATTACATTGTTTCAAATGATCAATATATTTTATTACTTAGAAAAATATTGCTTTTATTCCGATGGATTATAAGCCGCAGACGGTGTTAATTGGGTAATTAAGGTGTTTAGTAATAAAAAAAAATATTTATAATCTAATATTTTGAAATGCGTTATTAAACTTCAAATAATTGAACAAAATAATGCCTTCACTGAAATTACCTTTATTTTTGATAAAAAAATTTATTACTTAAGAATTTTTTTTTGTTTTATTAACACAGTAAGGACACGTCGAAGATCCACTGGAATTTTTTTATTGCATTATCTTTAATCTTAGTTTAAACGAGCTTGTAACTATGCTATTGGAATTTGGTTTATTTGGTTTTATTTCAATAATAACACAGCCCGACAAAATTCTTTGAACTGATTCTAGTCAATTTGGGTGCGCTGAATTCAAATCTGTAATCAGTTTGTCTCTATCAGCTCTAGTTTCCATGATATAGCTTTTTTTAAGTATTTAAAAGTAAAACTTTTCCATAGGAATTGCCGAATTTTGTAAAAGTAACAAAGTGTGGGATGGACATATCTCAGGAAGTAGGAGGAGCTTATCCAAGATTATGGCATTAATCTCTTCTTTGGAAGATTCTATAGCAGATTAATGCATCCATCAATCATATTTGTGGGTGGGGTTTAAGGGGTTAATATTTAATTTCAAAATAGTGCCGTATTTTGTAAAAGTAACAATGTGTGGGATGGACATATCTCAGGAAGTAGGATGAGCTTATCCAAGATTATGGTATAAATCTCTTCTTTGGAAGATTCTATAGCAGATTAATGCATCAATCATATTTGTGGGTGGGGTTTAAGGGGTTAATTTTTAATTTCAAAATAGTGTTATTTTGCTATTTTTTTATAAAAATTAACCACTTAGGCCTGTGTAATCATAATTCTGAACTATAGTTGCTCCGGCAAATGTTTGTTAATAAATTTGAAAATGGAGCACAAATTCGATTTCGGTTTAACTAAACAAAGTTTAACTAACATTCCAATAACTTGGCATAAAAGTACTGGTTTTAAAACGGAACAGTTGGTCCATAATGAGTTAATTATGTAATCGTTAGTATCTAGAAAAAAACCTTTTTACAAACATGAAAATCATTTCAACTTATTATTCAAAAAATTACAAATAAATTTTAACACTTCGGCACCAAGGGGGATATACATATGTCTCATTTTTTACTTTTTATTATACCATCCTTTCCAACCAATTTTTCCTAAAGCGGTTTGAGATCGAGATATTTGGAATTGATTCGTTTTATTTTGTACAGGACGCTAGTACAATATGGGACATATTGCTCGTCACAGCTAAAAAAATGGGTTTAAGTTTTTGTGTAGTAGATTAGATTAGACTAGAGTGGGACTATGCACCGCGACCAGAAGTTGGTATTTTGTGCTGCCAACTAATACACCCTATAGGTTCAGGCTCCCTACGAAGCCAACTATCCTACCAGGTAAACAATTCCAAATGTCCGATGGCGTCACTATTCTACCACCAAAATAACGCACCCTCCTGTCGGAGAGCCTCGGACATTTGCAGAGAACATGCTCTAAGGTCTCGGGTTCCAATTCACAAAACCTGCACGTATCCGTAGAGGATCGTCCCATCTTGTACAATTGATACTTAAGGCCACAGTGTCCCGTGAGGTAACCCGTCACGGTCCTTAGTTCGCCCCCCGTCATAGACAAGAGTTTCCGCGACCTCTCCCCAGAGGTAGATATAAACAGTAGTAGTTGTTTTTAACTGCAATTACATTTGTTTTTCTATGAAATAATACAGAACATCTATTATGACAATTATTTTAAAAAAACAACGGAAGAAAATTGCTTCAATAGTTGTTTATTGGGAGTTTTCAAAAATTCTCATGTAGTTTATATTTCTTATGTTATTATTATATGCTCATAGTTTGCAAATAATAATTATAAAATGTCATTGTATCTCTAATACATAAAATCATTTGGAATATTAACTTTGCATTTTTAGTAGGATGTAGGAAATATTGTAATTGAAAGAAAAAAACATTTTTATTAATTTTTTTTTTTTTAAATATCGAAAAAAAATAACTGTTAATATATTTAACAATTTTTACAGTTGTTTAAAAAAGTGTATAGTAAACAGTTATGGTGCGCACCGGTAGGCTAGTTGGTAGCGTGCTGGCTTATCAGTGCGGGGGTCGTGGGTTCGATTCCCACCAGAGGCACTGGTCTGTTTTCGCTACAACAACGCTCCGAAGGTCATAGTAGCTAGTGCTCGCTTAGGGTAATAGTATATAATTTGTAATTATATGATTAATTAATAAAAAAAAAAAAAAAAGTTGAGTTGTTTTTCCAACATTTAAAAACACCAACATTTTTTGTAATTTTAACGGTCATTACCTTTGTCGCCTTTTTAACTGAAATTACAGTTGTTTTACGCTGTAAAACTTTTTTGAGTGTATGAACTCAAAAATTAATCTTTATTTGGAGCCGTCTTTTGAATTCTTTCCCAAATATTCAAATTAAATTAAATTTTTGTGTCAATTCTGAACTATATTTTGGATTTAATAATTTTCTTCGAAATATTGTGTCTCTTATGATTCTTTTTAGAAGGCTCATATTTTTGTATACAAATAGAGCAATTTTTGAATTTCAAATATATTGCAAGAATGTCACAACTCAAAAAACACGATTTTTGAGTTAACGACGCAGAATTATTCGTTATATCACGCATCATAGTGTGTAAAAAAGTCGTATTGATATCTTGTATACTCACCTCTTGAGAGAAATTTTGTCGTTATTTTTTTTTTTCTTCAAGGTGGAAGTAAATTGAAAACTTTAAATTCGTTTTCTACAAAATCAATTTTTTTGAGTTATGACGTTATTGATGTAAATGAGCGATATGTAGGTGTTTGTTTCTTGACTCATAGAATAAGAACTCACAAAGTTAAAATTTTGCTGGTTAAAAAAAAAAAATGCTTGGAAGATAATAATTTTATTGTTTAGAAAGTCCTAAAAGACCCTTTTTCAGCTCATTTTCCAAGTTGTGAAATCTTTTTAATTTTTATATTTTTTTCATTTTCTGATATAACAAAATAATTTTTGGTCCCGTCATTAAGTTTTTAAACAAATTAACGCGGATATAATGAAAAAAAAAATTTTTTTTTCGTTCCCGCTAATCTTTTTAATCGAACTCCACTGTATTATTCTTTAATATGATTGATTATTTGTCTGTCTGTATTCCTTTACTTACCACTTTTTGCACATTTTTCTGAAGTGTTAAGTTTTCTTTCAGAATTTAATAATTTTTCCACCATTTTTATAAACTTTATTGTTTATAATATTTTTTTATAGAATAATAATTTATAACAATAAATAATATCCTTTTAATTTTGTTTATAATTTCCGTTTTTCAATCAGCTTATTTTACTAACTCAGTAAATTTCGTATGCATTCACATTAAAGTTCAAAATGAAACTGATCGCATTTGCTGCCTTCTATTACGCCTAATGTAAAGTAGTCCCCCACATACAGTAAACTCTAAAGTATTGCAAGTACATACGATTTGTGAAACTATTCGATATGGTGAGAGAATAGACTTTGTTCTCACTTCGTGATTACAAAACGAAAATGTTTTTTTTTTTATTTATTCCACTATATTAATACCCTAATATTTTATGGAGTATTGTTAGTTTTTGGCACAGGTTTGTTACAGGAAAGAGATGAATCCATTTGGAAATATATTCTAAAAGACACACCTAAACGGTTTAGAAAACTTTTAAAGTTTTAACAAAACGGACCTCTAAATGGCTTAAGTGGCAAGTGATTTGGAGCTGATTTTTGCTCTGCTATACTTTTTGCTATTGTAATTCAGAAAATATCACTTGAAATTCTGAATTTATATTTAAGATTAAGTATTTCGGTTTGAAATTCAGAAAATATCAATTGAAAATCAGATTTTCCATTTGAAATTCAACAAATTTCTTTTAAAATTCAGAAAATACCAACTGAAATTCAGAAAATATGTTTGATTTGCTTTATTTTTGTAAATATACGGAGGTTGAAAGCTCGTTATAAATTGAAAATATCATTTGTTTTGTTTTTTGCATAATACGACATAAAAGCCATAATATCCTTAACATCCTTTAAAAAAATATTACAAAACATTTTCATGCGAAAAGTGCAATTTTGAGGTTCGCCAAACTTACGAAATAAAAACATTTAAATGTTTTTTTACACATGAGTAATTAAAATAGTTAAATACCCTTTGAAATCGAAAATAATTCATTTCATTGCACAATTAAAGATCGAAAAAAAAAACATAATTTTTATTTTTAATAAAAATTATATGAAACTTGTATAAAAGACAAAGTACAGTCTAGTTTACTCCTCCTGTGTTGTTTATAAACTAAACAAAATATAAAAAAGTAGAGAAAAACAAAAAACGTGTATTGAATATCCACCAGAGGTGGACCTTGCACATAACAAACAAGTTTTAAATTTTTTATTTTTTGATCAATGAATATAATCTTTAACTTTAAGCTCATATATTAGTTCTCATGTAGTGAGTAAACTAGTTTATATGAATGTTTGATGTTTGGCATGGGATTGTTACCGCTTTCAAAACGTGTTCTAATGATGGGAACCTAGAAAATTCCCGAAATAGATCTATCAACACATTCCTGAAAGGGTCAAATAATAAATTTGAAAACAAAAAACTCTATAGATTATTTGTTAGGACAATATCCTAATAAATAAATATAGAGTATGGCCTCGAACTTGAATAATTTTCATTTTCATTCATTCAAATATCTAAAAATTAGAACATTAGAGACATTTTTACTTATTTAAAAGCAAAATTCAATCCCATGCATGTGCAATATTTCAATGTCATTTTCTAGTGTCCGACCGAACAGTTCGGCCAAAAACCTATATTTTGTCGGTTTTTTGATATCTAGAGGCAATGATGACAAATTTTGGTATTGGAAATATGTTTAATTCGATTTTGTGTATAAAATTTAAGAGAAAAGCCGAAGTTTAGCTATAAAGTTAAAAGTTCGGCCGCCGAACTATTTTCAATTTGGCAGAACTTTCTGAGGCCGAACTGTGAATTCATTGCTTAACTACAGACTTTTCTTCAAATTTGACACTCAAAATAGCATCTAATCAGCCCAATAAACATTTTTCCATCCGCCAAATTTATCCATAATGTTTTAGAATACAGACCAAATGCATTTTCTGGCCGAACTGTTCGGTCGGACACTAACACTTTCTACACGGTGAGACATATTTTTAGATTTTCTTAAATTAAAAAAAAAAAAAATGTATATATCATACAAAAGCTTATTAAAATTTATTTTTAACGAACATCTTCACAGACATTTCTGATGCTGTTAGAACGTTTCGCTTAACATGAATTTTAGTTGCATTTTATGGTCGACTTTAACCGATTGTAATTTTATTATCTCTGTTTTAGTTATTATTCTCTAATATTTAATTTAATACAACTTCGGTTTAATCAAGTTCAAATAAGTACATTATGGCTGTTTTTTTCTTCTACATTTTCGGTACACTTAAACTTAATGAAACAATCTAAAACTTTATCACAATAAAATTGCAAAAAATTAAACAAAATTTATTAGTTTATTGTTGATAATCCAATTGAAATTTTGTTTATATCCCATCCACAATTAAAGAGAGTGATACTCCGTAGAATGTGAAATAATTAATCCACATGCGATAGACATGTAGCAAGAACTTATATGCACAATAGAATCATTACAATAGCGGTTTGCTCTAAAGTTGCGTTTAAAGTACCCTCAAAAACCATACAACTAATAGAGTTTATTCACAAAAATTATGCAAAAACTAGTAACATTTTACCAAGTTTTTACTTGATTCTACTTAATTTTTTAATAATTTATGTAGTTTTTTCACATTATTATTATTAGTTGAAATGCTCCTAATTACTTGGCAAATATTTATTTTTGTGTGTAGATTTCGAAATCTAGTTCGTGTATCATTTTATTACACTTTCATATGATCGAAATCTACCCAGCCAGAAATTGCCAATGGTCTGAAAAATCAAGCACTGGCAGAGCACTGTTTGCCAATGGTCCAACAAATAAAGTGCTGGCAAAGCACTAATTTACAACGCTCTGCCAACGTTAGTAAAATTGCTTTGCCAGGGCTTAATTAACAAAATTTACAACAGTAAAAATAATAAAAGCACTGGCACAGCTCTGGCTTAGAACGCTCTGCCAACGTTCGTAAAAAGTTCTTTGCCAGTACTTGATTTACAAAATTTACAAGCGTAAAAATAAAAAAGCACTGGCACAGTACTGACTTAGAACGCTTTCTCAACATTGGCAAAAAGTGCATTGCCAGTACTTATTTACAAAATTTACAACCGTTAACTTAATAAAGACAGTGGCACATCCCTTGTTCACAACAAGAGTGGAAACATTCAAAACTAAATTGCATTTTATGATTTGAAGTTAAGAATATTAAGGTCTCCTATTATAGTCAGCACAAAGTATAGTTTTTGTACTAAAATTTTACTTAAGAAATTTATTTTCAAATTTCTTTCTTTAGTGAAATTGTAGTAAAAAATCGTGCTAACTTATCACAAAAATAATTTGATAAAAAAAATATTCAGTTATTTTGTAATTAACTTAGCTAAAGCAAGCCTATTGTTATTTCTATTCAAATTACCAAAATCATTCAATAAGAAATAATACAACTCTCTACTGAAGTGAATTACTAAGTAGGACTTTATTGGTCGTTTTTGGTACTGGCAAAGTGCTTATTGCCAGTGCTTTGCCAACGTTTTAAAAAAGAAACGGCCTAGCCCTGCCCGGTGTTATCATTTTGGGGTTGGCAAAACACTTATTATATTATTAAAAAAGCACTTTATTGGTTGTTCCACCAATGCTTTGCCAACGTTTTAAAATTATGGTTTTGTACTGGCAAAGTGATCAATGCCAGTGCTTCGCCAACGTTTTAAAAAAGGAACGGCCAAGCCCTGCCCGGTGTTATCATTTTGGGTGTTAACGTTAGCAAAGCACTTGAATCATTTTACAGCGGATATTGATATATATTTAGCCAATGATAAAATTGAGTTTGTAAATCATTTGAGATGTTTAGGTGTTGTACTTGATAGTAAACTGTCATTTAAACCACATATTGATGCCCTATGTGGTAGAGTGTGGGGGGCATTACGTAGGATTTATTCGTCGAACATGTACATACCCCTTTCCGTTAAATGTAAGTTGGCGCATGCTCTCTTGATGTCTCAGGTTCTTTATGGCCTCGAGATATTTTCTGGCACTATTGGTATTAATGTTACAAGAGTCAGACGTCTGGTGAATACTATTGTACGCTTTGTTTATAATGTGCGTCGTCGTAATCATGTTTATGGCTATGTGAGTCGCTTCCTTGGGTGTTCTTTTGATAATTTTGTGAATTGTCGCTCGTTGCTTTTCTTACACAAAATCATTAAAAGTCGTAGACCTTTACCTTTATATAAGAGCTTCGTTTTTACGCGTTCAAGGCGTAATCCACAGATATTCATTCCCAGGATAAGGAGAACTATTTTTGAAAGATCATTCATAATCAGAATTGCTCGGTGTTGGAATCGGTTGCCCTTAGAATTACGGGTTTTCTCTCATTCAAATAACGCCTTTCGGTTAAAAATCTTGGAATATTTCAATGGTTTTTGAACTATTTTTTTTTTTTTTTTTCTTTTTGAATAATAATGTTTTTTTTTGTGTGGTTAAGTATGCAATGTTACTACTGATAGGGTCAAATGCTTTAATACTTTAATTTTTAAACTTTGTTAATAAACTTTTTATAAATATTATGGCTGGGGAGCCAATATGTTAGGCTATTAAGTGTATTTTAATTTTTTATTTTTAAGATTAATACTCAGTTTTTTATTACTATGTAATACTGTTATTTGGCTTTGTGGGCTTTAGTATTATAGATGAATTATAAATAAATAAATAAATAAATCTTCAGATATCCAACGCTCTGCCAACGCTCATACCACCGTTGAAAGCACTGGGCCAATGCTTTGCCGTTTGTATTTTTCTGGCTGGGTAGTTAGGTTAGTTAAGCTGGGTTTCATATCTTGAAACCCAGCTTAACTAACAGTTTTCCTATCTGATGTGGCTTTTCTTTCTGCTTAAATTTACTGTTAATTATATTTAAAAAAAAAATCCCTTGGACATTTATTTGCTTGTCATAATTCCCTGTTGAAATGATTACTCATTTTTGGTGGCACATTTAAGAGAGATCATTACACTCAAAAGTATGTATGTTGTTTATAATTTCCACGTGCTTTTGTTATTGTTTACTTTAAACATTTCCTCTCTCAGTTGTACCTATTTGAATTATACAATGGTTAATTAATTTTATTGTCCCACAATATGTCTAGGCAATTGTACCAAATGTTATTATAGTTCATAACGCATATTCTTATCTGAATTTTTTTTGTTTGAGACTCGTTCAAGTACATGTGTACTCGGAATATATTATTTATTAAACCTGATAACGTACAATTAATAAATTTATTTGAGTACATTACTTGTTTGAGTTCCAATTATAAATACATTTTTTAAGTAGGGTAAGTTATACTGTGGTAACGTCAGTAATGTTGTCGTAACCTGTGCTGGATTTGTTAAAAGATTATTTTTTTTTTTGTTAAAAACACAAAATACCTTTTAACAAATTGCACCAATGTTTTTTACAAGTTCATGATAAAATGACTGAAATACCGTTTACCTGAGTTCATATCTTGACTACAGAAAATACTTCTAGAGGTATAAAAAAAGCAACTCTAAATAGCTCAAATCATTCACAATCACCCATGTCCCTACTTTAGAATGAATTTGTTAAATCACACGAAATTGAAATTTGGTGTTCTCAAATCCTAAAAGCTTTCGAAAACTCGAATTTTTTTTCGAAATTATTATCGAAGTGCCAAAAACATATGGTTTTATGGAAAATAAAAAACATATGGAAAGTAAAATGCTTTTAAGAAATGCTTCTAACATTAAGTGTGTTCGATAACACAAAAATTTTTAAAAATTTGTAAAAGTTTTTCGCAAATTAAAAAAATAATATGCCGCCAAAAAGTCGTGGATAGTTTTTTTTTCTTTCTTTAGTCCTATTTTCATCTATACATGATCTAGAAACTAAATCCGCTATCATATTAGAGTTACCACAAAATTGCATTTATATATATTCCAGAGCACCGTGTAAAATGCATCTAATTTGCAAAAATCTAAATTATTTTCATACAAAGATGATGTACTTGGCAAAAGAAAAACTTTGATACCCATATTGCCCTATTTAAAAGGAAGAGTTACCACCCCATTGCATTTTTGTCAAAACGCGAACTAGCACGAATTTCAAAAAAAGCTGAGACCCGTATTTAATTAAATCGACTAAAGATTAAAATATGTTAATTTGACATTTTTATTACAAACAACCCCGAACAAAAACAGTTTTTTTTTTACAGAATATCCTTAAAAAAAAGGATATGGATGATCGTTCTTAGACAAATTGTATATACAGTTGGACGCGCCTTAAAAAAAACCTTTCTTATGATACCCATATTGTATATGTTGGTAAGGAAACAGATTCTAAAATTAACAGAACATGCAAAAATGGACCCTTTTTCAAAATGGTCCAGCTCACGAGAGGTCAAAGCTAGAGCCGAAATATTTTAGACGTCATCATAAAAAAATACCAATGTTCATTTTGAGGGGGGTACACCTTGCACGAATTTCGCTTCCATACAACTTGAGTCGCTCTAATATACATATGTATTTTTATAAACATAGAGATTTCGCAAAAAAAAACTTAAAACATCAACTAAACATGTTTTGTCGCCTACATTTTTAAAATGTGTTACTTTTTTGCCAAGTTTTGACTGCATTTCGTTTAATGATTGTATGATTTAAGCTTGATTCACACGCTATCCATCCCTATCCACCCATATCTACTATTTCCCAGTATTTTGCACTTCTACGAGACCTCTGGGTCTAATACTATAGTTTAAAATCCAGTTATAACTAATTTACACAGAAAAGTTAATCTGCTAAAAATTGGATTATCTGCTTAATCTGACACTAAACAAGTCGATTACACAAAATCTATTTGATTAATAGTTAATAGAGAATTTACACCGAAAAGTCAATGTACTAGAAATAATATTAACTGCTTAAGCCTGTATGACACCTGCTTTTTTGCAGGAGCTTTACCAGGAGTTTTCTATAAAATGTAAAAAAAAAAGAACTTTTTGATAGAAAATCCCATATAAAGCTGCTGCAAAAAAACCGATGTCATGCAGGCTTTAATCAAGCACTAAAAAAGTCGATTAAACCATTTTTTTTTTTCTTTTTGATTAACAGTTAAACCAACTTTTTATCTGGCTACTATTTCTAAACCACCCTGTATTTACACTACTAATTGTGTGCAACTCTTGTGTATTTTAAACTGACAAAGTTAATCTTTTAGCTGTCAAGTTAAACTTTTAACTGTCAAAAAATGTATATGCAAACGATTAAGATTAAAAAGGTGTATTAACGTAAATCAAATAGATTAATTTCGCTGTCTAAACTTGTTTTGTTTGCAAAACATGTGCTTTGCAATCTATTGTGAATGTGGCTTTAGAGTGTATTTGTAAAATCAAACGGAATGAAAAACTCAGAAATTCTGCGTTGCTGGAATTTAATGACAATTATCAATGGGGGGTTACCGCGTGCGTAACTCGATTCGAAAAAATTTCAAGTTCGGCAAACTTTCACATATCGCAAAGAAAAAATTCAGAATAAAAATCTGCTTTTTTCCTATTTTATGGTTCTTATTATTGTACACTACAAATAAAAAAGAAGAGATACATTCACACTAAATAGCAAACACACTAAATAGCAAAACATGTGTTTTGCCAAAACACGTATTTATGCCCATTATTCTATTCCAACAGTACTTTATTCTTTTCTACTCGTTTTGGCAAAAAAACGTGTATTTGTATTCCGACTAGACTTAATGCCGTATAAGATTTGTGCCGTATACGAACGGTTCAAGACTTCCGAATTCGAAAATCAAATAGATTAATTTCGCTCTCTAAACTTGTTTTGTTTGCAAAACATGTGCTTTGTAATCTATTGTGAATGTGGCTTTAGAGTGTATTTGTAAAATCAAACGGAATGAAAAACTCAGAAATTCTGCGTTGCTGGAATTTAATGACAATTATCAATGGGGGGTTACCGCGTGCGTAACTCGATTCGAAAAAATTTCAAGTTCGGCAAACTTTCACATATCGCAAAGAAAAAATTCAGAATAAAAATCTGCTTTTTTCCTATTTTATGGTTCTTATTATTGTACACTACAAATAAAAAAGAAGAGATACATTCACACTAAATAGCAAACACACTAAATAGCAAAACATGTGTTTTGCCAAAACACGTATTTATGCCAATTATTTTATTCCAACAGTACTTTATTCGTTTCTACTCGTTTTGGCAAAAAAACGTGTATTTGTATTCCGACTAGACTGAATGCCGTATAAGATTTGTGCCGTATACGAACGGTTCAAGACTTCCGAATTCGAAAATTTATTGTCAAATCGATAACCCCTCTGTTCTGCACACCTTTTCTGTTCTCTTTGAGTAATACGTAGCCACCCTGCTTTATACAGGGTGAGTTAAAAGATGATTAAGTTGAGTACACTTTTAGTGCTAAATTTTTCAGATCTTGTAACTTTTAAAACTGTGAACAAATTTATGTTTGTAAAACACGCAATTAGAAAGAGAAATAACGTGAATGAAGCTTTAATTAGAATTTTTTTTATTCACTTTATATTTTATTGTCTTCGACCCACCCTATGTAAAGTAGAGCAAGGTTGTATTTTACATGTTCTTTGCGAAACTTTTTTCGATGCGAAAGTTACATAACTAAAGAACTTGCTAAACAAAAAATCTTTAACCCTTCAGCTTTCAATTTTATTTGTGAAAACCCATGCAAAAAATCAAGTATGGGCTTTATTTATAACAAATATTTTTGATGACATGTGCGGCAGTCTCTCCGGAGCAACCTCTGACAAAATCCAAGTTTTACTTAACCTGTTTACCAACTCAAAAGCAAATACTCCCAAAGAAGTATTCAGCGCTTTCTACGCTGAGAAAATTAGTCATTTAAAAGCAGAAGGCTATGCAATTTTTGCCACGGACGCCTCAATTACAGAGGTTTCAACCGGATGTGCGGTGTGGAACATCTCGTCATATAAAAATTTTATGTTTAAAATCTCGTCTAAAGGATCATCTCTCATGGGTGAATTATATGCCATTGAAAAATCAATTGATATCATAATTGAACAAGGTATTAGTAGAGCCGCCATCTTTACCGACAGAAAAAACTCATGTCTCCTAATTAAAAACAATACCTCATTCAACGTTTTAGCTGACAGAATGATCAACAAAATAAATTTGGCAAATATCTCATCTTTGGTATTTATTTGGACCCCCTCCCATGTATTACTTCCATTTAATGAAAAAGCTGATCACTACGCCAAGCTTGTTACATCCAGCGGGTTAGAGTTAACGCCTCAATTATCACTCAAGGACGCTTGCACCAAAATTTATAACAACCTTTGGGATGAATGGAACTCTGAATACAAACAGATATCGCGTTTAAAAGGAGCAACATTTTTCACGATTTTTCCCCAACTTGCCCAAAAAGCATTGGTTCTTAAACTCATCTCGGACTTCTACAGAAATAAAAACAATAAATAGGCTGTTAACGGGGCATACTTATAACAAACCGTATCTCCACATGATTAAAGTAGAATCATCTCCAAACTGCGATGAATGCCATACACCACAAACCGATGACCACCTTATTTTCGTATGCCCGAAATTTTCGGAAATACGAAAAAACTTTCGATTTTTTCGCACAATTCAACAACCTGTATTCTTTACAAAATACGTTTCAAGATGCTGTCTTCAAAAAACTCGTTGCTTTCATTAACCTGTGTCAAATCGACCTCTAATAGCTGTCTAACCATCATTGTATCATCAATAACAGCAATTTTTGCTTTCTCGTCTAATAACATCAGCTGTTCTTACTCACGCACACACGTTTTATTCCTGCATTCGGACATCTCGATTTTTTCACCACTTTGCAGTACAACAAATCTATTTATTCTGAAAACATCAACTATCTTCAAGTTATGCATACATCTTTTTGGATTATTTAGTACTGGCATATAAGTATCTGAGAAATACTTCGCCAAACGCCTGATTTCATCAGGCAAACCAAAATTAAAAAAAAAAAAAAAAAGTTACATAAACAGGGTTTTGATTTCAGAATATTTTCAATTAGAGTGGATTTGCGAAATCTATATCATAAATATTTAAAATAAATGGCATACAAATTTTTGCCATTCAACGCTGAGTATACAAATAAATCTGAATTTCGTTAATTTCAGACATGCTTCCATACATGAAAATAATAATTTTGTCTCTTATTTTTTTCTACTTTATCACATAACCGAGCTTCATTAAGATCGGAAAAAACCCATCGGGTTACTGTCCTTGTCAGATGATTTCAATTATCAAAGTGTAAATACTTTAACATGTAAAACTTGTTGAATAAAATTAAAATTATGTTGATTGTCACATTCACGTAGCCTAAAACACATTATAAGAAATATGATTTGTTTAATTGGTACACATCACAAAATACACACAAAGCACATTTCGCACACCTAATACAAAAGTGACTTAACTCAAAATTTTTCATTTTCGAAAAATCGAAAAATAATATTTGCAACTTTATACCAACTGAAACATAAAGAAAGACATAACTGTTTTTTTAGCAACAGTTAACAACAACAAAATACACCGAATTTTTTTAATAGATAAACAAGTATATTCTGCATAGTTTAAGCATATAAAACAAAAAAATTAAAATTTTGAGTTGAGTCACTTTTGAAATGGGTGTGCGATTTGATAAAATGAAGAGAAATCAATAAACAAATAAAATACTGAATATATATTAAAAAATAAATAAATCATGCACTAAATTAAATCAAATACGTATGATGCAAAACAAAAATTAAAAAAAAAATAAAAATGTTTCTTTAAAGCACAAATTAAAACTACAAATAATAATATTTTACCATAGATTTTTATTATATTTTTTGTTATTTCGTATATTACATGACAAATACAAACTGCAAAAAAATATATTAAAAATTTTTAATAGAATTCACAAACTTTTGCAACAAAAAATGTTGAGTTTTTGGAAAGATTTTTTTTTTTTTTTTAATTAAAGATTTAGTTAAACAGAAATTAAGAGTAATACATAATAAAAGTGTACAATAATTAAACTTATAAAAAAGGGAAAACACCAAAATTGTTGTAAAGGAAAATATAGATTATTTGTTGGTAAATTATAATAATAAAAAAAAAACAGAATTTAAATTATCCTGCCAGTCATAAATGGGCTCAAAATATATTATTAAAAGAGCCTTCTTTTCTGATTTAAAATTTATTTAAGAAAAAATATTAAAAAAAAGACTAATCTCAAAAATCAATATTTTTTTTTGAATTTTTCAAAAAATATTAAATTTAATTTCATTTCTGAGTCAATTCTGAATCAGTTTTTGGATTAAATGATTTTCTTCAAATTTTTATGTCTTTTCTGTTTCGTTTTTGAAAGGCTCATATTTTCGTTGAAAAAAATTTGAATTTTTGACAATCAAATTTTGAAATTTCAAAAATATGTGTTTTTGATTTGATTAATTTTTTGACCCTCAAAAAAGTATATAAATTTTTGCTGGCTGGGTAATACTTTTTATACACCATTTTCAAGTTTATTTTAGAAGTTATCAATTGTATTTCAGATTTAGCAATTGTATTTCAGAAATTATAAATTGAACTTCAGATTTAACAATTGTATTTCAGATTTAACAATTGCATTTCAGAATCTATTCATTGTATTTCAGATTAAACAATTGTATTTTAAAAGTTATTAAATGTATTTCAGAAATTATCAAATGAATTTCAGAACTGATAAAATATATTTCAGAAATTATACAATGAATTTCAGAAATTACCAATTGTTTTTTTTAGAAATTTTTAACTGTGTTTCAGAAATTGTTAATTGTATTTTAGAAATTGTCTATTGTATTGCAGAAATTTTTAATTGTATTTTAGAAATACTAATGAAAAACTTTAAATAATTTCTGAAAAACAATTGATAATTTCTGAAACATTAATCTGATAATTTCTGAAATACAATTGATAATTTCTAAAATACAATTGATAATTTCTAAAATACAATTGATAATTTCTTAAATACAATTTTTAAATCTGAAATACAATTGAAGGGCTTATTGTAAAAACATGATAAGTCACATTTTTTTGATTACTGGTTTCAGCTGTTTTCCGGTCATATGTTGATGAATATTTTATAAAACACTTGCTTATACATTTATAACAGGTATTTAGATTACAAAAGTCCTGCAAAAGTTCTACTTTCTACATTCAATCTAAACTTTAAAGGCAAAAACCAGCAAAAATTAAAATGTGGCTTATCAAGTTTTTACAATAAGCCCTTCAATTGATAATTTCTAAAATACAATTGATAATTTCTGAAATGCAATTCTTAAATCTGAAATACAATTTATAATTTCTTAAATACAATCGATAAATATGAAATACAATTGATAATTTCTGAAATACAATTGAATAAACTTCTAAAATACAATTGAAAATGGTGTAGTTTACATCGAAATAAAGTTTTGAAGACTATTACTATAAAATTAATATATTAAAATTAGAATTTGAAAATAAGATAGATTTTACGATGTCTGTTTTGTACTTTATATTTCTAATAAGAAAAGAAATATAATTTAAACATTTTTTAGTATTTGCACAAGACATTGCGACGACAAAATATTTTAGCAAACAAACAAAAATATTCAAGAATTTAATAAAATTTTTGTTTGCAATTTTTTGAAAAAAAATAAAAAAATAAAAGAAACATAGCAACAGTTTATAATATTTTAAAAATTAAACAACACTATACAAGGAATAAGGCAACTAATGTAAAGTATGAATTCATTTCAAAATGAATTAATTGAAAGAATTAAATAAATTCAAAACTTAGCTGATAAATATTTGACAATTTTTAGTTTGTTTTTTAGAATTTTTTTATTCATTCATCAATCATAATAATTTGCGGTGGTTTTGCTACATTAGTTGTTGATGTTGTGGCTGCTGTTATTGCTGAAGTTGATGCTAATAATGTTGTTGCTGCTGCTGCTGTTGTTCCGACTACTGTTGGTGTTGTTTCAGTAGCTAGTAATTTTTCTTCCATTTTGTCGCTGGTTGCTGGCAATGTCTGTGCGGCTAATTGTCACTTTGAGGCTGTAGTTGGCTCGCCAACACGTTGATAACGTGGCTTATTGCGAGTAAAAGGCAAATATTTATATTTAATCATATGCTGCGCAAAAACAACCGAAACAAAATACAAAATATTAATTCCTTTTTTTCATTTGATTATGTGAATTTATTTTTCTTTACCTTAATCTGTCTCTTCATTGTTATACAGAATAATGTTATGAAGTACATAACCAATATGGGCCAAAATACTGGTACATTGAAACATTCAAAGAATGTACATATTACTGCAATTAATGTACTTTTTGTAATGCTAAGCCAAAATTTAAATTCTGGCAAACGTCTTATAAACGGCCGAAATTCATCATTACTACGTGTTGGCAAATTTGGACCATCATCTATAATACAAAAAGGGAATTATTATTAATTGGTATATTAATAGATCAAATAAAATTTTTAAATTTGATTAATCAAATATTTTTATTAAAAACAATCATTAAAAACACTATTAACTAGTAACTTGATTATACGATAAATCGATTAGTCAGGAATTTAATTGAGATATATATCGTCACTGAGAACTAAAATAAGTTATGTACTTTTGAGGTGTTCTAAATTGTGAAAAGTTAATTTAGCAAAAAGTGGATTAATGCTAAATCGAACATTAAACTTGTCGATTTAACAATATATTTCTCTGATCGATTAACAGTTAATCCAATTTGTAATCTGGTTACTGTTTATAAACGACTGTGTTTTTATGCTACCAATTGTATGCAACTGTGTATTTTGTTACAACTACGCTTTCCCACATTGTAAAAACAAAGAAGATTAAACAAGTGGATAAGCTTTAATCAAGTAATTAATATCGCTGTCGAATGTGCCAAAAACGACTAATCATGTTACTTGTTGTGTGCGACTCTGTAATTCGTTATAACAACGTTTTGCAACACTAAAGATAAAAATAAACTTAAATTATAGTTGTTTTTTATTCGACCTTTCCAATTTAATTATAAGAAGAAAATGTTTGAGCTCGAGGCCTGGATTTTTCTTTAATTCAAATTTTTCTTTATTAATTTCCAATATTTCGAAATTCTTCGAGTTTCATCCTCAGGGAGTATAATGGATTTTAAATAAAAACACAAAATTCTAAAAATTAAAGTTGTTTATAACTCGTCATTATCATGCAATATATCTTTAATTTAAATTATTCTTTATTAATTTCCAATATTTCGAAACTCTTCGAGTTTCATCCTCAGGGAGTATAATGGATTTTAAATAAAAACACAAAATTCTAAAAATTAAAGTTGTTTATAACTCGTCATTATCATGCAATATATGATGACGAGCTATAAACAACGTTAATTTTTAGAATTTTGTGTTTTTATTTAAAATCCATTATACTCCCTGAGGATGAAACTCGAAGAGTTTCGAAATATTGGAAATTAATAAAAAAGAATTTTAATTAAAGAAAAATCCAGGCCTCGAGCTCAAACATTTTATTATTATAGATAAAAATAAACGTTATGTTAACGTTACCACCAGTTTTTTTTTTATCCAAAAGCGTGATTCGGCTGACGAAAAAGGGTTATTTTGGTGCAGAGAGCGGAAAAATTTAAATTTCTTGTGCAAAAATATTTATTTCTTTTTTAATAATATTGCGATTTTTTTAGTTAAAATCGCTCAACAAAAGGTTTGAAGAAAATATGCAACTGACTAATTTATAATAATTTGTGTTAATGAATTTAAAATTTACATTTAAAAAATCATTTTGCTATAGAAAAAGTTCTTATATTGCGAATATTTTTTAACTATACAAAAGATTTTTCTTAGAGATGTCACGAATATTCGGTTAATATTCGCTATTCGGCAAGTTTTGACTATTCAGCCGAATATCTAATAATAATAGCACTAGTTTGTCAAACAATATATTTCTCTTAAATGACAAACATAGCTTTTTATAACGATTTCAGGTGATTTTTAAATCTAAATAAGTATTTTGGCCTACAATAATTTCGTCAATATCTCAAATGCAGTGTATTTTTATATGAAATTTATATAGAAATGAATAAAGAATAAAATAACTATTCGGCAAATATTCGGTATTTGGTTGAAACCGAATATTCGCTGTTTGGTAAAGTGCCGAATACACTATTTGCGTAATCTCTTATTTTTAGGATGTTTCTGTATTGGAAATCTATTAAATTTTGAGGAAATATCTGCAATAGAAAAATTCCAAGAACTCTGAGATACTTACATTTTTTATAGAGGAATTGTTGAATTTTTAAAAATTTTTGCTATAAAAAAATTTCAGAGTCCAATAAAGTTTATTAAAAAAAATTATAAAAAAATACGGCAAGGAAACTCTTATCACAATAACATTTTTAATTGAAAGAACACCTTTCCCTTAAAACATTCAGGGGTTTTTATTATGTTATTCGATTCGAAAAGTAAAAGCGTTTTACTATAATAAAATTTGATTTTTAAAAATTTTTAACTCTGAGAAGATGAAACTATAAAATTATGCATCTTAATGTCTCAATAAATCAACAAATACTTCCCCAAAAAAAAAAAAAAAATTGTAGAAAATTTCACGAGTTTTTTGGTGTTCCAATATTCTTATGCAATATAATAAATATGAGGGTAATTTTTAAGATAAACTATCCCAGGAAAATTTTTGGAACCCCTTATAAAATTGTTAGTTCCAAAACTACTTTTAGAGGAGTTATATCAGGTTCTTTTATAGCATTCTTAGAACTAGTGATGGTACAACTAGTCCTAGTATTCATGCAAGAGAATGCTATTGAGCATTTTAACAACACATTTGGGGTGTTTTGAGAACTAATGCTTTAGAACTGGTTAAACATTAGTTTTAGAACGCTTCAAATAATCTGAAACTAGTTTCAGATTAGCAGTTTAAAAAAAATCATATTTTTTTACAATTTTTCAATCTTGCATTAAAAAAAAAATTTTTTGAAAATGATATCAATGATGTTTCAAAAATTTGAATCTAGTGGTGGCACGTACATCAGATGTATTTTAATGCTTCGTGCCGCCAATGTATCGTACTGTGGTACTGTGAGAATAAAATTATATTCTGATTTTAAAAGTTCATTCAGAATCTGGTTAAATTTTCTTAAGTTTGAAATACATTGATTGCAACATTTCTCAGATTTAAATAAAATTTTAAATATTAGAAATTTTTTTCTGTAAAAATGTTCTTTAATTGTAAAAAAAAGATGTAATTTTTTATAATTTACAAAAATTTTGTTTAAATTAAATTAAAGAAACTCAAAATTTTAATTTTTGATTTAATTTTCGATGTTTTGAAAAATGTTTTTCCTTTGGTATCATGTAAACATTACACATCGTTGTTAAAACAATTCTCATTGAAATACAAAATAACCTTTTAAAACAATATAAACCCTAACCCAAATGACCTCCCCCAATCACCCCCCCCCCCAATCGCCAACAATTGTGAATATTTAAATTATAAAAAAAAATCAATAAAAGACACATCTATAATAACAAGCTATAAACGAAAATATAACACATGTTAAAATTTATTAATATTTAATTAATAAGAAATTGATAAACTGAAATTGATAAACGAAATAAAACTTACCTTCATTGGCATATGGATCAAATTCAGGATCAATTTTAGGTGTTAAAAATGCAATAAATAAATTCAAATGATAAATACCCAGGGCATAGCAAACAATATACCAGCCCTGATTTAAAAATATACGTAGCAGGAAGATTAAAGCTAAAACAGCGGCACCAGACCAACGCAATCGAGTATGGGGTGTTGAACGATCCAAGGCAGATTGATAAATCTGAAAGAAGACATCGATTAATTATTTATTTAAAAAAAAAAAGTATATTCAAGGGAATATATTGCGTTTAGATTGAGAGATTAGATTAGATTTCAGTCAACCATAAGCTGAAGTTAATCCATCTTTTACTAGAAACATCAATTTGTTGCTAAAATAAACAAATAGCCCAACATTTGAATATTTTTGCTAAAACATTTAACATTCCACACAGAAAACTTTTGTTATTTTATCCAAATTTAACTTTGATCGAATAGTCAAAAATATTACGACGATTTTCGAAGTCTTAGACCTGGTTCACACACGGCAATTTTACTTGCGCAATTCTTGAGTTTATAGAAGAGGGAGGGAAAGATAATGATAGGGGGTACAGACTTGCCCGTACTCCAATTCCGTTTTGTTTTGTCATCCGCAATTTTCAACAATGCAGGTTGATATACGAAAATTGCTGAAACAAACTTTTCCTGTGTGAACACATAAGCAATTCCAAATGAGAATTGAAGAAAAATTGCGCAATTATAATTGCCGCGTGTGAACCAGGACTTAAAAAATTTTTAGCTGAGGACTAAAAAAAAAATCAACTTAAGTCAAATTTAACTAGAAATAACACCGCAGAGATTTTCTGCAAAAGCAAGAGACATTTTCGACTGATTCTAGATAATTACACATTTCAACAAAATCGGAAAAATTTGATGGATCGGGCTTGCGACCTATCTATCCTATTTCTAAAAGACTTCAGGACGTAGATGACGAATATGATCTTAGATTTCAAAAGTTAGCTATAGTTAAAGAAGTATGTATTTGCAAAATAATTTTTCCAGGAAATTTAAATAGTTTTGATAAACTTTTTATAAAATAATACAAAATTTTAAATAGTAATGCAACTTTTTTGCAACATTCAAATAGTATCAACTATGCTCTTTAATTTAATATATTACACATTTTGAAAGACGCTATAATATTCTCCATGCATCTATTTAAAGTTGCCATTTCTCACGATTTCGTTAATAAAATATGTAAAACGAAAAGAAGGTCCAAAACGTTAATACGTGCCTTTGGTGAACATCACAGGTTATTTAATTTATGATAAAAACTTGCGAGATTTCTCTTTTAGTTTAAGAAAACAATTGCTTAAACTACAAAAATTTTATAATTTTTATACGAGAGCGGTTCAATAATTCCGTGACTTTTCAACTTCCCTCGTAGTTACAAGAAATGCAACACTGTTTCCATCAAGTATCACTTGTTAATAGACTACTGTCAAATTTTGAGCAAGTTCCGTCATTTACTTTGCGTTTAACAGCTGTTCAAAACATACAACCTCGTGTTTTTTTTTAATGGAAAAAAACACCACGAAAAATCAAACCAAGAAAAATTTTGATAAATACTATGGGGACTCTGCACCATCGATTTCAAAGGTAAAACAATTGGTTTACTGACTTTCGTTGTGGTCGCACAAGTACAAATGACGCTGAACGTTCTGGACGGCTAATTCAGGTCAATACACCCGAAAATGTTGAAAAAATCCACGATATGGTGGATGTTGGCCGATCGAAGAGTAAAAGTGCGTGAAATTGTTGTTGCCATAGGCATTTCATATGGCAGTGTGGTTTCGATTTTAAATGATCAGTTGAAAGCTGTCTGCAAGATAGGTGCCGCGTTTGCTCTCAATTGCAAAATTCCATGAATTGGGCTACGAATTCATACCTCATCCGCCATATTCTCCCCAGCCACTATTTCCTATTTCCAAACCGAAAGAAATGGCTCGGTGGAAAGAGATTTAGCGCCAAAGATGAAATTATTGATTAAACAAATGATTATTTTATGGACCTCAAAAAATCCTATTTTTTTGAAAGGGATACAAAAATTGGAGAAACGTTGGACTAAGTGTATTGAGCTAAAAGGAGATTATGTTTGAAAAATAAATTTTCTTTTTTGCAAAAAAAAAAACTGTGTGTTCATTCCAAAAGTCACGGTCTTATTGATCCGCCCTCGTATGTAACAAATTTTGAACTTCAGATTGAATTTTTCTTAAAATATTGATATGAAAGCGATCATTCTTTCGCTGAAATTAATTAAGTGCACTATAAATCAACATAATGTACTAAAACTTTGCAAATCCGATTAATGGATTTTATAATATTCAGAAAAAATTTTGTGAATATTTTTTTAATTTTGGTGATTTTTTTTTTTAAATTTTGTAATTTTTTAAATTTGTTTTTTTTTTTTTTTTTAAATTTTTGTTCGAAAAACGGAAAATTTTGTGTGTAACAAATTCATTTTCAATTAAACATTTAATATATATTATGAAACATAATTTTTATTTTTTAATAAAAATTATATCAAACTTGTATAAAAGACAAAGTACAGTCTAGTTTACTGCCCCTGTTTTGTTTATAAACGAAAAATAAAAAGGAGGAAAAAAAACAAAAAAACGTGTATTGAATATCCACCAGAGGTTGACCTTGCACATAACAAACAAGTTTTCAATTTATTTTTTGATCAATGGTTATAATCTTTAACTTCAAGCTCATATATTAGTTCTCATGTAGTGAGTAAACTAGTTTATATGAATGTTTGATGTTTGGCATGGGATTGTTACCGCTTTCAAAACGTGTTCTGATGATGGGAACCTAGAAAATTCCCGAAATAGATCTATCAACACATTCCTGAAAGGGTCAAATAATAAATTTGAAAACAAAAAACTCTATAGATTATTTGATAGGACAATATCCTAATGAATAAATATAGAGTATGGCCTCGAACTTGAATAATTGGTTAATTAATGAATTTGTTTTCAAAATTTGCAATTTAATAAAGTTATTTACATATTTAGGTATAGATATAACAAAAAAAGTGCAAAAATAAAGAAAATTAAATATCGAATATTACTGTTAACATCTGCGGTGTTAGAAGGGTTAAAGTGGAATGTAATATCTTAAATTAAAGCCTAGTCTTAGCTACAATTAAATAATATTTATGGCTAAAGTGCAGTTTACGGGGTTTTGGAAATCAAAAAAAAAAAATACATGGTCCTCTCCAGAATGAAAAAAGAAAATTTTTTTCTATCTTCGGTTAAGGGGGCTGACGCCCCTGGGGCCCTCTAGGGCCAAAAAACCGGTATTCGTAGTAACATATAAGTGGGGGTACTCTAATGAAAGGAAATTTCATCTGGATTTCAAAAATGATTTTTTTTTGGATCCATGATACGAAGCGCCCTCTACAATCGTTTTATGGCGCCTGGCCCCCCTGGGTTAAAAAAACGGAAACGGGTTTTTTTGGAAAACTTTGCTTAGCAAGGCACTTCCTACGCATACCGGGGCGAAGCCTCAGCGAAGCCGAGAATTGGACTGATGGGAGTAAAAAAACCCCTAAGCCCGGCCGAAGGCCGGTTACGCAGAAAAACTTTGCTTAGTAAAGCCACTTCCTACGCATCCCGGGGCGAAGCCTCAGCGAAGCCGAGAATTGGACTGATGGGAGTAAAAAACCCCTAAGCCCGGCCGTAGGCCGGTTACGCAGAAAAACTTTGCTAAGCAAAGCCACTTCCTACGCATCCCGGGGCGAAGCCTCAGCGAAGCCGAGAATTGGACTGATGGGAGTAAAAAAACCCCTAAGCCCGGCCGTAGGCCGGTTACGCAGAAAAACTTTGCTAAGCAAAGCAACTTCCTACGCATACCGGGGCGAAGCCTCAGCGAAGCCGAGAATTGGACTGATGGGAGTAAAAAAACCCCTAAGCCCGGCCGAAGGCCGGCTATGCGATAAACTTAAGTAAAAAACCCCCAAAAATATATTTAAAACAGATTAAGAATATAAAAAAAATAATGTTCAATTATATTACTAGTTCTATTGGTCGAATAATGGCTTTTATTAGGAATTGGTGTTATCGGTTCAAAAATAAAAATCATTTTTGAAATCGTGAGACAATTTCTTTTTATTTGAGTACCGTTTTTGTTTAATTTTATTTTTGACTTTTTTTCGTATATTACTATTGGTCGAATAATGGCTCTAATTTGGAATAGGTGTTATGGATCCGAAAAAAATATCATTTTTGAAATCGTGAGACAATTTCCTTTAATTTGAGTACCCATACGACCCTGTTACTATGGCCCCCTGTTTTTTGCCTCCCACGGGCCTCCCGGGGCCGAGCCCCTCCCAAAAATAATTTCGGTTTTTTTTTTTTTTTTATTCTGGAGGGGGTCATGTATTTTTTTTTTTTGATTTCCAAAACCCCGTAAACTGCACTTTTGCCATATTTATTTTGTAAATTTACTTTAGTCAAATATCGACAAAATTGGAGTTGTTCTAAAAAGTTCGATTAAAAAAGATGCTTTTAAAATTTGACGCTTAATGGGTTAATGGAACTTATATCTCAAATGAAAGTTGCTCCAATTAGCTTTTAAATAATATGTATTTTGTTTCGATCCGATAACAAATGTCGACAAAAAAATTATTTTTGAGCGCATTAAAAGTTCTATTGATCTTGAAAATTTGAAACTAATCCGAGTTATTGAACTAGAGTTTAGGCAAAAAAAAAACGCTAAATTACCATCACTACTTACTTGTGATATACGTTGAAAGAACTTTTTTACCCCGCCACTGGATGACGTTGACGCCGTCGTGTCTTCATTCATCATATTTACTTATGATTACGACTTTTTTTCCTCTGTTAAAATCTTAGTAGCCTGTTCTAATTCGATCTAATTACAAAAACTTAACTATTTGTTTTGTATTTCAACCCCAATAAAGGGTTATTTCTTTTTAGAAAAATGTTTATTAACTTTTAAGGAAATTTATTACAAAATATGGAAAAAAAAATAAAAAGAAGAAAATCACACGTCACTTTTTATTTGCTTCTCTGTTATCGTCGTCGATTTTTATGATTTCTCTTAATGACTTTCGTACTTTAATTATTTCAATTATTTTTTTGTTCAGTTCATGTTCTTTTTTTTTTTGCTGTTGCTGCTTGTTTCACTAAGAAGGTTGTCTACCAAAGCACGACACTTATTAAAGCGGCCTTTGCCTACTTTTCGGTTGCTTTTTTTTTGTATTATAATCTTTTTCTAGCATTTATCTTACATTTTAAAGTTCAATTAAAAGAATTACACAAAAAAAAAAAAAACAGCCAAACTTAAAAGTTTACCATAAAACTAAAAAATTACTAATATTTTTAACAAGTTTTCAATAGCCTGTTTACATGGGACTAATGTAGTTAATTAAATTTGTTAAAAATTTAGAATTTTTTCTAAAAACTCTTAATTTCTTGTAAAATATGATTTTTTCACTGACAGTCGGCAGTTTTTTTCTGCTGTTTTCTTTGATTTTCTTTTTCTGACTAGCCCACGTCACTGCAATGCAGAGTTGCTTAAAAGCGTTGATAAAGAATTAAGTACTTTTTTCTCAAATACTTTTTTGTTGAAAAAAGTAAAAATTATTATTAATTTAATTAAGAAAGTTTTTTTTTAATTATTTTTTTTATTTCCTAATAATAAATAGAAAATGTCTGCTTAATTAATTTAAATGTAAACATTTAAACAGTATTTATTACAACTGTGTCTGATTTTGGCAGTTCCTCTTTCTTTATAAAACCTACATGTATTAGACAAGGACAGCTATAGTTATGTTTGTAAAAACAAAGATGTTACAAGAGCTGCCAGACTTATTTTTATTTATTCCGTTAAATTTTAAAATAATTAAATTTTTTTACTCAGCAGTAACTCAAAAGTCTAACCTTGTTTTGTTGTTCGCACAAAACTATTGGCAGCACCAATTTTTATTTATTCCGTTAAATTTTAAAATAATTATGTTTTTTACTTCGCAGTAGCCTTGTTTTGGTGTTCACACTTAACATGATAATGAAAAAAACTATTGGCAGCACTTTTAATATGTTTGTACAGAAACTGGCAAATAAATAATAAATAAAAAAAAAAAACTGGCAAAAAAATTATGTTTTTTAACAAACTATCTAAGACTGCTACAAATTACTCTCCAAAATCCGTAATTTTCTTAAATTTATTCCTAACTCGTCAAATCGCAGTTTTGAGTGTTAAGGTACCCATACACTGCAATATTATTGCCAGTATTATTGTCCTTTTGCTCTGCACGCACAGTGCAATAATATATACAATACTTTTGCACAAAATATGGCACCACTCTTTTGTCATGTTGCGGAGGGATATAAAAATGGCACAATGTGGCCAACACACTATAAAATATTTTTTACATTTATTGGTTGCGCAATACGAATCAACACCTTCTTGATTTTTCCAATATATTGTACAACCTTCTTATATGACATACACACTGGTATACTTTGCTCAATAGCAAAAGTTGCACAAGAATATTGCGTAGTGTAGGGTACCTTTGAGATACACATATACTTTGTAATATTATTGCAAATATTATTGCCAGTATTATTGTCATTTTACCTTGCACAGTGCAATAAGATGTGCCATACGTTTGCACAAAATATGGCACTACTATTTTGTTATGTTGTGGAGGGATATAAAAATTGCACAATGTGGCCCACTATAAAATATTTTTTACATTTCTTGGTTGCGCAATAGGAATCAAAACCTTTTTGATTTTTTCCAATAAGTAATTTTTTATAGAAAGGGATATATAGAAAGAGACTATAAAATTAATCGATTTATTATATTAGTTCTTATATTTGTTTTTTCTATAATATTATTAATTGTTAGTCCTAATTTAATTAGAATTTTATTAGAATGAGATGGTTTAGGACTTGTTTCTTACTGTTTAGTTATTTATTTTATTGTACAACCTTTCAATATGACACACACTGGTAATATTTTGCACCATAGCAACCTTTAGAATTCGGCTAAGAGCAAAGAAAAGTGTTTTTTTGGCGATTTTTGAAACTTTCAATGCAAAAATGAGCTAAAAAAAATTATTGTCGATTTTTTTTTTGGCGATTTTTATTGCTCTGTTGGGCGAAAACAGCTAAATTTATTTGACAACCCTGCTGGCAACAGTACACGGTTGTCAAAAAGAGGCATGACATCTTTTAGTACTATTGTATTATTGTATTGTTCTAATTGGAAAAAAATGGCAAGTTCTATTAGAAAATTTTAATAAAACGAAGAATAACTGAATAATTCCATTAAAATTATAATTATATAGAAAAATATGAAATTAATTTATAACAAACAACTAATTTAATGTATTAACATAGTGAAGAATGTAGAAAATAATGAAATAAAGTGAAAATAAATGCTTAAATTGAGGTTTAAAGCAGAAAGAAAAAGAAATATAATTATACTGCAAAAAAATGCGTCATTTTTACAACAAAATAATACAAAGTTTGCAATAAATACAAAAAAAAAATCTATTATGCGTAATTTTCTTTGAAGAAATGTCATTAAAAAGTGATTAAAATTTAAGAAAAAGTTAAATATTTAGCAAAAAAAAAGTTAATACAAAGTGAAATTAAACAATTTGTTTGATAAAGGGACATGTCCATGTTGGATTTTATTTATGGTCACACACACAAACACAGCCAAAGCATGTAAGTTAGTGCATCAAAACGTTTTTTTATTTGCAATAATGTTTCTTGTTGTGTTTACTATACTACATACTTTATTATTTTTTATTGTTATACAGTAAAACCCGGTTAAGACGAACTCCGAGGGACCAAAAAAATTAGTTTTCATTTAAAAAAAAAAAAAAAACTGTTATTTTTTTCTGAATGACTGAATTAACGATTTCATTCGTTATAAGTTTTTCTATTACCAAAATATGATTGTCAGCTTCAGCGGCACACGATTTTGTTCGAATATATCACTTGACAAATTTTCAACATCGGGAGGATTAACAATTTCAATTTTCTTCACCTGATAAAGTATGTGACATCAAAACATTAGGATCTATATCTAGAAAGTCATCCACGGATATGAAATTCATATTAGGTCTATCCCATTAAACGGATAAAGAGTGTACTAAACATGGTAATTTGTATGAAAACGAGTTTTTGGGACTGCTTAAAACAGTTCGTAATAACCGAGGGTTCGTATTAACAGAGTTCGTATTAAAAGATGTATTTTATATGAAAACTGTTGCCAAAACGTCGGGACTTTTAAATTAGTTCGTATTAACCGAGGGTTCGTCTTAACCGAGTTCCTCTTAAGCGAGTTTGATTGTATTTAACTTTTTAAATATCGCTTCTAACAAGAAAGCGACAAAATTTGCAATCATTCCAAGATTTAGAAAAAATTTTGTAATGCCGAGTACTCCACTCTGTGGAGTGGAACGTAATTGCAAAGAAGAAAATAACTAAATTCACTTTGCAGTACGAAGCAGTCTACAATTCTGAATCCCAGCTCGTAGATTAGGACTGGAAAAATCATGGAAGACAATCATGTATTGCTTTTTTGATACAAATGAGTTTCAAAGAGACTCAAAACATTTTTAAATTTTTACAAGTTTACCGTGGGCAAAATTCTTTTGGGTTCAACAATATTTTTAAAGTTTAACAAAAACGGGAAAAGCTAGGAAAGATCTAGAAGCGACAAATTGATCATTATTCGATAAACTTTCAATTAAAAAAAAATTGTATTTTTTTAAACAAATAATATTTTTGATATAAATTTTAAAAATCATGAAAAATTAAAGCGAAATTCATATGAATGCACTTCAATAAAATTTAAAAAAATTAAGAATTTGCATTAGATTTTGAAATTTTTATTGCCAAATACTTATAATGGAGAGTCTTCTTGGATCTTATTGTCAGCATTAATTTGTGTTGGCTTATCTCGTTTTAAGGGATTTAAGCCGAGGGATGTTAGTTAAACTTTTAGTTTTTTAGGGAGCTTGACATTGACGTCTACAGAAACTATTGTAAATCTTTACTCTTCACTAAAAGTTTTGTATAAATTTCAGTCGCAACATATGTTTAGCAATCTAAAATGGTAATAATAAATTTGTCGTTTGCTAGGTACAATATAAAAATCCTGGAAATGTCCTACCGAAACTACATATTTTGCTCACTACAAATTTAAAATAGAATATAATAATAGAATATAAGAACATAATCTTGTATTTTGTCGCTATTTATCAAAATCGTTTTAGCGTTGCAAAGAAAATGTGGAACTTTTTTCGAATACCAAGATTTTCCTAAATACACTGTATGTAATTTTTTAAGTCATGGCAAAATAATCATATACGGACAACACTACGTGATAAAAGACTAAAAAAAAAAGACCCGTGTCTCCCAATTTTTCCCAAAGTCATCTCCTTTTTTGTTTATGGGCCGCCAAAGATTTGGGGCCTCGGTATCATTTTCGCAAAAAAGTGATCATTTTCTCAGGCTCATATCTTGCAAACCGTTCAGAATTTCGATTTACTCTCTATGGCAAAGTTGTAGCTCTTGTCATAAAGAACAAAAATTGCGAACATTTAAAATCAAAAAAACTTCACCTTCCAGATCAAAATCGCAAAAAACTTAAAAAAATTCGATTTTTTTTACCTTTTTTCCCGTGTTCAGGTCCATAGGTAGCAAACCGTTCAAAATTCAAGGAAACAATCAACTACAATTTACCTAAGATCTCAATAAACAAATTTCTAGAACATATAAACTTCCTGGGAATTGGGTTTGCTACCTATGCACCTGAACAGGAGAAAAAAGGAAAAAAAAATGAAATTAAAAAATTTTTCACTTTTACGCGCTACTAAACAGTGTTTAGAATCATCTCTAGACCGAGGCCCCAAATCTTTGGCGGCCCATAAACAAAAAAGGAGATGACTTTGGGAAAAATTGGGAGACACGGGTCTTTTTTTTTTAGTCTTTTATCACGTAGTGGTGTCCGTATATGGTTATTTTGTTTCGTGTTGCACTGTGATACCATTGATGGCGCAGATTTCGCCATATCCTTATCAAGGCAACAACTTCAAACATGATTTATTTAAAAAAATATTATGGAATCCCCTTCATGACTCACAAAAACTGATTTTCGGCAAAACTTAAAATTTCAATTTTAATCTGGAATCAAAACTTTATTGTATTTTCTAATTTTTAAAGAAATTCCCGAGCATAACAACTTGCACATTTTAAATATTTTAGCTTTAAATTTGTAGTGTATTGTTAAACTTTTTGTTTGTTTGAAGTTACAGATTTAAGTTAAGTGACCTATAATCACTTTTTTTAGATAACACTGTTCAACAAAATCAATTTTTTTTTTCAAAATTACAAGTTCCTACCTATAAATTTTGATAGAAGAGATAAAAAATAAAGACACGTGTGTCGACGTTTACGTGAAAGTTTACATCTGGTTTTCATTTTAGGGGGAGGTAAAGTTTCCCTTAAATGCAAATTTTGTATTGTCAATCGGCATAGAAAATCGAGTAAAGCTTACGTTTAAAGTATGTGTTCAGCAAATTTATGTAAAATGTTACGGAGAACATTTTTGTAGAATATGTTAACCCTTTAACTCCTCAAGGTAAGGGTCTTTTTTGTCCTTCCTTTAAAAAAGAGCAAAACACATCATTAAAACAGGGATTTAAGGGGTTAAAATGTTCCGAAAAATATTCGCCGTGAAATTTTACTATACGTCTCTGAATTCACCAAAATCAAACATTTTTGAAAATATGTTAACCCTCTAACTCCTCAAGGTAAGGGTCTTCTTTTCCTTCTTTTAAAAAAGAACAAAAAACACCATTAAAACAGGGATTTAAGGGATTAGAATGTTCCGCAAAAATATTCGCCGTGAAATTTCCTATAGGAAAAGATCACAAATATAAAATAAAAAATATTCTTTAATACCGAATATTCGACCAAATAGTAAAATGTAAACTAAGAAAATTATGTAGTTAAAATCAACTGCAAATGACAGTTAAAATAACTATATTTGCAGTTGAAAAGGTTTACACTACATTTGCATTTAAATCAGTTGCAATGTGTAGTTATTTTTAACTGTTAAACATTAATTGTATAATGTAGTAAAAACAACTACAAATGCAGTTAAAACAACATTACCAGCATTTAAAAAATATTAATAATGCACTGTTTTTTAATATTCCTAATCTGATTTTTTTATTTAATAAACACATTATTGTAAAACTATATTTACATATATGTAATATCACTTTAAATATTCACGTTTCACGCTATTTTCCAAATCATTTCGGTCACATGTCTATCTTCAAGAGATGGAATATTGTTTCTTTGATTGTTTCTATTCACCACCTTGAATTAATATATAAATATTGTAGAGCAACAAGAAAAGAAATACGACACTTAATAATATTTAAGTAATTAAATTTATTTGCTATTCCAAATCTTACCTTAATATTTTATTTATTTAATAAAATTTACATCGTTTTCATTTTATTTGTATATCTTCTTTAACATTCGTTGTTTTTGTTTCTTTTAATACACACTTTGTCAAAAAGTCGAAACAACTGCATAAAATAACTGTTACCATAATGCGTTAATTTTGGTTGGTTTTTAAAAGAATCAACCCTCAAAAACATTAAAAATAATTTCACATTACTGCACAAATAATTGTCATGTAGTAATTGTATAACTTTTCTGAGTGTACCAAATAACGAGTAAAACCCAAATTTTTGTCATAATTCTAATAAATATATTACACTTTGGCCAAAAATAAGCTGTTATCGACTATGATGCTTAATTTTCGTTAAAATGCAACCCTTGTTATATAATTCTAACATTTTCTAAAAAAAATCTTGTCCAAAATTTGTTAAATTTTCCCAATTTTTTTTTTATAAAAAAAATCATTGATTTGAATAGCTAAAATATGCCGGGCAGCGACTTTTGCTTTAAAAATTTGTAGTTGTTTGGGTTGTAATACAGTTTCTTTATTTTTAATATAAATGTCAGTCATTTGTAGAACAAATTTAATTCTTTACTAACCTTGTAGTTCGTTTAAGAAAACAAACCACATCAAATGACTGTTTTATGATTTTACATTACCTTTTTTCAGTCGTTTTTTGTTATTTAAAAAAAGAAATCTTTGTTTACTTATTACTAACATATGTGGCTCATTTTTACTACAATTGTTAGTAATTTTTTGAACAGTAAAAACTAATGACAAATGTTAGTTGAATTTAATAAAATGTTAGTCGTCCTTTCTTTTAGTGAAATTTCATTTGTTTTTGACTACAATTGCTGTCGTCTTTACCTACTTAAAATCCTTAGTGTGTTTGTAGTTAGTAACCCAAAAAGATTTTGACCAAATACTTTTCCAAATAAAAGATTTTGCAACAAAATGGAATCGATTTGTTGTTGCGTATTTCTGCATATTTTGTTATAAATGAATATTTTGATGTATATTTTGTAATTTCTTGTTTGCATATTTTTGCATATTTTGTAAAAATTAAAATTATGATTTAATAAAAAATTAACAAAAGAAAGCATTTGTATCCCTAAACATAGAATCCTGGTTGTCATTTGTTAGACATTTATGTTGGATTTAATGTTTCTAAAGCGGTTTTTAAAAATTCATATTTCTGGATTTTTGGTGCATATTTCGATTTTCGATTTTAAGCGCATATTATTGATTTTTTACTGCATATTTTCAAAAATTTCCAAATAAAACATTTTTCTATAAATCTGCGAAGTTTGGTTGAATTTTTCTATGACGTGTCCTTAATGAGTTAAACAACTTTCAACAATTGCTTTCCGGTTTTTGTTTTTTATTAGATTTTTCAATTTACTATACTTATGATAATCTTACAAATTAAATCTTTGGATTGAAAAATTCTAAACTTAACATTTTACAATAAGTACAATACAAGGTTTTTTTTTTTATAAAAAATGTTAATTATAAAGTAAAAATATAAAATGAACGACTTTTCAAGATCTTAAAATTTATGACTGAATACTCATTAAATTTTCTTTTGTGAAATTTATAATAAAAAAAAATTGTAACTTAAAACTATCATATAATACTTTGAGTGAATTATGTACAAAGGATTTTATGAATTTTCTTGCTTTAAAATACTGTATAATTAAAAATAAATGATAAAATAAATATTGAAAATAAACTATTTAAAGTTGAGGCATTTGAGTTGAGAGGAGCGCTATCCATTAACATGTGATAAGGACAAATGCTGGGTGGTTTAACAAATGTAGTAAAATTGGGATAACGTATAATTTCAGAGGGCTATAAAAAAATTAAACAAAATTTATGTTGAATTTATAAATTGGTAATGTTTTAAATAAATAACAACTTACTATCGATATGGCATCACTAGAGACACGACAAAATGTCATATGTTTACCGTTAATCATACTCTGCTCTACTCTTTTGGTGAATAACGGTTCAGACCAGGGCAATTGATTCAGATGTGATAGAAAAGTACGATCATGAAATTCTACCGGATCCGAAATAATTAATTTATCTAAAATTAAAACAAGAATTAATTTTATCAATGAAATTATTTTTTTTTTTTATTAAAAATTGTTACTTACTTAACAAAGATTCTTCATAGAGTATATCTTCTTCTGTCATATTCGCCCGATTTGGTTTAGATTTAGCATATATAGTATTTGGTATATAATCCAAAACATTGCCATTATATAAAAATAAATTTTCCACATCGGTCATATTCAACGAATAAAATTGATATACACCGAATGTCTCAAAAAATTCACGCACCGGAGTCATACTATAACAGCCAGCTAAATCTATGCGTGGGTAATAGGTTATAAAAGATAAACACATTTCCTGTTTAGTAGAATAACCACCAAATGTTGGACGTTTGCGATTTGAAGTCTGAAATTAGAAAAATTAGAAAATTTTCAATAAAATTTTTTATATAGAAATTATTTTATTAGGAAAATTGTTTTTAATTATATAAACTTTTTCCACGGATATAAAACTATTTGAGAATAATACATTTTTCTTTGAAACCTCTTAAACTTATAATCAATCTCAGTTTTCTTTTGAACCATTCACTTTTATATTCACTTAATTTGAAAAATTGTAGAAGTTCTTTATCCTAAAATAATTTAATTAAGTGGAAGTTAAATTTTAAACCAAACTGATTAAACAAAATAACTACCAAAAACAACTGTTAGTACAATTCTGTATTTTTGGTTATTTATTTTTTTAAATGACTATCAGAAATAGTATTTTTACTTTATACATAGAAGAACAACTACAGTTCTTTTCGCTTATAGTCACATCTCTTAGTTGCACACAAATTTTGGATTATATAGCTAACATGACTAAATGCCTAATTTTTATATATGACATTTCGTTTCACATAAACGTCTTCGGATATAGTCATCAATTAATGTGACTATATAACATTTTATTAGGGTGGAAGAGTTGGAACATAAAAACAATGTTTGAAAAGCTTCAGCTCAATCCTCTGATTCTGATTTTCGTTTAAGCATCAGAAATTTTTAAATAATTTAAAACTTAAGAATTTTAAGATGTCACAATCATTTTGGATTTTTTTTTGTATTGTGACTATAACTTGAATTATTTGCATATATGTGGCATATATGTCAAATGTGATTATATCGTTAATGGACTATATTGCACACATTTTGTATGAAATTTGTTTTAGATGACAGTTAAAGCGTAAAATGTGGCCTGGTTATATAGTTGAATGTGATGTGACAATAACCGAAAAGTACGTACAGTTAAAAATTGTTATTAACGTTGACCAGCCGAATGACATACATGTAGTTACTGTAAAAATATTCTGGGCGTTCAGTTAATTAAAAATTTTAATATATCGGTCAATATGTGATGTATAGTACTTTTTGAATTGCCTATTATTTCAGTCAGCTCACGCACCTTCAGTCGACGATCATCCAATACCATTTTGTGGATTTTCTTAAACTGAAACCTCGTCTACCACTACGGTTTTCGACTTGGCAGCTCAAAAAACGCATTGTTTAAACTCTGCCACCCAATATTTTATAGTCGTAAACGAAGGAGCAGACTCCCCCAGTGTAGAATCGAGCTCCGATTTAATATCGGTTGGACTGAGACCTTTCAAATGAAAGTATTGAATAACATAACGGTGACCAATTTGTTCCATGTTTACAAATTCACTGAGATCGTTTATTTTTGATGGCTAAAAAAAAAAATAATAAGCAACGTTGCGCCTTAAAACTTAAAACATATGTATGTTTTTTAAGGTTGCCATTTTTCATCAAGCTAATCTTTTTACACTACTGCCACCATCTATACGTCAGGTAGGCTAATTTTTGGACCGCCCTTGTATCATTTTGTACGAGGAATTTAGAGGTTTACTCACATTTTCAGTCAATATTTTTAAACCGCCAAACCGATTTAGACAATTTGTTGCACAAAGTTGCTTGGGAGAATAATAAATTATTATAATTGTTTTATTATAATTTTCAAACACAAATATTGTTTTTTTAAGCTCTAACTAGGGAATGCATCCCGGGATTCCAGGGAATGCAATTTCAGTTTATTGTACAAATGCCGCTTTTGGTCCAAACTCTTCGGTCGGACACTATTGATTCTATAATGTTTCTATTTTTAAAAATTTCCTTTTCATTATTTATAAAAATATATATAACAGTTAGCACCATTGGATTCAGCGTACCCGCATTAGGTTTACACCCATCCGGTGTCCAATTTTACAACTATCACAGTGATTTTTACCATATAAAAAACTATAAAACTTTTCCCCTAAATATTCCTTTTGCAATTTTTTTTTACTTAAATTTTTTTTTTTATGTTTTGTTTACTTTGAAATTTTATTTTTATCTCAATGGATGTAGGGTATAGAAACTTCATCTCGGCCGACTTTAATGTCTTGTTTTTAATCAGTTTTATATTAGGACTAGCATTTTTTTTGATCGAAAAAGAAAAATATTGTCTCTTTTTGTTAATTTACCTCATAAGCACAATCTGTTATAATATAGTCACCAGGCAAAACAACAGTTTCATTTTCCAATTGCCTGACTTGTTGATAATTATAATCATAATTATCATCTTCGATAATACGTGGTAATTCTATGCCATTCCGTACATGTCTCAAAGTCATTTTGCGACCAGCACGATGAGAATGTAAAGTGCCGGAAATTATTTTAATGCCATCTTCAGGAAACATCTTGAAACACAAAAAAAAAAAACCATGAAAAGAACATAAAATGAAAATCATATCAAAAGCAATTTTAATTTAACTTACCACATTTGAACATGAAGGACCACATATACCAACATTACGATATAACTTTTGACCTGGCGGTATTAATTGAGTATCTGATACGGAAACGCCAGAAATCATAACACCACCATCATGTTTTCTCAAATGCTTACTGTAATGTATACGAAAACCAGAATGGTCAGAAGCTGAAAATAATGGGGGAAAAGATAAAAAAAATATTGTTAACATATTTTTAAAATCCACAACCTTTCCTTAATTGAAAGTAAAGTAAAAAAAAAAAAAAAAACTGTTGATGAAATTTGTTGCTTTCATCTTCAAAAGTAACTTACATTTTTGCACATGAGGATTATCATAGTGAATTTCTAGCATATAATACTTAGCACCCGTTTTACCACCCACCGGTATACCAACATGAGAAGGTAAAAATTGTCCTGTAAAGAAAAATGTATTATATCATTAGTTCTTTGGTACATCTAACATTGAAATTGACGGAGGGTATTCAAATTTGATTAATTTTTCGTACACACATACAGCCCATAACATATCTCCACATTCAGTTTTTTAAGTTTTCAAAAACTCGTGATTTTTTCAAAGTTTTAATTTTTACAGAATTCAAAAAATCTAAACAGCATAATTAGATTCGTTCACTCTCAAAAATACATATTAAAAAAATATTTTTTGATATAAATGCAATTTTAGATGCATTTTTGAAATTGTTCTCCCTCTTAAAAATTTTTAAACATTCATCAAACGAAAATGTAACATTCATCAAACGAAAATGTAACGAAAGTAATAAATTTACCTTTTTCGCTGAAGTGAAAGTCATCTGATTTTCTCGATTTTTATTAAAACCCCTATCTAAGGTCCGTTTCATATTTATAACCCATGTATGAAATTATACTTTGCAGCTCTATAAATTTAAATTAATCACGTTACCTTGAATTTAAATTTAAAATTGGTTATGAATTGGCAGAATGTCAGTTATTGAAATATTTATTTGTTATTAATTAATTGTATTATTGTTAGCGATATTAAGTATTTTTTGACCGCATTTTTTTTTTCAAGTTTCATAGTTATAACACAGGTACGATTTTGTTTTTTGGTTTTTCAAAAGAATCCACCATTTTAGCAATTTTTTTTTTTTCTGATTTGGAATAGAAAAAAATTTTGGCTTTTAAAACCCAAAAACTATCAATTTCCAAAATTTCGCGATTAATTTTGGGAAGTCACCAATTTTTTGAAAGCTAAGAATAATTATGGAATAAAGAAGAGAGGTGGATGATAATCAAGCTTATACGCTGCAAGTAATTCTGCCATAAGCTGCAGAAAGCTCAGTGCCCAGTTAAACATGGCCACAAATTGAAACACGGCAAGCCAAAATTAAGAAAAAACATGTCTTTCTTAAAGTAATCCTTTATTTCACTCGAAAGTAATATTTTCGGACGAGAAAAAATGGAATTTAAACGGACCCGACGGAATACTTCTCATGTCGCAGTTTCGGTGGCGGTAATGTTATGATGTGGGGTACTTTTTTTTCAGCAGAAAATTCAGTTCACATCTTCAAAAATAAATAGTCCTGATTATACTGCAGTATAGCAATTCAGTTTGGTGCCATTTTTTCGAGACCACCCCAATGGATATTGGAGTTTCATGCAAGACAATGCAAGGATTCATACCACCAACGAAACTAAAAGTGGTTTCGCAAAAGAAACATTCCACTTCTTGACTGGCCTGAATGCTCACCAGATCTGAACCCCCCCATAGAAAATCTATGGGGTATATCCCAGCAAAAAATAATATGGATTTGGTATGCAGTTACTACATTTGTATGCTTCCAAAATAGCGCTTCACCGCCTTGCATACTATAAAGCAATTACGGAAGGCATTCTGTTGTGCTTCCCAGAATGCCTTCTTTAAAGCAGTGAATAATGCTTACAATGAAGCAATAAAGTATGCATACCATGAACACTAATGTTGTCAACATACAAAAATGCGCTTCTTAGTGCCTAAGAAAGCATGAAATTAGTGCTTCTAAGAGCACATGAAAGAAGCGCTTTAAAAGAGACATACCAAGTGGGACATAACGAACAAAAATCATGCCTTCTTTATTTGCTTTGGAAGCGCTTCGTTATCAAATAATGCCTTCCGGAAGCGGTTAGTAAGGTTTACGCCAATGAGAGGCAATTCAACACTGTTTAAGAGCTTAAATCCGCCATTTCAACAGAGTGGTCAAATTTGGACTTAAACTAATTACAAAACTTAATCAGTTCTATGCAAAAAAGATTATTTGAGTTAACACAAGTGAATGGTGGCCAAATTTATTATTAAAAGGTTAGAAATTTGCTTTGTCTTTAAACAAATCTTCACCTGGGTTATAAATATGATAATATTGTTTCTGCAAAAATCCTTTTTCGCGACACAGTTCTTATAGTTTTGAGATTTTATAAATAGGACATGCAACCAAGAAAACAAACAATTATTACCAGCAGTCAAAATTAATATAACTAGATAAGTTTAAATTTTATAGAGCTGCAAAGTATAAATTCATACATGGATTATAAATATAAAACGCATCTTATTATGCCTACAAAAAAATTAAATTTTTTGTATAATTTATAATCAAAAATAATTTTTAAGCTCGAGGTCTGATTTTTTATTAATAAATTTTTTATTTATTATCGATATTTCGCAATCACATTGGATAGCATCTTCTGGAAATAACGAGTAACAATAATCAAATATACGACATCAAACCGCATTAACATTTAATGAGACCTCGAGCTTAACAATTATTTTTATTTTGATATAAAGAAAAGGTCAAAAAAACATTTACATATTTTGATAATTTGTAATTTTTATATTTTCAACAGCTTTTAGCTTTAAAATAAAATTGTTTATTTAAAAAAAAAAATGATTTCTCTAGAAACCTATAGGTTTATTTATCCAAAAAATGCATTAGCATCAAAAATGCATTTTTTGGACGGTTAAACTTAAATAAAACACGTTTTTGTTAATAGAGTGTTCTAAATTTTAAACTGTTTTAAAAATTGTTGAAAATTAAAAGTTACAAATTATAAAAAAAAAAAATTTTGTATGGAAATAATATATAAGGTTTTTTATTTTAAATCGAGAAAATTAGATGGCATTCGCGTCACAGAAAAGTCGAAATTAAATTTTATTTAGTGCGCCCTGGTAGGCTAGTTGGTAGCGTGCTGGCTTATCAGTGCGGGGGTCGTGGTTTCGATTCCCACCAGAGGCACTGGTCTGTTTTCGCTACAACGCGCCGAATGCCATAGTAGCTAGTCCTCGGTTAGGGTAATAGTATATAATTTGTAATTATATGATTATTAATTAATAAAAAAAAAAAAAATTTTATTTAAAAAAATTTCAAGTTTTCGATTGATGCATGTTTAAAAAATTTTTAGAGGCGAAAACAATTGCGAAAATGCATCTATAAATTGCATTTGCATCAAAATTGCTATTTTTAAATATGTATTTTTTTTACTGCATAATTGTGAAACAGAACAGCCATGTGAAGCTAATGCTTTTTGAATCACAGAAATCCGATAACAGCTTTCCAATATATGGCTCTCCAACACTACATACTTTTGAAATTTTTTTGAATTATCTTCAAAATTCAAATCGTGAAAAATCGCGATTTTTTGAAAAACTGAATATTTTTAGAAAATATGCACCATAGAGAATATATGTTTTTAATTTAAAGAAAATCGAAAGAAGTGAGTTCAATACGATCCAATTTTTTTGTCTTCTTTCATAGAATGAATGATATAACAATATTGTATATAATAAAAATATTTTTCCATTTAACAAAAATTTTTGTTAAACAAATAATATACCAACCTGTAGAGCCAATTGACCATACAGCCACCGGGGTAATGCAGGCATCCCAATCCCGTGGTGTTAATAAATTACTATTACAAACAGCACCACTACTTTTTACCCATACATCCCATGAAGCTGGATCGGAACCAGGATATGATTTTGTAGAACACTCAAATAATGTCATATGATGTACTAACGGTTGCGAATCGCCACTGTTGAAAAACAAAATCATAGAGAAATTCTTAAAAATATTTTTCTAGTTTAAGAAAATAAAATATTAATAAAATGTCTTAAACATAAATATCCACAAATTTATATCCTGTGTATGATTGAATTATTTCATTAAAAGAAAAAAAAAATCCATCATGCTGTGTTTTACTATCTCTTTGACAAGTTTTAAAGAATATTATATGAATTTGAAATTTGAAACCAAAAATAATACTTTATCCTATGGTTATAATACTTTTGATTATATTTATATAGTACATAGTATGAATATATAATCTAATATGTCCTAGCAAGCATACCAAATGACGTTTTTTTTTTGCCTTCGCTGGGTTATTGCTCTAAAGCAGAGCATCTCAAATAAATTGATTCAAAAATAAGTTTCAGAATTGTTTTTAAAGTAATAGAAACAATAGGTGTTGAAGAGCTGACTACGAAAAAATATAACGATTTTTTGTGTTGTGTTAGAAGAATATTTTGTAAATGTGAAATTTTTAATTAAAGAGGCATAACGCGAAAATTAATAATAACAACTAAGTCACTCATAGGAAAGTAATTTTGTAGAAGCAATACAGGATGTCAATATAACAAAAAGGACAGTATATTCCACTGCTCGTAATTATTAATATCCAACTTCAAAATTTAAACCGTCGTCTGAACATTCTCTCTCATCATCTTCTTCAATTTTCTTACATAAAGATTTCTGCATAATTTGCTTAAATTCAATTCTAAGAATTCCGTAAACTGCAACAAGTGTTTTTTACTATTTGTGCAAATATAACAACCAAGTTTTTGTCCTGTGCCCATTAGAGCTGGAATTTTTTTTATAAAGACAAACAGCCAGGTTTTTGACCTGTGTCTATCAGAGCAGGATTTTTATGTATGAAGATAAACTTTTTTCGGAAAGTTAAAATTTCTTGTACAGATTATTGTAGCACTAGGTCTATAAGTTATTTGGTGCGAATTTAAAAAAAATCCAAAAGCTTTAACCCGTGGTGCCCTGCGCCTAATGTTTTCGATTTTTGAAATTTTTTCTTAATATTTTTAAACAAAAATATGTCTTGTTACACAAAATTTTTATGGGGTATTTTTAAACACTGATATTTTTAAAGTTTTGAAATCGGACAAATGGTTTACGAGATACTGCAATTTGGTTTTCAATAAAAATGGCATATTTTTCTTCTATTCAAGAAATGTTTCAATTGTCATTGTAATTTTTTTTTGTTTTTGCACTCGAATAGTTCGCAGAACGTGCTTTAATTTGATTCATAATGATGTCTGAAATTAGAAATGATGTAGCACAAAATTTAAAATTAATTTAAATTTTTTTTCATATACCAGAAAATTTTTTTCGCGGGCCGCCTAGAGTTAAGTTTTTCGATTTTTCTAAAATTGTGCATAGCATAACTGGTATACAAACATTAACACAGTTCAACAAAATCAGCAAAATTTGATGCGACCTATCATTTCTAAAAGAGTTTAGGACGCAGATCACTAATATGGCCTTAGAATTTCAAAGTTACATTTGAAAAAAAATTTTGTAGAAATTTTAAATGAGTATTTTAAGATATTTTTAAAAAATTTAAAAATCATTTTAAAGAAATTTTAAAAAACTTTTTGATCTGTGTAAAATTATCGAATTTTTGAAAAAATAACTACCGAATTTTCGAATTTAAAAGTAATCTCACTAACATTATACATAAGTTCTTTTTCGATATTTTTTGTATTTTTACTTTCCATTTGAGAAACCCTGCTCTGGGTACATCCATTGTAATTTTGTATTGTTTGCTAAAGACACATAACATTATGGAACACTTTATTATTTTTGTTGTTGTTTTGTACACATAAGACTAATGACAGGTCCTTACAAAAAAAAAAAAAAAAAAAAAAAACAAACAAAAACATGTCACAAAATATGACAACCAAAATTTCATAAAAACACAGCATGTTATTAAACAAGTGAATCATTGCAGCGCATGTAGAGGTACTAACCTTTCGCGTGTTAATAATGCTTCATAGCCAATAATGTGATGTTTTTCAGCAAGGGCAGGAGCTTTAATAATTTTACACCAATATAAAGTGTCCATAGATGAATCGATGCTGACCTGAAGTTATAAAAATTTACAATTAATAAAGGAAGTAAATAAAATTTTAAATTTAAACTTACATTTTGCACGGTAACATCCCATTTTTGTGTATCTTGATGATTTCGGTTATTGTTAGCCGCAGAATGAGATTTCCGAAACATAGGTCCTAATAAATGCAAAGGCTTAGAACCACGATTTTTACCATGACCCTTAAGGTTGCCATGTATAGGATCAGTATCACCAAATGACCATAAAACTTTAATTGTATCAGTCTAAAAAATATAAAATGTAAAGAAAAATCAAAATTTTAAAGTTTTAACTAAAAAAGACTATACTAACGTCCTGTTTTTATAAAGCGAACGAAATAATTCCTCTAGAGGAGTACATGTATTTTGTTATTGTAACAATAACAAAATATACGTATTCCTTTGAAGGCATTATTCCGCTCGCTTTATAAAAACAGGGGGTAACATTATTTATGTATTGTTTTTATAAAGCCAAGGGATTAACTCCTCCAGAGGAATACGTGTATTTTGTTACTGTAAAAAAAAAACAAAATACACGTATACCACTAGAGGAATTATTCCGTTCGCTTTATAAAAACAGGGGGTTAATAAATCAGAGCTTTGACTGAAATGTATGAAAGTCCATTTTAAATTATTTAACCCTTTTACTAAAAGTAAAGTAACTGCTAGAAAATTTTCAACTTTTTGGCGGATTTGAATTTGTTGCCCCATCATTTCTTAAGAAAGGTGTCGTCAAAAATTTTTTTTTTAAACTCCTGTGAAAAAATTCATGGTACATATTTATCCCATTGATTGTCAACGTTAAAAATTAGTGAACAAACACCTCACGCAAATAATTGCGAAACACGTTTCAAGTTTATTTTTCTTGTCTTGTTTACGTCATATAACACATGCTTTTTAATTATTTTGTGCTAAACACGAATATGTAAAAATTTTTAATTTTGACTGTAGTCCTAAAATATTTCTTTTTATATGATATTTCGAAATTGTGAAGGGATAGAAAAATTTGGAGACCAGATTTGGAATCAGAAGATAAAAATCTATGAATATTTACTTTTTTTTTTTAAATAAAACCAAAAATTTTAATACGAACAAAAATTAAAAAAACTGAACAAAACCCTACTCCTTTTTACCTTTCACGACCAAAGGGATTGTATCAGTGTCCTGTAGGAAATGGAATAAATTAATTCCAAATATCTTAATGTTTCTTGAAACTTGAAGGATTGGACCATATGTTAACAAAAACTCGATCGTCGAGTTTATTTTTCTTGTCTTGTTTACGTCATATAACACATGCTTTTTAATTATTTTGATATAATAAAAAATTTTAAAATGCCTTGAGTAGTAAATCTAGTTTTGACTGTAGTCCTAAAATATTTCTTTTGATATGATATTTCGAAATTGTGAAGGGAAAGAAAAACTTGGAGACCAGATTTGGAATCAGGATATAAAAATCTATGATATTTACTTTTTTTTTTTAAAATAAAACTAAACAAAAATTGCTTAAATTTGTATACGAACTAAAAATAAAAAAAAAAAACTGAACAAAACCGTCCTCTTTTTTACCTTTGACGAACAATCAGTGTCCTGTATGAAATGGAATAAATATATTCCAAATATCTTAATGTTTCTTGAAACTTGAAGGATTGGACCATATGCTAACATAAGAAAATATGTATCAAATATTATGAACAAAATATTCATATTTTTTACCTTTGTGGTTACCCTATTCAGCTCTTACACCATATTGTTCCAAGTGGTTGGTATGATTGGAAATCTACATCTATTCTTTGTCGATACACATCACACTCCATAAAATTGGTTAAAAAGTGTAGCTAATACAACAAAAAATAAAAATGGGACATATATTAACCGTTTCTCGTCAAAGGGTTAATTTATTAATACAATAGATCTGGCAACACTTTAACTGAGTTGTAATCACGGCCTTAAAATATAACGGTAGTTGATCGTAAATTAGAGATGCTATAGAAACGAGAACTTTTTAACAGCGATACAATTTCAGTAGCTATCTTTTTTATTAAATACTTATTAAATATTTTTACATATTCTTAAATTTCAAAGTTTTAAATTTTATATATAAAAAAAAAAAAATGGCAAAAGTTACTGGTAATAAAATATTTTAAGTATTTTCATTACAAAATATATGAATAATCCATATTTTTTTTTTGTCAGCATTAACATGTGTTACCCAAAATGATATTTGTTCTTTGCGTATTGTCTGTACCATGGCTCGTGATAAAAAACACGAATTAGAGGAAATTGATTATTATGGTAATACAGCATTGTTGAAAGCATGTTTTATGGGTCGTTTAGAGGCGGTTTTGACCCTCATGCAGTTTGGAGCAGATATTAAGGCCGTTAATCATTATGGTATGAGAAATATATAAATTAAAGTGGTTACAATATTGTCTTTATCGTTATATTGTTTTAATTAGGACAAAATGCTTTAACCTTAGCTACCTACTCTGGAAATATTAACATAATTCAGGAACTTTTACGTTATTGTAGCTACAAGGAATTTAATAAAACCACTTTAACACCGGCTTTGTGTGTGGCCACATTGCGTCAAAATTGGAAATTAGTTAAATTTTATAAAGAGCTAGATAGTCATAGTGAGGATATACAAACAACACACGGTGAGTAGATATAAGAGGGTGTTACTAAAATGATACAGTAACTAGAAGAATTGAGCGTGCACTTGGCTTTGAAATAAAGAATTTTCTGTAACCCATTGACTACCCTTGTACACTACAGTGTACACTAGGGTAATAACTTTTTGCATTTTTTGCAAATATCAAATCTCCCCAGACAAAATCGTGTAGGGCATGGACAAATATTAAGAACTGCGTTTTTAGTTTTCCGCTATCGTTAAAAAAGGTTACGCACCAAACGCGTTAAAGTTTTGAATCAAACAAAGTTAAAAAAAAAAAACTTGTTGATGCCTCAACGTCTGACCATCACATCTATATAATTAAGGCATGCTGATTTCAATAGTAATGTCCGTTTTCGAGTCAATGGAATAGTTTTCTTCCAAATTTGCTTTTAATTTCCGCTATTTTTTTGCAGTTTTTTATATAAAAAAAATCTGTTTTCACATATTAATATATTAAAGGCATTTTAGAAATCGCTGTCGGTGCGTAAGGTTTTTTTTACCAAATTGAACTGAAATAGTTTTTTTTTATCATTAATACAATATTTGCCATTAGAAAACCCCTGGGGAGAATGTTGCCCAAAAAAGTTATCACCCTAGTGTACACATTTAAAAAAAAATAAATTAAAAATTCTATAATGCAAAAAGACTGTTAGGATATTGGTCATCGAAAAAAATCATTATAAGCATAAGCTGTTCATCAGAGAAATATAGTTGCGATATTTGTAAACAAAGTCTGATATATTAATCACCCTTTATTTACGAAAAGTGGGCGTTTGGTGTATCTCATAAACTAGCAAAGCTAGAAACTCAAAATTTGACACGTAGCTTCATCTAATGATCAGAACAAAATCAAACTAAGCATTTTTGCATAATCAAATGTTTTATAAGTGGGCTGAGAAGTTTTAAAAATTCGATTTTTGGGCCCATTTGGGTAGGAGGGGAGGGGGAACATTTTTCTTTATAATTTAAGGACCTCAAACAAGGATCTGAAGTCCAAATAGAAATACATACAGTGGGGAGCACTTGTGAGTACATGTAAGTACTTTTTACACCTAAAGATTTAGATCGAAAAATATTTGACACAAGAACTAAATTATACTTTTCTAAAGGTACAAGGTACGCTGAATCCAAATCTGACCTTAGATTCACTCTCCGACGTCAGGCGTTCGAGCTATATTAACGAGAAAAGTGTATTTTTTGATCAAAATGCTCCGATTTTTCACGTTCCTGGAAATGTATTTTTCATAATACTTGTAACGGCAACTGAACACACTACTCTTACCATTTTTTTCACTTTTTCAATTTTAAGGATAACTTATTTCCTTACGACATTATCGTTGGTTGAACTTGATAATAAATTTGAATTTTTTAAAATTTTGCATTGCGGGACTTTAAAATTGCTGTTACAACCTCAATTTCAATTTACAATGTCGTAAGGAAATAAGTTATCTTCAAAATTGAAAAACTGAAAAAAATGGTAAGATAAGTGTGTTCAGTTGCCGTTACAAGTATTATAAAAAATACATTTCCAGGAACGTGAAAAATCGGAGCATTTTGATAAAAAAAAAAAACACTTTTCTCGTTAATATAGCTCGAACGCCTGATGTCGGAGAGTGAATCTAAGGCCAGATTTGGATTCAGCGTACCTTGGACCTTTAGAAAAGTATAATTTAGTTCTAGTGTCAAACATTTTTCGACCTGAATCTTTAGGTGTAAAAAGTACTTACACGTACTCACAAGTGATCCCCACTGTATATCCACAAACAAAAAGTCGGTAGTGAAAGGGTAAATAATTTCATAAAAAATCTATAAATTGAAATACAGAAATATTGGAATGAAAATGATGTATTAAAATACAAAAATAAAAAATCGTTTTAAATTCCAAAAAATGTATCTTAAATCACAATAATAGAAAAAATTAGTAAAAAATTAGTTAAAAATTGCAGAAAAAACGGCTAAAATTGGAAAATTTTTTTTTGCTAAATATTATTAAGATAAGAAAAGCAAAAATAATTCTATTGAATCTACAAATATTTAGTTATATTTAAGGTAAATTTTAGCTGATTGCAAGTAATAAAATAAATTTAGCAAAATTAGCAAAAAATTTGCTAAATATTAGTAGACAGAAAGAAATCATCAATAATATGGAAAATTTTAAAGTTTTTTTTTTTAGATTTTGTTTTAATGCGAATAAAATCTGAATTCAGCAGCCTACAATTTTATAGCAAACATTTCTCTTGATTTTAGCAAAATATACTATTATTTGCATTCTACTAAATTTAAGGTAATTATAGCAAAAATGTTGTTGTTTTTATTCTAAAAATTTTTAGTAAAAGTATTTGCTAATTCATCTTGAATATAACTAACATTTTGTAAAGTTAAAGGAAAAACAATCAACGGCGCGTATTATGTTAGCTTATTGCAGCGTTGACGTGATGAAATTAAAAAAATTGCCGAATTTGGCGAAAAAGAAAGTGTTGCTTCATCAAGACAATGCACCAGTTCACACATCCACTATTGCGATGGCCAAAATCGATGATGAATTAAAGTTTGAATTGCTACATCACGCGCCTTATTCGCCAGATTTAGCCTCCTCCGATTTTCTATTTCCCTAACTTGAATAGATTTGTCAACAATGAAGAGGTGAAGTCTGCGGTTAATGGATATTTTTCAGAGCTAGACAGTTCTTACTATAAACAGGGTATCGAAGCTATTAAATATCGCTGTGAATCGAGCTAAAAGGAGATTATGTAGAGAAATAAAGAACAATTTTTTAAACTTTGTGTGCTTTCTTTGTTTAATCGACTAATTTTGGAACGTCCCTTGTATTTAGCAAAAAAAACCTGCCAATTCAGCAGTTTTTTCTGCAACGAAATTTTTAACTAATTTTTAGTAGGGTTTTCTGCTATATTCACAGGTTTATTTCTACGAGCTTAGTAGTGCTGGTAAATTCACTTACTTTTTAGTACTTGAAACTACTTGATATTTTCAATTTCGATACACGATACTACTCTATAATTTTAACTGCTCTTACATTTAAAATTCATTTATTTTTTTATAAAATTCTTTGAAAAATTTCTTTTTTATTGAAAATAGCAATTTTTAAAAATATATTTTTAACCTTTTTTCCTAATATATTTTGAATAGTTTTGAAACTTTAATGTTTAAGCTTTTTACTTTTGATTTTTTGCTACAAGAGACTTATTTGCATCATAGTAATGTATTTTTGCATAAAACCAATGAAATTGCACTAGAACTCCACTGAAAACTATAACGTTTCATTATGTTAAAGCAAGTTTTCATAAAATTGTATGAAAAAATCATTTTATTTTGTGAAAGTTTCATTACATTTAATAAAGAAGTTTCATAAAAAGTGTGAAGCTTGTCATTCTTTTTATGAAATTGTTCGTTTACTTTTTTAAGAAAAGTTTCATTAATTTACTACATTTAGATCGTAAAAGTAGGCACTCAATATTTTCAGAGTGGACATTGATGTTTAGTGTGTGAATAAGTCTTAAAATTTAAAAAAAATATCTTTAAAGTCTTTAAGGAAATTCTTTTATTTGCCCTTTTAGGTTTAAATTACGAGGATATTATGGGATTTTTAAAATTGTCTAAACCTAGCTCCAATCAGAACCAGTCTAAACATTTGCATATTTAGTACTTTTTTAAATATATTTTTTTTATATTTTATTTATGTAATGCCTTATTTTCAAATGTTTCTTTAAAATGAAATAAATATTTAAAATTTTTTTTTGTTTATAATCTTTTTATTAATACTTTTGGTCTTTTTTTTTTTTACTTACCCCTAATGGTATGTCATAAGGATCACATGTTTCAATTTGTCTATAAAATTCCACTTTTGTATGAGTAAAATTTTGAAAGCCATCTAAAACTATATAATTTTGTGTATCATCTTGTATGGGTGCCGCATTATGTTGTGAAAATGAACCATGACAATCCTATAAGAAAGAGATATAAAAACAATATAAATTTTTATGAGAAATATGAAAATTTTATATTTATAAGCTAAAACTAAGTTTAAAAATAGCTTAACATTTATTTTGTTTCAAATTTTATTTTTGAAATTTTGTAAGCTTGAAATCAAATTTCCAAATTACTAATTTCCTTTTTAATTGTAAAGACTGTAATAAAAAATTTTGCGAAAAATATTGCTCGAAAATCGAAAAAGTCGAGTACTTTTTGGTCAAATATATTTTTTTTTTATTGACAAGGAAAAAAGAAAGTAGTATTATCTGGTATATGAAAAGTGTCCGATAACTTTCAAGTATTTTTGTTATTAGAAAAATGTGTCTTTTTGAGTAGACATTTATACTGGAGTTTTGTTAAGGAATTGTGGTTGGTTAAAACTAATAATTAATCGATTAGCTTTTTCCGAGCTTTTTCCGCCATTGCAAACTGTTCGTCTTTTATGAGACTGTTTCCGCCATTGCAAACTGTTCGTCTTTTATGAGACTTTTTCCGAAGACGGGTTTCACCTATATTATAAATATTTAAAATAAATGGCAACCCTAAGTTACGACATGGCAATATGGACATCAAAATTTAGAGTACTCCAATGCTGCGTACAAATAAATCTGAACTTCAGTAATTTTAAACATTTTTTCATACAAAAAGGAAATCATTTTGACCTCATATTTGAACAAGATTGAGCGATAAAAAACTTGCTCTTTTATTTTTTTTCTCCTCTATCACATATCCGAATTTCATTAAGATCGGAGAGAACCCATCGGTAGACTTCCCGCATTCAGCGTACCCGAATTTTGTTTACCCGCAGAGTGCCCCCTTTGTTAGGGTTTTCAATTAGCACAGTACATATAAGTATTCAGTACAATTATAATTTTCAAAAATGTTCATTCTTGTTTAGGTTCTGTGCAGACATTTGAGGGTTATGCTACGTTTCCACTGTAGGTGTTTTGGACGTGTTTAAAAACAAAACATGTTTTCCCATACATTTTTTCTCTCCAAAACACATGTTTGGCTCAAAACAGTTAACAGGTAACACAGTATTAAGGCCCAACTATATTTAGCGAAGCTGAATTAAGGCAATGAGCGATAGTATGAAAATACATTGAAACACCCATATTTAGCTTCAACTTTCAAAAAGTTAAATCTCTATTAAATTGGTTAATTTGTAGTCGAAACTCTCCGTACTCTAAGTTGTGGTTGAAGCTTTAGGTTGCGTTTACATTGTGTTTTGTTCGATCTCTAGTTCTCTTTGCCGTGTAAAATCGAAATTATCCCATCACTATATAAATCACCGTTACTTATATTAGAGTTACCATAATTTAATAAAGTAAAAAACAAGCGGGGAAAGATTTTTTCTAAAAATACCCAAAATATGTTTTAGAATTTACAAGTATAATTTTAATAAAAATATTCTGTTCCCACGCTCATGTTGTAACATCATTGCCTGTAAATTGTTACCACAGTATTTTACCATATTTGCTTTTCAAAGAAAATTTGAATTTTCTTATTTATCATAACTGAAGGCTATAGATAGTTACTAAACAATAAAACCATATTTCAAAATGGCACCTGATGAAACAAAATAAAAAAGTATATGTGATAATAAGTGACTAAGCGTCACAAAAAACTGTTTTTTTTAGACAAAAAATACACCGAAAAAAAATCATTTTCAAATCAAATATTATTTAATTTTTAAATTAATATCTTGTTTTTAACTACAAGTTTTAAAATTAGTGTGAATCTTATTAGAGTAAATATTATTCTAGTTAAACTAAACATTTTCGTATTTAATTTAATATTTCCGTTTTTTAAAAATAAGTAGAAACATATTTAAACTAAATAGAAAACTAACTTTGTTTGATTTCAAAGCTGCTTGTATTTAATTTAATGTTGTTTCTACTTGATTTTCTAATGCTTTTTTTCCGTGTGTACAACACACTAAACTTTGTAGTTAAAATTCTTATGGCAAAATACTTACAAGCAGATCTTATGTGTATAGAATTAATTTAATGAATTTATTTTCGAGGTCTATATATCATGACAAATCATGTTAACATTAATATGTGAAAAAAGTATATGACAAAAAACAACGTTAAGCCATTGTTTTTTTTTTTTTTTTTTTTTGTTTTAGCTCCTCCTTAAGGCATAATCCATCAGCACCTTTTTATAAGAACGTTAAATCAACATATGAACGTTCTATGAATGCTTTATAAATGAAGGTGACCAGACTTTTTAAACTTAAAAAAAAGTTTAAATTTAAAAAAGTCATTATCGGACACAAATATGTGTTATTTCATTAAAACAACTGGTCACCCTAATTATAATTGAAAAGGATTTAACAGGGATGGCAGGTAATGCCGGTAAAATACCGTTATCGATTCAAACTCCATTCAACTGACTATCGTTATTCCTTAAACGCAGTTACCGAAATAATTTAAATACCCAAAGTAAAAAATGTATGTGGGGCATCATCAAGTTATAAGAAATTTTTGATCCGAAAAATGAGAACATATAATTGTATCTAAAAGACATCAATTGTATCGAATTAGATATAATTCAATGCAATTATATTCAATTTTGTACAATTTGATGTATATTAGATACAATTTCATCCGAATTTTGTCCCCGTACAAATTTTTGTGTTTTATATAAAATAGCATCGAATTAGATATAATTCGATATTATTAGATAAAAGTTTTTACAAACAGTTCTTGGTTTTTTTTTCTCAACAATTATATAAGATTATATCTAATTTCATAAATTAAAATATATGACTAATATTATTTTTATTAGTTTTTTTCGAAGGCACAACTGTAAAGCCAATACATAATGACTATATTTCAACAATTTACCTCCGATTTGGGTTGGTTTGTAGACAATTTTGATTTGCTCAGACTTTTTTACTATTAAAATGCATAAATTTTTTTTTCGTCTGTATGAACTCTTAGCATATGTTAAACTTCTTAAGCTATAGCTTAAGGAAGCTTGGGGTCAAGTGTCTCCAAGTCTCCACTTTTGTCTACTATTTTGTTGACATTGTCAACTAAGCGTCTACACTTTTTACTTTATTAACTCACTAGTAAATTTTTGGTTCCAATGTCTACATATGGTCCCATTAGAACTAATTAGTCACTTGTGAATCTATGGTTCTTATGTCTACATGTGGTCCCATAAGAACTAACGAGTCACTAGTGAATCTTTAGTCCAATGTCTGCATATGGTCCCATAAGAACTACCTAGTCACTAGTGAATCTATGTTTCTAATGTTTACATATGGTGCCATAAGAACTACCTAGGCACTAGTGAATCTTTGGTTCCAATGTCTACATATGGTCCCATAAGAACTACCTATTCACTACCTAGTCAATAGTTCTAATGTCACTAGTGATTTTCAATGACACGTACATGTTAAATGTCTATAGCAAATTATATTGCCTGGGGAATATTTGGTTAGTAGTACTGGTGACACAGTCAATAGTGAATCAATACTTTTTCACTATTGACATTTCCTGCAGGGTAACTAACGTGAATCAAAAAAAAAATTATGTTGCGAAAGAGGCTCAATTGTTTTTTTTTTAAATTAAAAGTACATAGCTAATACTTTTTCGCAAGTCGGCGCCCGCGGAAGCTTGTGAACAAAAATACAAATTTTGTAACATATAATTATATCTAAAATTATTTTTCATATTAGAAAATATTTTTCATATTTCACCACATATAATTAAATGTTTCTTTGTAATAGACCATATATAATCATATCTGAATTCATATATTTCATATATTTCTATATAGTTTTGTATATAATATGACTTTATAAAATTAATATTTTTAATGTTGGTTCACATGAAGTTTTATATAATTATATGTACATTTATTTATGTTGAAGCTCGATTTTCGCGACTAATTAAAAACCAGACCTGTCGCGAAAACTGAATTTTCGCGATAACAGAACCCAAAATTTTATTGAAAAATTGTATGTAATTTTTAAAATAAGTATTGTTTTATTGATATATTTACATTTTAAACATTTTTAAAGAAATTGGAGATTTTGAGTTGATTTTGGCAAATTATTTTTTAAAATAACTGCTGTATCACGTAGACCTTTTGAAGCCAAAAATTGTCGGACCTAAAAAATTTTTACTTATGCACAACTTACTAATTGGTGAAACAAATTCGTGATTATTTAAAAAGAATTTAAAAGCGAGTTGGTTTTTCGATTTTTCAACAACCAACAATTTCAGTTTGTCTGTGCCATTCGCATTTAAACAGGGCAAAAAAGTTATTCGTTCTTTACATATTTTTCTTCCGGGAGCCGTTTTCTCATTACATGTGACAAGAATGTGATTTGGAAGCATCCTATAATATAAACCGGATTCGTCGGCATTGTAGATTTGGTGAAGAGTCAACCCGTGCTCATCAACGTAATCCTTAAGCTCTTTTCACAAATGGATCAATAAGATGAGGTTTCGAAGACAATTTCTCGCTCGTAATTTTTAAAAATCTTTTTCCGTAATTTTTAAAAATCTTTTGTCGACGCTTAAATTTCTTCAACCTTCCTTCGCTGACATTGAAACCTGAATTGGTTTGATCAATTTTGGAATACAAATGACTGGCTTATAAAGCATTTTTCCCTTTCTTGGGTACTCAGCTTTCTTTAAGATGCAACGTTAGCCAGGGCCACTTTCTGTTGTACGTACAAACTTTTTTAATGAATTTTCTTGCTTTATAATGAGGTAAACCGAAGACTTATTCAACTTGTAATTCACGCAAATTGAATTTATGGAATTTCCACTTTTAATTTTTTTTAAAATCTTTAATTTTTGAGAAATCGTTGGCTTTAAAATATGTTGAACTTGAAAATTGAAGACCAAAATCATCCAAAAAGGTTAATATACCAAAAGACGGGGATTTCCCTTTTTTGGTTATAGACATTGTAATCAAATTTAAAAAAAAACAGATAAAAGTCGCGAAAATGGAATCCGTTTTTCGTTTAACTGTTGCGATTATAGAACCTGCAATGTTAAAAATTAAGCCGTCGCGATAACCGGGCCGTCGCGATAATGGATAGTCGCGAATACCGAGCTTGCACTGTACCTTTACCGATATCACTAAAATACCAATATCCTTAAAATACCATTACCGAAATAACTAAAATACCGTTACCGAAATAACTAAAATACCGTTGCCGAAATAATTGAAACAGTGTTATCCTTAAAATACCGTTACAGAAATAATGTGATAAGATAAAAAAAAAATAATAGCTGTAAATAGATGTTTTAGAAGTTTGATCATTCCCCTTCAGACATTGAAATTCGGTCATGATGGGGCTAAAAATATTGGTGGAATGCATACATACGAGTATATATAAATGACTACAATAACGTTACCCTTAAAATAACGTTACCGCAATAACTGTAAAACCCATTATCATTAAAATACAGTTGCCGATACAAATACCGTTACCAAAACAATTAAAATACCGTCACCAGTAAAAACTGTTATCAAAATTACTCAAATATCGGGGTATCTAGTACCGGTATTGAAATGAAAGAAAATAGCGTTACCCTTACCGATAACCGTATGGAATCGGTTACCATCCATGGCATTTAATTATAATGAAATTTATTTATAATTATATTTAAAAGGAATGTTGCTTCTTTTGAGTCACATTATACAAATTGATCAAATAAGTTTTTTTTTGTAAAAAAAATATTTTCCAACTTTTACAATGGGAATCTTGAAAAAGACACATCCAAATCCTTTTGTTTCCATTTAAGCTTACCAAAAAATTTCTGAATAAAAAGAGAAGAAAAAAAATGATTTTTATAAAAACAGTATACCCATGATTTATTGTAGTAAATAAAAGAAGTTTATAATATACAAAAAAAATGTAAATTTACACAATATCGTCTGTGAAATTTAGACATACATTAGATTATAAATTATCTTGGATAAAATTTGTGTTATTTTCATAAATTTAATTCATAGAATGCTTATAAAAATAATAAAACTTTTTTATTCTTTTACTTTTTTATTATATTTTTCTTTTCTTTCCACCTTAACAACATAAATTATAGGGTATCCACGTTACTCGTATTATTTTTTTTTTCGATTAAATTAATTTCGACATTTTAACATACTCGATTAATAGAGTACAAACTAAAATTTCTCAAATAATTAATAGAGTACAAACTAAATTTTTTCAAATAATTTTCAGAGTCTATCTATTGATAAAAAATATAATATTTGTACAAAAATGTTTTAATTTTTGTATTAAAAATACAAAAATATTTTTTTTTTTGACTTGCTATATTTTCATATATTTAGTTAGAATATTGTTCTACCTCAAGTCCAAAATCTAATATTATATTGTCATATTAAATTTTATTTGTTGCTTTTCAAAACGTTTGATCATCTTTATGATAGATAATACAATTGTTTCATTGGCATCACCCAAATCTTCAGTTGTCCCGCAAAAGAAAACGATAATTGGCTTAACTCAAACCGATACATTTCATGCAATAGACAAAATCATCTTTATGAGAATTTGTCTGCCAACCACTAAGGTTGTATGCCTGGCTGATTTGGTAAACCTAATTATAAAATCAAATTTTTACATATTAATATACTTTGTATATCATTATATGTAATATGTGTGTTTGTTGTATTACAATCTGTAAAAACAACATGTATCCCAACAAACATTGTTTGTATGAAAATAGCCGTGGTATGCTAATTGTTCAAAAACATTTTAAGTTTTGTATTAAAAAAAAAAAAAAAAAAAATTGTTTTTTCGGACTTTACCTCAAGTCCAAAATCTAATATGATATTGTCATATTAGATTTAATTTGATGCTTTTCAAAAATTTTGATAATTGTCATAATTGTATACAGTTGTTTCATTGGCATCACCCAAATCTTTAGTTGTCCGCAAAAGAAAACTATAATTGGCTTAACTGAAAACAAATTCTCATAAAGTTGATTTTGTATGTAATGTCTCGGTTTGAGTGATTTTTTATTTACTCGAACAGTTATTTTTATAACAGTTGTTCGATTAATCGAATAGCTGTTAACCGATTGGATTGGATACCCCAGTAAAAATCATCCATCGTATAATCATACTGGCATAAAGAAGTATCAACTTTACGCTTTAGTACATTAGAAAAGTCTATAAGATTGTTCACAAGGTATGTACTAAATGTTGTATGTGTTGTATAGTCGTATCGAAAAAAGAGATGGTAAAATTTTGTTTTAAAAACAATTTACAACAAAAGATAAAGATTTTTAGTCTAATTAAAAATAAAATGTTACCATCTCATGACATACATCATATACAACACTTAGTACACCTTGGGAAAACCCTTTATGATTATTAAAGTATATATATTGAAACTTTTGTTGATATTATTTAAATTTGTCTATAGAAATAGAAATGAAAAATACTAAAAAAAAAAAATTTAAAAATTAAAGGCGAGTAAAGCTTGATTCAATCGCTATGTCCACCCCTCTCCACCCATTTCTACTATTTTCCAGTATTGATGATACGAAATAAATTTACAATAATTTGACAATTCGTATAAAAAATTCAGAGAAATAGAATAGAAATAGTAGATATGGGTGCACAAAAAGGGTTATCGTGCGAATTGTCCCTAAGTTTTCTATAAATAACCTGAGTTTAACTTTAACCACAGATGTTAACATATAAATTTGACATTCAAAAACGTTGGTTAATTTGAGATAAGTTATCAGATCTAAATTGTGTAATAAAAGGTATTTTCTGAGTGATTTTTATAATTGGTAAGGGAAATGTCGCTAATGTCGACCTACATCTGGTTTTCGGGCTATATGAAAAAATTATTGGAATATTTAAAATCCAAATAGATCATCTTGTAGCTCAACTCTTTGGGCATTTTTTGGTTATAGATAATTTTTATGTGGGAAATAATTTAAAAAAGTTATATTACAATTTTCAAAATAACATGTTACCCAAAGCAGATCTTAATTAAAAAAGTCTCTTACTTCTGATTTTTTTTTTTTGTAAATGTAATAACTTAACTATCCCATCTGTAAAGTCCATAAAAAAATATAAAGAAACATAATATTACTTTTTCGTTGTTTTCAAATAAGTTGCCGCATAAACCTTTCTAAAGTTAGGACCAATTTTTTTGATTAATTGCAGTAGAAATTTATATTGTGCCAAAATTGTAAATTAATGAGACTCTGACGTATTGATCTTAACGTATTAATCTTAAAGTACAAAACAGCTTTTGAGTTTGACGATTTTCGCGTATTTGATAAAAAATTATGATAACGATTTATAGTAATTAAATGTGCTAAAGTCCCAAAACTTATTTAACAAATTGTGAAAAGCAATCTGATGTAGGCGTGTCCCTATCCGGATTTCATTCCTGCCTAAGGAAATCTTCAGGGGACTTTGTTATTCGAATTTCTAGAGATATTTGTTATGTTAAATCACAAACTCAATGAGAATTTCTTGTCCTCGTCTAGGAGTGAGATTCAAAATTTAAAATATCAAAGAAAAACCAAAACAACAACAAAAAATTGTTACAATTGGCTTGTCATCTTCCAAATACTACTCTGTTTTTTTGACAGACCTAGCAATGTACGATTTTTCGCGATATGGACATTAAATTTTGCAGAACAGCATAAATTTTGCCTAAAAAGTATATTAAAACATTTTGTGCAGTAATTTCGGTCCACAAAAGCAACTCTTATGATAAAAAACGGGAGGTTTTTGTTTCAAAATTACCCGAAAAAGCGATTTTTATTATTAATATAACATTGCCCATCGCGTGGTTATAAGTAAAAATTTTGCAAAAAAAGCTATTACCCTAATATACTCTCATATAAAATATTCTCTCAAAAGTCTTTTAAAGTGGTTTTAATTTAGTTGAGCTAATTTTTTCTGCTGTTATCGTTTAAGCCAGTTATTTAGCTAAAGTTATTAGTTATATCATTTTACCTCAGGAACAAATCTTATCCGTATTTGAACTAATTTTTCAACCTAAAATTTAGTAATTCGTGTTTGCTAGTTAATTTAAACCATAATTGTTTTCAAACCATTATTTTTTGTATTTCCGCTAGCAGTCTCACTTGTAGATGTCGTTTTTCCCCATGTTTTTTATTTTATAATTACAAAATAGTCTATATCTCGAAAACTAAGCGAGATAGAACAAAATGGATCAAAAATCGTTACGTAACGGAAAGACCTTTTTAGCAACAGATTTTATAATCTATGAAGTGCAATTATTAAATTATTTAAATTGAAATTTGGTTAGAAAATTTGAAGAAATATTTAAAGAATATATTTAATACAAAACTAATAAAATTTAATACAATTTATTGTATAATTTATGCACAGAAATATTTTCTTAAATTTTTTTTTTTCAAAAATAACTTTTGAGTTATCTACATTGGCTAGCAAGCAAATGGTTAAAACTCAACAGGTTTTTAAAAAAAATTTTGAAAATTGCCAGTCTCTGGCCGAAGACTTCGGCCAAAAGCGATATTTGGTCTTGCTTGTGGTATATGGAGACTATGTGGACAAATTTTGATATTGAAAACATATTTGCTGTTGCAGTTTTTTTCGACGTGGTCGAATGTTTGGTGGCCGAATTTTACATTTATTGCTAAGGTCTTTTTTTAAATTTAACACTCAAAATCGCATCTAATAAGGCCAACATAAATTAATTCGTACAAATTTGGCCTTTTTGGAAAACTCTCAAAAACAGTTATAACCGTAAATCAGTGCGTTTGCGTTAGTTATAACCGTAAATCAGTGAGTTTTATTTATTACGTGTTTTTTTATGAAATCAATTAGTTTTATTCAAATTGTGAATAAAATTCTTACTGTTTACAAAAACCCGACTTGGAAAATTCCTTAAAACTTGTGCCGGACTCACTTTTTATGTTAACGAAAAATTACACTTTATATTGCGTGTTTTTGCAACGACACAATCGAAACAAGAAAAACGTGTGCATTCACGTCGAGCCTTTTTAAAGTAGTGATAGCGGAAATTAAACTCTATGACAGTTGTAATTTTGACACATTCATGCAACATCGCGAAATAAAACGTAAGGTCCACTTTAGGGAACAGACCACATTAGGCAACATTCCCTTACCTTTTACTATATAAAAGTACCTTTTATTAAAAAAGTACCTTTATTAAAAAAGTACCTTTTATTAAAAAAGTACCATTTATTAAAAAAGTACCTTTTATTAAAAAAGTACCTTTTATTAAAAAGTACCTTTTATTAAAAAAGTACCTTTTATTAAAAAAGTACCTTTTATTAAAAAAGTACCTTTTTTAAAAAAAGTACCTTTTATTAAAAAAGTACCTTTTATTAAAAAAGTATCTTTTATTAAAAAGTACCTTATATTAAAAAAGTACCTTTTATTAAAAAAGTACATTTTATTAAAAAAGTACCTTTTATTAAAAAAGTACATTTTATTAAAAAAGTACCTTTTATTAAAAAAGTACCTTTTATTAAAAAAGTACATTTTATTAAAAAAGTACCTTTTATTAAAAAAGTACATTTTATTAAAAAATCACCCCGTAGTAGGTTTATTTGATTAAAAAAAGTACCTATTGTTGCTAAAAGAACCTTTTTTTAAAAACGTGAACTAACCCCGAAATTTTAAATTAAATTTAAATCTTTTATATATCTTTCGAATATAATATATTCTTGCTTACAAAGAAGAATCGCTTATGGTTTCCCTCCGATTGCCTTGAAATTGGAATATGTGATATAGGATATGCCAAAATAAATATGAATTAGTTCCTTCCTAGCTGCCCAATTTCACGTTAGTGTTAAAATTTGGAGTAAAAAAATAACCACATTTTCCGTTATTTGCGTTTATTTCATACATCCTTAAAGAAACAATACACAAATTCGGTGTCAAATGAAAAGCATTAATATGACATTTCCATTGATATACAAAAATTATTAAACAGATTTAAAACAAAATGGTTTCGAACAACTTTGAAACCAATTGTACCCCCAAATAAGCGATTGGGAAGGTATGTTTCTTACCAATTTTTTATTACTTTAGTCACCTCTGTCTTATATCCGAATATTTAGAATTAACATTTTTATTTCTTAAGTTCATACTTCCTTAAGTTCTTTTTTTTGTCATTTCTTATAAAAGTCTCAATTACATTTTGGACAAAAGTGTTATAATATCAAATGATTAAAAGTTTTTACAAAACAAATAGATTAGTTTACATAAAATATCAAAGATATCAAAAAAAAGGTTCAATAAATTTAGTTTAGTTTGAAAAGAAAAATATTTTTTTTAAACACTTTTAAATCAACTGAAAATAACCTTTCTTTCTTGTGGAAACAAAAGATACGTAATTGCCTAAAATGAAAAAAAAAAAATATAGAAAAAGGGGTAGTTACTGAAGCGTTACATTTTTTAAGAATAAGAATATTAAAAAAAATATTGAATTTTTTTTCTAATTTTATTTTATAACAAAATTCTCTTAAAGATTTGCCATTGTCTTAGTATCCTATTTCGTTAGTTCATTATTTTAGTATATATTTTGCTACTGGTTCCAATAGCACAATGAAAAAATTTTCTATGACAGCATCGAATAAGGCTACCCCACAATTTGATTTTCTAAATCTTTGTCCTTTTGTTAAAAATAAAATGTTCTCCAAGTGTCTAATTTTAAAAACAAAAATATATTCAAGTGAATGATTTTCAGGGAAGGTATTCTAAGTTATAAAGATCACCGTTGAACTAAAAAATCTATAGTGTTATCATTTGTAAGCTGAACTTTTATAAATGGCGCCGTGCAAAATTCTCAAAAAATTTCATTTAGAAGTTGTGATCTAATGACCATCGATTTTTTTTATACATTTTATGGTTCGTATTCTAATTTCAAAATTTATTTTATTTATTTATTATTCTTCAATTAAATAACCGAGCCCAAAGGGCCATATATGGCTAAGAAATAACTACAACACAAGACTACTGTATTATATAAAACAAAAATATAAATAACAATATAATATTAAAAAAAAAAAAGAGAAATAAACATATATGTATTATAAAATAGTAAAAACATTAGAAGTTAAAAGAAAGAAGAGAAAAACAATATAAAGGCACTGTAAACCAATGAATAATTACAATCACACGTTCCAATTAAATGTCAAAAATATTATAACTCATTACCTTGAGCATAGATCAAAACTTTGCGTTTAAAAGTGTAGAATGGTAATTCCAAGGACTTGAGCTCTGTAGGCAAGTGATTAAAAATATGAGCTACCCGCACATGAAATGATCGTTCTAAGAGTGAGGTTAACCTAGGGATTTGAATTTGACGATTTCGTGTAGAATGGCCAAAAGAAAAAAATGAATTCAAATATACAAGGTCATCATTATGATTAATCTTATAAAAATAAAGTAAAGTCCTTGCTTTAACATAGTTCGAAAATGGACAACCTAAGAATCTCGAAACATACGGCGTCATATGGGTACGATTAAGTCTCCTTAAACAAAATAGATAACGGATTACTCTATTAAACAACACTGAAAGCCTTTTCATAATGTAGCCAAAAGTGCCACTATAAACTTCAATGCCGTATAAAAATAAAGGCATAATTAAAGAATGTATGAGCATAACCTTGATTCTCATAGGTAAAATTAAATTAACATTATAGAGCCTACGCAAGGAGTAGTTGACCCTAGAAATAACATAATTTACATGTCTTTCGAAATTTAAACTATTGTCCAACCACAAACCAAGACACTTGATTTGATCGACAAACTCAATATTAGTACCATTAATATTTATTACCAAATCCAGTAAGGGTGATCCAAAAACATAGCCTTTGTCTTATCCGCATTAATATATAATTTGTTTTCCAACATCCAATCCGTAATATTAGAGACACAGTAATTTAACTGTTGTTGCAAAACATCCGAGAATTGCCTCTCGCCACTAAATAAAAAAAACAAATCATCTGCATATGCAAATGAAACACATGAAGAAAAATGAATACAATTAAATAAATCGTTGAGATATATATTAAATAACAATGGTCCAAGTACGGACCCCTGTGGTACTCCACTTATAACGGGTAATACATGAGAATATTTATTCCCAATAGATACGTATTGGCCTCTATTTCTGAGATAAGATGATATAAGCCTACAAGAAGAAACAGAAATACCTAAATTACGGTATAGTTTAGAAATTAATATACTATGATCGATCTTTTCAAAAGCCTTCTGAAGGTCAATGGATAAAAGAACATTGACATGGCCAATACTTAAAGACCTTCTAATCGTATCAGTAAGTCCTAAAAGAAGCGACGTGGTGTTTCTACCACATCTAAATCCATATTGAGAATCACTAAAAAAAGAAACATTAGCAATGTGATCCTCTAATTGGTTCTTAAGTAAGATCTCCAAAATTTTAGAAAGTACTGGAAGTATAGAAATGGGACGCAAATTATCCATGTCATTAGACTCACCAACTTTTTTAAGAGGTACTATCCTACCAGTTTTCCAGCAAGATGGAAAGATTGATTTGGTAATTACATTATTGACAAGATAAAGAATATATTTACCAACATAAGGTAAAATCAATTTCAAATATTTTAAGGAGAGCTCATCACAACCAACGGCATTCGATTTAATTGAATATAGAGCAGATATCAGTTCACAAAGATCAACATTATGAAATGAAAACCCACTTTCATCCAGAACATTATCTAAAAAACTATCATCGATAGGGTTATTACCTTGATTAGAAGAAATATACAAATTCAAATCCTCAACATCAACATTATCAACGGTTGATGCATTATCAGCAAGACCGTTAGCACGAAGTGTATTCCAAATCTGTCCTGAGCTTTTATTACAAAAAAGTTTAGCATGCGCACTACGTTTAGCATTACGGATTACCGTCTTAGCATGGTTCCTTAAACGACAAAAAATTCTCCAATTTCCGTCAGTCCTGTCATCGAGATATGACCGATAAGCAATATCCCGAACTGACAGACTATATCTTATCTCAGGGGAATTAAACCAAGAATTATCATTCGAGCTACTAACCTTACGCTTTACCAGTGGCACTGCACTATGCATACGATACATGTATGAATTCAATAAATTTGCCTGATCATCCACATTGGCTGTATCCAGAATACTGTTAAAATTGCATGACGCAGCAATATTTTCCAAAGTACATAAATCAACATTACCATAATCAAAATATTCAATCACGTCATCCAAATGTTGTGTAATAATTTCAAATGATGCAAATATAAATGAATGACGAGAAGTACCGGGTATTTGTGCCTGGCCAGATACAGTAACAGATAAAGAAGAAGACAACAGAAAAAAGTCAATTAATGACGTGGAACCGTGCCGCACATCAAGATGCGTAGGTAAAGAGTTATGATGACAAATTACATTTAAACGGCCACACATTTCCCTAAGAGAAATAGCTTTTTTAGCATTAAACATATTGTTGTTAAAGTCGCCAAACATAACTATATCGGAATATTCTAATAATATATCTGAAACACTATTTTCAAAAGTAACTAAACCTCCTCGAGGAAGATAAACAACGCCTACAAGAATCTTACGACCAGACACATTTATTTCAATAAACAAAAATTCAGCAGAAACATACGTAGTGTTTCTCCTCCTGTTAAAACCATATTTAATATCCTTTAAAATTATCTTAAACTTAATGTTCCTAGAAATATATAAACCCACACCTCCACAAGCTCGTGGACCAGGGCGATCACTTCGACATAGGACATAACCTGGTATATTAACAGCATTCGATGATATTTCATCCAATAACCATGTTTCCGTAATCCCTACAATATCAAACAAGGCATTACCAAGTACATTTTCAGTTCATCTAACTTGTTAGATGAACGTAACGCAAAACTTTGAATATTGATGTGACCTATATTCAAATTAGAACCACAATTCCGCAATTGAGATTCAAAGAATGAACTATTGCTAGTTACAGTGCCTAAATTACAATTGTAAGTCATTTTAGAATTTTCAAAAAAGGAAAAATAGAAAATAATACAATATAATATAATAAAAATTTAATTGCTTAAATATTGACAACAGCAAGAATATAATATTCGTAGTAATATTCATAAAAACCAATTTTGAAAATTAATCGAAAATTATAAAATTATAAATCATGGAAACCTACTTTATGATAAATACAAATTGCACCACTAAAGTTGTGGAATGACTACGTACACATAGTATAAAGAAAAAAAAATAAACAGATAAAAAAGTACTGTAAAATATGGCTGATATAATTAAGTTTGTTTAAACAAACAATAAAATTAAAAAAGAAAAAAAAAAAAAAAAACTTAAATGACCAAAATATTCAATTATCTGCCACATGAAGTTGAAAAAGAGCCACTATCCTCCTCAAGTATACTGACGCACTCCTGATAGTTGCAAATCTTTACAGAGCCATCGCACATTATTACCTTTGCTTTCGGAACGTCATAATTCTTAAAGGTAAACTTCCTTATTTTATTTGATAATTTTAAGTTTTTGCAAACTGCGATTAGCTCCTTTCCTGCGGGAGTTAAGTGGTCATTTAAAAATATATCTGTATTAACAGCGCCACCAATTACATCATTCACTTTAATGCTAATATTTTTGCGATAGTTTATCATTATTGCATCTCTAATTTGTACAGAGTTAAACTTCACAAGAACTGATTTCCCACCAGCAAAATAAGTACAATGTTGTATATCAGAATAATATACACGAACACCGCATAAAGATGCTAGTTTAATAATCGGCTTACGTAAATTTTTGATTGATCTAGGTAATCCCTTAATTATTATATCGGATCTGTTTAAACGCCTTTGGTAAATAGAGTTTTGTATTTCCAAAGCATTTATCTTTTGGTTGGCCACAGCATCAACATGTTTAACCATATCATAGCAATTCTTCAAATCAGATTTAAGGTCTTTGACACAATCAGAATTGCTTTCTGAGTAATTATTTGCAAATTCTTCAAATTTTGCCTGCATTGCACGTATACCATTTTCTAATAATTCCTCAAGCTGACGCTTGTTTTCTAGAAATTTGTCTTCCATTTCTTTTTCCAAATGTGTAGTCAGAGCACCAAATCCATTAAATATTTAAATTAGCATAACATTTTGATTTATGATACCTCTTTTTTGAGATATAGGTTTCAAAGTTTATTTATTTACTACACTCAGGGAATTTCTGTTTTAAAAATATATAGTTGTATAGGTTGTAATACAGTTTCTTTATTTTTAATGTAAATGCCAGTCATTTGTAGAACACGTTTAATTTTTTTACTAACCTTGTAGTTCATTAAAAAAAAAACAAACCACATCAAATGACTGTTTTATGATTTTACATTAATTTTTTACAGTAGTTTTTTGTTATTTAGAAAAAAAAACCAATAAATGTTTGTTTATTTTTTTACTAACATGTGTTTTATTTTTACTACAATTGCTAGTAATTTTTTGATCATTAAAAAAACAAATGATTGATTTTAGACGACTTACACTAGTTGATTTTAATGAAATGTAAGTCGTCCTTTCTTTAAGTGAAATTTCATTTGTATTGAACTACATTTGCAGTGGTCTTTACCTGCATAGTATTCTAAGTGTAATTAACCGTTTGGTTAAAAACAAAAAAAAAATTGGAAATAAAATCGGGAACAAAATCTGACCTTTAAAAATGTTTGAAAACTATAAAGCATATATTTATATAGCTATATAACATTCTAGAGTACACAATAGAACATAAAACCCAAAAAAATATCTCATTGTATGTTATTTTCAATTTTTAACGAGCTTTCAACATCCTTATATTTACAAAAATAAAGCAAATCAAACATATTAGCTAGGTTGATACTAGTATTTCGATATGGCTAAAGATTTTTGTCATTTCGTCATGGAGTAGGCGATATCATTTTAAAAACTCAAAACTTTTCTAAAACTGCAGTTAATACTCTATTAGCTGATGTGTAGTAAACAAATTTATCGCCTCACAAAAATTAATAAGAGCGGTTCAAAATTTTTTTTCCAAAATTTTAATTTTGACCGCGAAAAACATCACGAGTTTTTACATGTATCTACGAGAAAAATAATTGCTTGTATGTTTTACATAATTACACTTATAACACTATTTAACGAAAATCCATTATTTAAAAATTTTAAGAACAACAAAACTATTAACCAGTTTTAGTCCATTTTTTAGGTCAAATGTTCAGTTTTTCCCCAGATCTTATTTTTACATATAATGTAAAAAGAAAAAACAACTGCTTTTGTGTGTACTAAAATAATCATTGACATTTATTGCTTGACAAAATTTTATTTCTTAGTTGATTTTAAATTTCTTGCGTTATTAAAGTCTTAAACGCATTTTTTTTCTCGTAAACACTTTACTTTCTAGGCGAGTGTTAATTGTTTGGATAATTTACTTATGGGAATTTAACTTTTTTGAGTTTTTTCTGGTTTCTCTTGTAGTTATTTTGCTTTTCTTTTGTGGTTGGATAGAAACAAAGATAACAAAGTTTTTCAACAAATATTTATAAGTACTTAAATAAACTTAAGTTGTTTATTTGAATAAATTGGTAAAGGAAACAATTTGGTTAAACTAAGTTATAAATCTTTTGCGCAAAAAAGTCCTTAAGGATTAGAGAGTTATAAGGGAAAGTTTTAAGTTTAAATTTCATATATTTAAAGAACAAACATTTTTGTATAAATAAAATTTTAGGTTTAGCAAATAGAATTTGCATACGTTACAATATGGCGCCCAACCAAAACATAATAGTAGCAATGTTTGTAGTCAGTGGGCCAAAACAAAGAATTTTCAACAAAGCGGCATCGATTTTTTGTTGCATTTTTTATTATAAATGCATATTTTGCCTTACACAGGAAAACTAAAATCGAGTCTCAATTAAAATATTTGTTAATTCAATTAAAAGTTTAATTGAACTCGTTCCTATTAAGGAATTGTAGTATCAATTAAAATACATTGTAACTACTTAATTGATCAAGTTTTAGTTAAGATTCTAATCGTATCTATTAAAAACTTAATGGAAATTAGATTTTAATTTCAAACAAATTTTGTTAAATACTATTGTAACTTAAATTAAAATTACAAGAAATCGCCAAAGATTGGGAGAAAATCGCTAATATTTCAAAAAATCGTCAAAACTTAAAAAAATCTACAAAATTGCCGCCAATATACAAAAAAAATATCCAAATTTAAAAAATTTAAAAAATCACCTAAACAAAATTTAAAACGTCCGTACACATAAAAAAAGGAAAAACTCATTTTAATCACGAAAACCACCGATTCAGCAACTTTAATTGCTGAAGTTCTGAAAACAACGAAAATTGCTAATTTAGTTAAAAATTGATAGCTCTTTAATCAATAAATATTAATACATTTGATTAAAAAGTGATCAATATTGTATTGTATACCTTCTCAAAAGCAAAAAACCATTAGATAAAGTGTTGTTGTCATACCAAATATTATAGCTTGAGTTTTGTAACATTGAATTTAAATCTGCATGCAATTCTCATATAGTTAGCATATTTATTTATACTTAATGTGCAAATTCACACAGAAATTAGTTTTTTTCTTTCTATTAAAAGAAATTTACGCTTTTTTTGACACAACTTGTTTTTTTTAATAATTTTTAATTTATTTTTAGCAGTTTTATTAAACAAAATTTAACTTAAAAAATTATTTTATCAATTTTATGATAATGTTTTAGAATACATTAATAATAATAAAGTAGTAAACCTGATGAGAATCTTATTGAAATCAATTTAAAATATTTGTTACTAATTCAAACAAAATAAGAAAAAATAACGACACTATGCTTTTGAGCGATAGTATAAAAAAATGTCAAGCAAGTTCCGAATTTCAGCAAATATTTAATTGCTCAGTGTAGAAACAGTAATGACATGTCTTTACTTTTCTCACTACCAGTAATGACACCAGCTTACTCTCTGCATTACTTTAATACGAATAGTAAGAACTTACTAATAAGTAGGTAATTTTCCTATAATTTCAGTACATAATGCGTTACCCATAAGCACTGAATTTTATCATTATTTTAAATATAAAGTAATGATTTAAAACAATTTTGAAAATCCATTTTTAGACTCATTATTTTTTCAATTCTAGTAAGTACATATATTACTACTTATTTTTGATTTTATGATTTTTTGTAGGCTGGAAAGTAATGACATTTTGACAAGCAAGTCATTTATGGTTTTATCTATCAAGTATAACATGTCGAGATAGCTCAGATGGTAGAGCGAATGACTGACAAGCAGGAGGCCCGGGTTCGATTCCCGCGTGGGCCCATTTTATTAAAAAATTTTCAATGAAACACAGTTTTTTTTTATTAAATATTGTTTTTTTTTTATTTATTTTAAGGCTTATTATTTTTGTCCATACATTTTCCATACATATTCCACAAATTTTTCTATATTTTTTTTGTAAGGTTTAGTAATGATATGTCATTATTTTGCGCGACATCCCCATATAAAAGTAATAAGATTTGTAATTACAATTGTAAGTACTTGCAATTAGCAAATATTTACTTATCTAACCACTTATATGGTAATGATTTTTTACACCGGATAACCAACATTTAAATTTTTAAAATATAATGAAACGTCCTAGAGGGTGCTTTAATGTAAAAAATGCTAAAATTGCTTAATGAAGCACAATTCTATATAACTGCAATGTTTGGTTAAAGAATTTCCAATGAATTTATGACGTGTCCTTAATGAGTTACAGAGCCAAAGAAAAAGTAATTAAAAATCACTATATTTTCACAAACCGCTTACAATTTCACGACACCATCTTAACAATTGACATGTAACATTGAACTTGGATCAAAGCATTTCGTGAATATTGTACTTGCGGTTAATAAATTTAAAATATTAAATTATAATGCGGTTAACCACAACATAACCTAGATTTTACAAACTACACGTTTCATGCAATACACCGTGCAACAGTAGATTTCAAACATGAACAAATCAATATATACGTGAAACTGGAGACCATATATAGTTAAACCGCGTTTTCTGTTTTTCGCTATCACGTCAAATTTAATTTTATGAAAACTACCTTAAAGTTTAAATTTTTCAAGAAAAACTTATACTTGTACTCATGATATGACTTAAAAAAAATATTGATTATAAGTTTCCAGGAACAAAAACTTAATTTTTTTTTTTTTTTTAAATTAAAACCTTCAATATTCTTCGTGAAAAATTTGTTCAAAATAAATAATTTCTAAATTCTTGATATACTGAAAAATATACCAAAATTTCATCTTTTTAACTTTTCTTGCTCAATTTCAGCAAAAATTTTATATTTTCTTATAGAACAAAAATCGAATATTTTTCATATGTAGTTTTGGCCCAGTCGCGGATTCAGGGGGGAGAGAAAATGGAACAATTTCTCCCCCCAAAATAAAAATGTTCATTATAAAAAAATCAAAAAGAATAGAAAAATTTATCAAAATACTCTTACTTCCCTCCCAAAAATCATTTCCTGGATCCGCGCCTGTTTGACCTAACACTACTAAAGATACAATTTTGATATAAATAGTAGGCATTAAATTATTGACCACTAACAATTTATAATTAAGATTAAAGCTTAACTTTTATATCGAATTCATAATAAAAAAAATATATTAATAGTAAATAAAAACTGTGCATTTGTTACAAATAAAATGAGAAAGCATTACAGAAGTGATATACATAATTTTGTGGTAAAAAAACATATATAGGTGTGAAAACAATTTCTGTGTTGAAAACACATTTTTGAGGTGGAAAACAATTTATGTGGTGTGAAAATAAATGATTATCAACAGACGCCTAGATATGAATTTGTTCTGAAATACACAATTTTGCAAATAACGTTTAGATGTACTAGTACCTTCACATTTTCACTCATAACTTTTTAATCGCTAAACCGATTTTGGTAATTTTTAATTCCAAAATGCTCGGAAGATTGTCCATTAATCTAGGTAAAACTGTGAAGTGTTTGTAAAGAATTATGAATCATCAAAGATATTGAAGAATTAAGTTTTTAAAAAGGACATTTGTGAAATTTTTAATCTTAAAAACTTATAACCATATTGTCTTCCTAAAACTAGTACATGTATTTTAATATTTTTTGGAAAAATTGAAACTTTAAAGTCTTTAAGAGAAATTTTGATGTGTTTGTGAAAAACTGAAAACACAGTTTAACAATATGTGGTCTCTAGTTTCTCGCACTTATTGATTTTTTCATGTGTGAGAAAAAAATTTAAATTTGTTGCAGGGTGTTATAACAAAATTACCCAGACAGGAAAATACTATTGGCACTGTGTTGGCAAAGGGTCGGCGACTGTCGTTTATGTGTTGGCAGAACGTGGGAATAACAATATTGACAGTATTGTCCTGTTACCCTATTGATAACAGTGGCCAACCGTTGGTTTGAACAAACTTCCCACCGTTGGCAAAGAATTTTGAGGGTGGTACTGGCAAAACACATGCTTTGCAAACAAAATTATATTTTCCTAGTACCATATTAGCTGTGTACCTTTGGTAATTTTTAACACGGTTGGCTTTAAAAAATATAGCAGAGGTGTGCCAGTACTATTTTTTTTTTTGGTACGGTTGGCAATTTTTACCTGGGTAGTTATGAATGCTAGAAACAAAGCCTTTGAACATCTTACAGATAGTATTTTCAAACATCACAAGTTTTTTCATGCAGAATATCGATAAACTCTTGAATTAATGTTTCTTTAAGTATAAGTATGTTCTGAAGAAGATTTTTTTTTTAACAATGATTTTTTTTTTGTGATTCACCACTTCTTTTGTATGTAAATTATGTGGAAATTTTTCTTTGTTAACTTGTTTAGTTTAGCTAAAATATTTTGTTGAAATATTTAACATTTGTTTGGTATATATAGGATGTTGAATGAGATAACTTAGACAAAATATGTCTACTTTGAAATATTTTTATTTAAATATGTTAGGGATGTTGGAAAAAAAAACTTTTCATTTCTAGGAATTAAAATTCTTAAATATTTCCAGAACTACCACTTAAAGTTTGTGTTCCTAAAAATATGGCGCCCAATTTGGTGGCACATGGCCCTGACATTTGGAGTCTTTGAAAGTGGAATAAGTAAAAGAAGAGGTTGAAGACATGTCCTAGGTTTGTTAAGTGACAGGTCATAAAATATTAATGTATGACACCGGTTTTGTGGGATTTTATATAATTTTACCATTTGCTGAGTATAGACCGGTACATGTTTACAAATTTAAACCTTTTGAGATGTTTTGAAAATGGTTATAAAACTTTTTTAAATTAGCTGCCACAAGAAAATTTTCTATAGCAAAAAAAAAAAAAAAATGTCCAAAGAGTTGTCCTATAAGCTAATGTATTTGAAGTTAGTTTTTTTATATATCAAAAATATCAGATGTTGGGCCACATTAAAGAACTTTTCCTTACTCTAATCACAGAATAATTTCGAGTTCAAATCACAATATTTGTACACTCAGGGAACTTCTGCTTTAAAAATATGTAGTTATTTGTGTTGTAATACAGTTTCTTTATTTTTAATGTAAATGTCAGTCATTTGTAGAACAAATTAAATTTTTTACTAACCTTGTAGTTCATTTAAATAAACAAACCTCATCAAATGACTGTTTTATGATTTTACATTAATTTTTTACAGTTGTTTTTTCTTTATGTTTTACTAAAATGTGGTTTATTTTTACTACAATTGTTAGCCATTTTTTGAACATTAAAAAACAAATGACAATGTTAGTTGTATTTACTGTAATGTAAGTCGTTCTTTCTTTAAGTGAAATTTCATTTGTTTTTAACTACATTTGCAGTGGTATTACCTACATATATGGTATTCTAAGTGTAACTGAAATTAAAAATTCAATTTAAAACTTTCCTAAACTTTAAATAAAATATTTTGGAATTTGTTCATATTTTTAATTACATTTTTAAATGATATTAGTAAATATTTAATTGATTTTTTCAAGTATTTATTTCAAAAATTAATCCAATCAATTAAACATTTAGTTAAAAACAAATTTTATATAATAAAAATCATTAATTAAACATTTTTGGGCAATATAGTTTTGTGTGGTTACATCCACTATGTTTTACACGAGCGTTTATAAACCGTATCGATTCACTTTGAACGTCCTTATTGGCCGTTAGCCTAAAAGCAAAATGATTTAAAAAAAAAACCAAATTTTTGCATAATTCAGTTATTTGACAAATTTGTGTTGTAATAAAGTTTTTTAAACATGTTTAATTTGTTGAGAATTTACTGGAATTGTGTGAATAATTTCCTTTTATTACATAGGGGAGTTTGGGGGTAAAAAGATAACACACTTTCTCTAGCTCTTTAAAAGACCACACAAACATTTTTTAAGTTGTTCAATAGACACATCTTAAAGAGTGATAGACTAACTTATTTTATAAATAACATGGCAACTAAGTAATTTGTTTCATGTTCATGCATTTAAATTTAAAAAAAAATATTTTGGGGGTGATGGGAAAAAATTTTGTGGAGAAGTGGTAACGTACAAAAAACTACCAGAAGTAAAAAAAAAATAATGAATTTTACTGCATTTTAAGTTTATAAACAGATAAATACCAAAGAAAGAGGTCAGAAAAAATATAGAACTAAGAAATAACAAAGGAAAAATCCATACTAAGAGTACAAAAAAAAATCTATAAATCACAAATGTACACAGGTGAAAAATCTGGCTGTTATGTTTGCACAATTCAAGTGAACATCCCTGAATAATTTCGGGTTAAAAGGGTTTAGGACATTTTAATATTTATTTAAAATAAAACACATTTAGCTTTTAATTACACATTATAAATTTCATATTTTTATTTATATAAAAATCGATTTTATTTTATAAATTCACATTTATTTTTAAATTTAGTTTTGGTTCTTGTTGTTCACTTTTTATGTTTTATTTGTAAGTTTAAAATTTAAACTTTAAATATAAAATAGGTTTAGGTTTTTTTTTTTATAAAAATTATTTTTGCTTTCGGTAACTTGGTAGAGTGTAAGAGAGTGTTGATATTGTTGTGTACTTGTTAGTTGAACAGTTAGAGTTTGCGCAAAAAATCTAGCATCTGCCTGAAGTTGGCTGCAGTTACACGGGCCAACAGCTGATGCTACTGACAACTAGGGGGTGTTGGTGAAAACGGTGTTGCCATCACAAATTGTTCACTGGCGTGAACATCCCTCTTGCATGTGTTGGAGTTTAGGCAATTCTTAAAATTCAATTTTATATGCTTTTCGTTTAAACAAATTATACAGAAATCGCAATCCAATGAAATTGAGAAATATGATGAGAGTCTTGCCTTTTAAGGCGCGGCTCATTTGTTTCTTTTTTAATGTATTTTCGACGCATGTCTTTTAAATTAATTAAAAAAATTCACATTTATAAATCATTCTACTAATATAACACAAATACGCTCTAACATTGCTAATAATATTTCCCCCCAAAATATTACTAAAACATCACCCCAAACATATTAAAAAAAATTCGCTTAATTTTGTCAATTGAAATATATGTACATATAATGTAAAGGGTCCTCCAAATAACTTTTTTTTTGAACTCTTGAACCAATTGTACTTTGTATGGCTTTCATACCAAGGTCTTTATGCAAAATTCGTCTCAATGATATGTCTCCGAAATGTTCAATTGTTGAGAACGACGGTGAATTGATGTTGATGGCGCTTCACGCACACTTTCTGCCACAGCAGCAATATTCTCGGGTGTACGCACTGTTTTTGGCTTTTCACGCTTTGGTTTATCGATGAGGATGCCAGTTTCTTTCACTTTTTTCACAAGATAACGAACATACAGACCATATTCGTTCAGCGGAAGGATAAAACTAATTATCTGTCAAATCAGACATGAGCTAAGTGTTACCATTCACGAAATAAGCACTAGTTGAAAAAAAACGTTAAATGGTGGACCCTTTACTTTTGTATATTTGACAAATTAAAAAATGTTAAAACACGAACATAAAAATTTTCTTTTGATAACTTTTTCCAAAATCTATCAAAATACAATAAAAGCATACGCCACAGTAGGTAGAATGTTTAAAATGCCATTAATATTAGATGAAAACTGAATTTACTGCTTCACCCCTATAACCCACTATCCCAAATTTCCCTACTTTTTTATTTTTCTTTTTCTTTGAAACATCATGTTCTATTTCACTAGGGTCCGGTGACATGAATTTGAGTTTTGTTGTTGAATAATGTTGTGAATATCTTATTAGAGTTCGTCAAAAAAACTTGATTTTAGGATATCATCAATTTTTTGCGATTTTTTCGTCAATAAAAAAATATCATTTTTAAACATTAAACTCCTTCTGATTTAAGGTCCCCTTTCCTACAAAGCAAAACTAGATGTGTTTAAATGAAATTTGAACTTGTCATTCGATACTACGACGAAAATGATTGAAAAACAGTTTTACAGTGATCCATTTAGGCAACAGAGTGGTCGGAAAACTCTCTTTTTAAAAAAAAATTTAAATATAATTTTTTAAACACACACAATAAAAATGTAGTCAATACTGAGAAAATATACAAATTTTGGATATATCTGGAACCGCTGTAAAGTTATTAGTCATAAATTTTGTAAAAATTAAAAATTATTTTGAGGTAAGAATAATCCCACAAATATTTACTGCTGCCCTTTAAAATGTTGTTGATCAATAAAATATTACTTTTTAGTCAAGACAACATTTTGAACACTTAATAACTTTTTATTGGGTTACCATAAAGTTTTTGCACCTTTTTCTCAGCTAAGAATGTTCGTAATTGAGTTTTACAGAAAAATACTTTAGAAGTTTTTTGAAAAAAAATAATAATATTATTTTCGACCACTCTACCTAAATGGTGCACTTAAAAAAACGGAGAAAAAACTATTTTTTATAATTTTTGCTGAAGAATAGAATAGTGAATTTAAATTTCATAAAAATACAGCACTTTTTGCTGCAACAGGGACCCTAAATCAGAGTTTTTAGCCAGCGAGAGCATATGGAAGGAGTTGGAATTTAAAAAAACAATAATAATGTTTATTGATGCTAAAACATTTTAAAAAATTGATGATATTCCAAAAACAAACTATACTTTTCTGACTAACTCTTAAATTTATATACATACTTAACAATAATAGTATATACATATTTTTATTAATCTCTTCTTGTACCAAGAATATTTACTTTGAAATTTCAACAAATAACTTTTGCGAATTACCATTTTTTTAAAATATATTTTTATAGTTAATAGCTTTAGGCAAATTTTTTATTGAAACGCATAAATTGAATGTTTCCAAATTTATTTGATAGCAAATTACGCCTCTACGAAACGATTTTAGCCCAAAAGTACGAACACCAGAAATTTTTTTTCCTGCTTATACATTTTAGATTTTTAAAGATTTGTTTGTAAGGTCCTTTCGTCTAATTTGATAGAGTAATTATAAAGCCAATTTTAGACTTAAAGTAGCCCAAAAGTACGAACACCAGAAATGTTTTTCCTGATTATAAATTTTAGATTTCAAAAGATTTGTTTGTAAGGTCCTTTCGTCTAATTTGATAGAGTAATTATAAAGCCTAAGTTTTTGATAAAATTCGAAAGTTTTAATTTTTACAAAAAACAAGTGATTTTCGGAAAACTCGATGGTAGATTTTTCAATTTTTCTAAGACATTACATACAGAACAATTGGCTTCAACTTTGTCTAAATATCTTAACAGCATAAAGATAGGTAGGACTCAAATTGGTACACCCACACTCACTCACATGCGAGAGAAAACTTTCAAAGATAGAGCAAAAACTTAGAAGTGGTTTTTGCTTCCTTGTGAAGAAAAGTCTTTTAGTTATGCCCTACGTTGGGCGCCAAATTCTGTCTCTATGCTGTTAAGATTTGTATATTTGAAAAAAGTCATGCTTAATCTACTTCTGTAACATACATTTTTTTTAAATTTCTTTAACATTTATTTTCTCTAAAATTTAATAAATAACTTAAATATACAACACAAAAAAAAAAAAAAAAAAAAAAATAAGAAAACTTAATTGTTTTAACATCTTCATATCAAAAAGTTCAATTTCTACTTTTTTTTTAAACTTAAACACACTACACAAAAAAAGAAAAAACCTTTAAGAATTTTTATTCCTATCATAAAAAAATTTTACTGCTTTATCTAATAATAAAATGTTTCAAATTTCATAAATAAAGTGTAAACATATCGTAAAAGTTTCAAAAACTTATTTTTACTTTATTTTCTTTGCTGTCACTATACAAAATTCTAACACATATTTCTTTTCAATTGGTCAGTCTCATGAAATCTGTCTACTAAGGCAATAACTACAAAAAGTTCGTTTTAATAAATTAGTTTATTAATAATGGCAACTTATATATGACCAAAAAGAAAAAGTAGAAGTTAATTCCTCAATCAATATTTGTTCTATAAACTTTATATAGCCACCCGATTAAAAAGTTTTATTTATTTATTTATTATTTATTTATTTATTTTATTTATTTATTTATTTATTTATTTATTTCCTTTTCTATGCAACAAGATAAAATCTTATAATTAGAGCATAGAAATATATGCGTTCACAAAATTTATAATTATGATATATTAAAATAATAAAAATGATAAAGAAAAAAAAAAAAAAAATATATGGATAAGAACAATGTTAATGACATAATCAGAATTAAAACACATTAAAACATTAAGTTAAAAATAAAAGAAATAATAAATAAAGACAGGATGATAATCATGTTAACAAAAAGTACAAATGTATATATATTAAGAGAAAAAAAAAAAAAAAAAATTCAATATTTAAATATGTAATAAAGAGCATATTAATTTCCGCAATTTATTGTTAATTAATGAAAACAGAAGCATTTAATATTTGTATAAAGTAATTAAATTTCGTAGTTAAAAAGTCAGTTATTAATCATGACAGTTTAAACATTATTGCATTACTATTGCCCTGAAGTTTAAGTGGCAGTTTATTCCAAAGACGAGTTACAGCAACAAAGAATTGCCATGTTGACGAAAGGTATTTAAATTTAAATGACTTGATCAGCTTTCCTCTTTTCGATCTTGCGAAATTAAGGCGTTGATAGAGGTAATTTGGCTCACGGTCATATACAATTTTATGCATATATATTAAACACCTGATATTTATGAGGTTATCAAAAGTGGTCCCGTGAAGTTTAGTGGCATACGGCGATAATTCAGCAAATTTATGAAGTCCGAAAACATATCTTATGATATTGTTGTATGCAACATTCAATTTTCGCTTACCGATAGAGTCACTGTTAGAAAAAATTTCACATCCATACAGTAAACTTGGCATGAGATATGAATTCGCGATGAGTTTCCTGGTTTTTAATGTAGTAAATGGCCGGGTTACCCAGAGACTACGAAGCATAGAATATGTTTTGCCTACAATACTGTTGATGTGATTGGACCAGGTGAGGGTATTATTAAATATAATTCCAAGGTTTTTAACTGAATTGACAATTTCAATTTTTTGATCATTCAGTCTTATTTCGAAGTTTCTTGAGAATTTTAACGTTTTTTTTGTGAATTATTAGGCATTTGGACTTTTTGGGGTTAAGACAGAGTCCATTGGCTGACGCCCACCGATGTATCCTATTTAAGTCCATGTTAAGTTTATTAAGCGATGCATCTATTTTACTTATTGGGGTGCTAAGGTAGAGCTGCACATCATCTGCATACATATGCACTTTGCAGTATTCTAGTTGAATAGGAAGATCGTTTGAATACATTGAAAAAAGAAGAGGCCCAAGAATAGATCCTGTACATTTAGTTTACATTTAGTTTATCCGAAATAGATCCATCGACACTTACAGATTGTGTTCGACCAGAAAGATAAGATTTTAATAATTTTAGTGCGGTGTCAGAGAAATTAAACATATATCTCATCTTATCATACAAAATTTGGTGATCAACCGTATCGAAGGCCTTAGAGTGATCAAGTAATACAAGGAAGGAAATTTCGTCATCATCGATGCACTGTCTCAGATCCTCTGATACGTTTAGTAGTGCAGAAACGCAACTGTGTTTTGGCCGAAATCCAGACTGCTTATCAGTGAGTAGGTTATGGCTGTTAATGTAACTGTTTAGTTGCTGATGCATAAGTTTTTCCAAAACTTTGGAAACAAAAGGCAGGATTGCTATGGGCCTAAATTCATCATTGGACTTAGGAACCGGCAGTATCTTGACGTGCTTCCAGTTAAGCGGGAAAGAACTGGTTGTTATAACTGTGTTGAGAAGGTCTGTTATATAAGGAAAGATTTTGGGCAAAAGGATTTTAAAGAATTTGGGATGTACATTATCAAATCCTACAGCATTAGATTTTATGTTTAGACAACACTTGAACACATCTATTTGGCTCACACACTGAAATTGAAACTTGGAAGTGTTGGTTAGGAGATTGCTGTTGTTAAAGTTGAAAAAACCTGGATCAGTTGGAACCACGGGAACATTAATAAAAGTTTCATTAATCTCATTGACGTTGACCAAATTATTGGTTATGTTAATTTGCCTTCCCACACCAATTTCCTTGATCGTACGCCATGTTTGTTTAGAGTTGACAGCCTGTGAAAATATATTGGTGTAGTATTCGGATTTAGATTTCCTAATTAAATTGTTAACATCACGTCTAGCCCTCCGATATTCATCACGTAACATTGAGGTTTTAAAGTGTTTCCAGTGGGAGTACGCGAAATCTCTATTTTCAATTAGAACCTTGATTTCAGCAGTGAACCAAGGTCTCACCTTGTAATTAAGCCGTTTTGTCCTTAGTGGTACAGTTATATTATATAAATGTGTAACAGAAGATTCAATGAAGGATAACTTAGAATCAGCTGAGATCATTGAGTAAACTACATCCCAGTTGATACGTGAAAACTCATCATTTAATAATTCTAGATCAATATTTTTAAAATCTCTGTATGTATAAGTCTCAAAATCATGATTCAGGCTGAAATCATACGAAAGAAAAATAAGGTCGTGTTTAGAGAAACCAGGCGCTGATAGTTGATCATACAGTTGAACACGGGAAATATTTCCAACAAAAAATACATCAATAAGGGTACTACTTGTGGCCGAAAAGTGTGTAGGTTGTTCAGTATTAGTGGGTGAAAGTCCAAGTTCCATCATACTATTTATTAGGGTGTCTTCTACAAGCAGGTTGGAGTTTATATCACCACATATTATTAGATCATTGTAAGATAATGATAAGGAACCCAGTTTAGAAAAGAAATCATCCATCTTTATACGATAATTTGGCCTATAAACGGAACCCAAAAGTAGTTTTTTGCCTAACGAAATGATCTCAATAAATAAATATTCAACGATCTGCTTTTTTTTAGAGGCTATTATGGGATCCGCACTAGAGGTTTGTGCAACAGAAGGATTCGCCGCTGATGTTCCAGAGTTTTGTGCAGCAATTGGCTTAGTGGCAGATGAACAAACACTTCTACTGTTAATATTATTTCTGACGTAAATGGCCACTCCGCCAGCATGAGTTTCCCTGTCAGCTCTATATATTTTGTAACCTTTTAAGCTAATAATGCTATCAGGAGTACTTTCCAATAGCCATGTTTCCGAAATACAAATCACGTCTATTCCTGAGTTCTCAAAAATAAATCTTAGTTCATCGACTTTTTTTTAGCATACTTTGAGCATTAATGTGGCAAATTTTAATACCTAGTCGTTGTTTAGCCAGTATCCTTACCATATTCATTGTTGCGTCTTTGGAATTAAACCTTAAGCTATCTGAACTGCTCATTGTTGTAAAGTGAATATTTTAGGGGCCTAATAGTAATGCAAATAATGTTAAATGTAAAAAATTGAAAGAGTATATTGCAATGATTAAAACAAGAAAAATAAACTAGGTGTGGTGTAAATTTTGTAAAAAAAGTGGAAATTAAATTATAGTAGCGAGGCACTAATCTGATGTGAATTAGTTCCATTATCGCGTTCATGGGCAAATGATGTACGGTTATGCTGTGTTTGACTACCACCATCAGTTTCAGGAAAAAACTGGCTAAGTTGTTCAAAGTAGTCAATCCGTAGTGGGGTATCATTATTAATTCGCTTGACATATACCAATCCGCGGAAAGTATATGCAGAAGTTAGACATTTATCCTTCTTAAGTTGCAGCGCTTCCAGGTATATCTTATGGTTTTTGTTAGTGAGACTTTCATGGACATAAAACGGGCAAGTGGAATCAAAGCCAATATTTTGCAGCAGCAATGGAGCGTTAGCATTGTTTAAGTTCTTTTTGTATAAGGCTATAGATTTAAGAATGAAGTTCTTGTCATAAGGGGACATTAAATTCACTATAATTGGAGCTTCAGGAGAGATATTCTTTTTCAAGTTATTTTTATTTATAAGACGGTAAATTGATTTAATATGTGGAGTTTTTATATTAATTAAATGGCAAATTGAATCAAAAATTTCATATAAGTTTTCAGATCTATGAAGAGGAATATTGTTGATTCGCAAATCACATGCTACAACCATGTTCTCCTGTCTCAAAGATTGTAGCTTAAGTTCCTCTATCTGCGATTTCATTTCTAGAAATTCATCGGCTACTGCTTCGAGTTTATCGACTCGCTCATTAAGAAAAAAAAACTTCTTGCTTCAGTTCATCCGTTATTTTATTAATTTTATCCAGGAGCTGACTTTCCCTCTCTTCAATAAGATCCTTCAGTTCGGTTAAGTAATCCTTTTTTGTTTCTTCCATAAATAGCTTCATGTCATCAAATCTATTATCAATAAGCTGCAATACACTTACACGATTTGTGTGGTCGACATAAGAGTTTCTGGGTGTATTTGTAGGTATAGCATCTATGTTATCCCCAGAGGTATGAACTTCCACTCTTGATCTTTTAGCCGAATTGACAATGTTAGATTTGGTTGTGTGAGGCATTTTGGTTATTTTTGTGTTCTTTCACCTTTTACAAATAAATAAACTATTGCGTAAATCGAGTGTTTATATATTTATATTTTGTTTGATGTATAAGTTTGATGTCATATGAGACATTATGTGTTCATATATGAAACCATAATAAATTATATCTGATATTTTGATTTCTTACATTTTTAATATTTATATTTTTTATCCTCCATATATATTTTTTAGGAAAAGAAAATTTAAGGAGGTGGAAGATACAATTTTATGTGGCATAGTACAAAATCATATTTTAACACACTGAAAAAAATGCATGCAATATTTTACGAAAAAAACCTTCGTACACAGAGACAATTTTTTGGACGAGTTTTAATGCCACTTGTTCACTAAACTGATGAAGTTTTCTTCACAATGTAAATGAAAAATTTCTTAAACTTTATGAAAAAGCTGCACAGTTTTAATGAAACTATTTTTAATGTATGAAATTTGTAATAAATAAAATTAAATGTTTCATAAAATTTTGTGAAAAACTGCATTTGCAAAAGTTCATTGATATCATGCAGAGAATTCTCTCAGTGTAGTTATTTTTTCGTAATATATACGAATATTTCGTATATTCTAGTTAAATCAGTTTAGGCAAGAATTCGCTAGTTTTACGAAAATAACGAAAATCTTTCGTATTTGTTTTGTTTTGAAAAAATGTATGAAATTGTGTTTCGTCTTAAGCGAAATCGTATTAACAGATGTTAATTAATAGTGTCCGATCGAAGACTTTGGACAAAAACGATATTTGGTTCGGTTTTTGGTATTTGGAGACATTGTGGAGAATTTTTGATATTGAAAACATATTAATTCGATTTTGAGTAAAAAGTTTAAGGAAAAAGTCGAAGTTTAGCTGCAAAGTTAAATAATCGGCCGCCAAAGTTTTTCCGATTTGGCCGATTGTTTGTCCATTTATTATTGCTTAACTACGGACTTTTCTTTAAATTTGACACGTAAAATCGCATCTAATAAGGCCATTTGTCAAATTTGTTCATAATGCTTAAAATTACCGAATACCGACTTAAAACATTTTCGGACACTATTGATTAGTTCGTATTAGGCGATAATTCATCCGCTTTTGTCTTTAACAAATTTGTAAGTTAAAACCTTTTGCTATTTTTAAATTATTCATAAATGGTGATTATTGTAGGACATTTCACGTTCACGTTTTTAACAAATTTTTGTAAACAAATTTTGGATATAGAATATCTTTTTATTCGGGCATATGTAATATATGTAGTATACTAAGGGTCAGTCGTCTTATTAAAGTATTGTATGATTATAGACCTTTCGACCAGTATAAGAAAAATAGAAAAATATAAATAAAAATAAACCCATATAATGCGGTACAAGACATTTGTGTGTGTTGCAAATGTGGTTAGAAAATATTATAAATTAAAATTTAAGAAAAATATATGTTGTCTTTTAAAAAAAAGGTTATGTTTATATATGACAAAGAAGCTCTTACGCTCAAAAAGATGTGTAAGTTAATAAAAAAAAATTTTTCTGTTAGATATTACTACTCTACAGCAAAAAAAAACCCAAGCTTTCAAACAAGGGGCCGAATTACGGCATTCGTGATCGGTTGCAATCGTTCGAAAACAGTAATTTTTAATGAATAACTACAAAAATACTAATAATGAAAACACCAAGTTTTACATTTATTTTTAATCTAGGAGCTAACTACAACATCCCTGATCAAAAATATTTTGTTCAAAGGTTTTATTTTTGAAAATAGAAAATTAATTTCGATCAAAAAATTACGATCACGAATGCCGTAATTCGACCCCAGATCCTGTTTAATAAATCTATGTACGGTCTGACACAATTTTGTTTTTCATTTGCAGTTTTTGAAATATCGCTTTTTTATATTTACATCATTCACCCCATTTTTTCGTACATTTTGCTTCATTTTTAGAAATTTTATCGCAAAATCATGAAATTTTTTATAAGAATATAAATCTGCACAAATGTGGGCGTTGTGGTGTAATGGTTAGCTTTTTGGACTGTTACACGGATGGTCCCGGGTTCGATTCCCGGTGACGACAACATCAATTTAAAAAAATAATATGTATGAGTTTTTCTATCACTTATATGTATCGCTACACCCACCTTCGGTGTTCCCATAGCACTTAACCCCACCGAAATAAAATAATGAATCAGGGCTATGAAACAAAAAGCTTCAATAAATTCGCCAACTCTACATCAGGTGGCGAGCAACAACTGTTCTAAGACTTATCATCTCGCGCAATAACAGTGTTGCCATGTTTGAAGCCCTTCATCTTTCACCACCTTTCATCTCTCCACTATTCCCTTTCCAAAGAAATCAACACATTAATTAATAGGAAGAATTTCCTGAGTGTTGCTTCTCTTTAAAAAAAAAAAAAATTAACGGTTTTAGGTTGTGTTGACAAAAATTAGGTTTGAAGGTAAACAACTGTGTTTGAAGGTGTTGAAATTGGGTTTGATACTGAATTGACAGATATTTTCTTTCGAAATATCCTAAATCACCCAGCAAAAAAATTATAAAATCTGCCATATCGTAAGAAAAAAAATATGCTAAAAATATGCTTAACTAAAAAAATCAAAAAGTCTTGTTATGGTGAAAAAAATATGCTTAATTACCACACAAATAATGAGCTAAAAAATTTCTGAGTAAAAATCTTAAATTTTTGTATGTAAATGCTGCGTCTTTTACAACATTTTAGTGTTAAATTAATTTTTTGCAGTTTTTTACTTGTAAACTTTTAACAGCATCAAAAAGTTTTAAAAATATATATATTTTTTAATTCTATAAAAACAAGTTTGATATAATTTTATTAAAAATAAAAATTATGTTTTTTCGACCTTTAATTGTGCAATGAAAATGAAAATTATTCAATTTCGAGGCCATACTCTATATTTCTTTATTAGGACATTGTCCTAACAAATAATCTATAGATTAATACTTCGAGCTCATATATATATTAGTTCTCATGTAGTGAGTAAACTGGTTTATATGAATGTTTGATATTTGGCATGGGATTGTTACATCTTTCAAAACATGTTCTGATAATGGGAACCTAGAAAATGCCCGAAATAGATCTATCAACACATTCCTGAAAAGATCAAAGAATAAATTTGAAAACAAAAAAACTCTATAGATTATTTGTTAGGACAATGTATTAGGACATATAAGAAATATAGAGTATGGCCTCGAACTTGAATTATTTTCATTTTCATTCTATAAAAACACAATTTTGATTGGAAAAAAATATAACGAAAATCATTTTTTTTTACAAACAAAACATACTAAAAAGCTTTTTGAATATTTATTTAATTGTAATTTGGATTGTGATTGGTTTTATGTTATAAAAAGTGAAACATGTCATAGTTTTTAGCGAAACTGGCAAGCGCAACTTGTTTATTTTTTAAAAATATGGCAACCTCCATAGAAGAAGCTACCAAAAAATGATGCAATTCGACTCATTTTTAAAAGAAAATGTTGGTTACTGAGTTGGGAAGAGCTCGCCTTTTTTCGAGAGGCACGGGAGAGGTATTCCATCTCTGTTAATAGTTACTCTATGGCACTATGCACAAGTAAACAATTTAGCGCTCTTTACCTATAGGTTATTTCTGATAATCAATAAATTGTCTTTTACACACAGTCACAGTATTTGCTAGGCTGATATGTGAATTGATGTGTCTTGTACAGCCAATAATGCAGACCTCTTGTATGTAATATATAAAACTCACAAAATATTTTTTTTTGCTTGGGTAGATAAAAGTTAAAGGAATTTTGAATAAAACTTTACAAGTTAAAAAAAAAAAAATTAAACCAAACAATTTCACCTTATTTGATTTATTTTGAACTACATAAGTTTAAACTTATGTAAAATTACATAGTAGAATTTTAAGAATTAAACAAGTTATACATTTTCTTTTAAATAAAACATAAAATGAAAATCTTTGCTATTAATTTGTTAATAACTATGAAAACCTAAACCGAAAATGGTTGAGGAAGTTTTTGTATAAAGATATTACATGTTCTACACGCTGCAAAATATTTAGCTTAGGTAAATTTACACATACCATAAACTTTGTATTAATTAACAATTTTAACGGCCCGGTAGAAATAACTTGCAAATTAGTTCAGTTTAAAGAATCGCTATTGTTTTCCTGTTTTTATTTAATTTATGTTTTATGTTAAATTACCAATTTACTTAGGTATGTTTCAACCCTTTTTCAAATTTGTTTTTAATTTTTAACATAAAAGATAAAAGATTTCCTTGTTTTTTGTTACAAACAAATTGTAAATACGTTTTATCTTCATGTGTTATCCTTTCGCAACTGGCTTTTTTTAAATATTTTTTCTAATATTAGTTTATTCTTGTTTATACATGTATATTAACAATGTATGATAAAAACGTTTTACAATTTATGCAAATTTTAAAAAAATCATGTATTTTGTAAGTGTTAAAGGAACCATAATTTAATTTATGTACACACATGTTTGATTTTCAATTCTACATTTTTATTTTATTTTTTAGACATGTAATACAGTGGACGAAATAAATATAAGTTCATAAATGAAATTGTGATTTTTTCCAAAAATATTTGCAATATTTTAAAGTTTTTGCTACCAGATAAAAGTAATAATAAAATCGGTCGATACCAAATCCATCTCGTTTTTCAGTTTAACAGTTTTTGGTTTTTTGCTAGCGAAATAAATATGAGTAAAATGAAGGCAAGTTTCAAAAATAGTATAAAATAAAGTACACTCAAATAAAAAAGTAAGTAAAGTCAGCAAAAAATTTTGCTGAGTCAGCAAAATTTTAGTCAGGAGGGTGCTTGCAAAAAAAATTGCTAATGTCAGCAAAATCTTTTGCTGAAAATTAGCGAGCTGATTTTTAGCAACAAAATTAGTAGATTCAGCAAAAGTTTTGCTAACACTTAGTAGATTAGAAATTAAAAAACCCTTGCTAAAAATAAATAAAATTTTTGCTAAATATTAGTAGACTGAAAAAACTCAAAAAATTTGTTGAAAAATTATACTTTAGTTAATTTATGTGCTGAAAATCATAAAACATATTGTTGTGATTCTGTTTAAAATAATTTACAATATGTTACAAAATATAAAAATGTTCATACTCCCAAATTGACGATATGGATAAATGTAATATTTAAAAACAATAGAAATAATTATATATGTGTAACATAAACGAAATTATCTTTGAACTACTTACATCAATGGTTGTCTAAATGATGATATCTTTTAAAGGAACGCAAATGCCGCAGTGAATTATAGAAACGAAACAAAAAACTAACAAAATATACATATACAACCCTTTTTTTGCAATAAGAAAAAGGAAACAGAAAAATCTACCTAAGATGTATGTCTTTGTCTTTCGCTTTAGTCTGTCTACTTATTGCATATTTGTTTGCAATTTGACCACACAAGATTATTAATATATATAAACATTTAGTTTACAAATACCATTTAATCTTCATTAAATTTAAATATTTTATTTTGTCTTTTATTTAATTAACAGATTAAGTTGTTTTAATCCACAATTTTGTTTTATGTATGAAACACAGATATAAAAATCTTCCATGGTTGTTTTTTTATATTATGTCTTACTAGAGCTGTACTTTTTAGTATAATTTTCCTTGTCACTGCTACATCTAGACATGCCGCGACATCTAATGCATTCTGCGTATATCTTTCAGTCTGATTGTCGTTCACACTATTGATTAGCAAAATAATTTAGTAAAACATTAGTAAAGTATTAGTAAGACATTAGTTCAAAACAGTTAAGTGCTGAATAAGTATAACTAAAATTTTAGTGTAAAACATAATTTTAGCAAAAAAATTTACTGAAAAATAGTATACCTGATTTACAAGATGTTTTACTAACTTTTCTACAAACTTATTTTTTGAGTGTACTAAAGCCTTTTAAGGCAATTTTAGATCCTTTAGGGTGGGTCGGAAAAAAATCGTTTGATTTTTTAAAACTAATTTTTTCGCTTTATTTTCTGCCGACTCGAATTTTCAAAAATAATTCACATACGCACTCGAACACAACTTATTTCTTCACAAAAAAAATTTTTTTCCAAGAAATTTCGAAATTTTTTCAAATAAATATATTCCTGCGGCGCTTTCCAAATTTGTTAAAACAATACAACAAACAAATTAACCATAACTTTCAAAAATAATATGCCTCATATTGTAATAAAAGTACTTTATTTTAAAAATAATATTTTCGTAATTTCCTTTCATTTGAGCACCATTTTGGCTAACAAAAAAAGGTTATAATTTTTCGCTCCTCACTAAAGGGTTAAAAATTTACTAAAATGGTACTAGTACTATATTTTATGCATTTTTTGTAATTTACTTTTATTTAAGCACAATTTTTCACATAAAAATAGTTAACAATTTTTCGATCCTCCTAAAGGATCAGCATTTACTAAAATGGCTCTAGTAGGGCCAGTTTAATGGATCATTTGAGTATCCATACTTGTATGTAAATGCAGGTGTTCTTTTTTTGGGCACAGGGTGGCTACGATGCTCCGGCGACACTAATTTTTATTTTTGGTTTAAGGTTTTTTTTTTTTATTCCCGAAGGGGTCATATTTTTTTATTTTTTTTTAAGTGCTCCCGCTAAAGTGCACTTTTGGCAGGAAAGAATGTGCTTTGGTGCGACTTTTAACCTAAAACTAGTTAACAATTTTTCGATCCCCCTAAAGGATCAACATTTACTAAAATGGCTCTAGCTAGGGCCAGTTTAATGGATGTGGAGAACTGGACCATTTTTGAAATGGTGAGTAAATTTGAATCCTTTCATTTGAGTATCAATATTTGTATGTAAATACAGGTTTTCTTTTTTTTGGACACAGAGTACCTACGGGGCTCCGGCGACACTTATTTTTAATTTTGGTTTAATCTTTTTTTATTCCCGAAGGAGAATTTTGGCAAGAAAGAATTTGCTTTGGTGCGACTTTTAACCTACTCTTTGGACTTTGAAGTTAATTTTAGGACAAAATTATATCATAATCTGAAAATATCGTCTAAATAATATTTTATTTTTGTTAAATTAATGATCGGCTTAGAGTTCAAGAGTCGTCGAAATGTGTGTACTAAATTGTACTTGGATAAGATAATTTTTTTTTTTTTTAAATAAGAATTATGCAATTTGCTTTATCCAAAGAGTTATATTTTAAAGTCGATTAAAAAAAATATATTCTGTTTGTCACAAAACTTAATTTCATTTTAACTTTTCGCAATTAGCAATGTCAGTTTTGGTCAAGCTTATCCCTAACGTGCTATGGTGCTCCAAAAGAAAAAAATAAATTATGGTTCTCCAAAAGAAAAATTAAATCTAATTCACTCATCTGGAAAACATTTTGCGATGAACTTGCACTAAAATTAAAAGAAAAAAGTAATAACCCAGACCAAACATTTTAAATTATGATCGATTTGAGTCAAAGAGGTAGCGTTGGAGTTTCGTACCAGAGCACAAATTTTATATTTTGCCGAAAAATTCAGTTTTATGTCACTGAACTTATATTTATTTCCACTGGTATTATTGTTACTTTATGTGGTAGCAACAACTTAAAATGATGCAATTATTTTGTAAAAAATTCACAATTTCATCGGTGAACTTATAATTATTTCGTCCACTGTATTATAGTACATGGAATTCTGTGAATAGGATATGATGGGATGTGACTGATTCCATGATAAAAATAATATATAATAGAGTTTTTCTAAAAAACTATAAAATGGGAAAATTAACTAGTTTTTTTTTTTTTTTTTTTTTTTAAAGAGAAGCAACACACCTATTTATTAATGTGTTGCTTTCTTTGGAAAGGGGATAGTGGAGAGATGAAAGGTGGTGAAAGATGAAGGGCTTCAAACATGGCAACACTGTAATTGCGCGAGATGATAAGTCTTAGAACAGTTGTTGCTCGCCTCCTGATGTAGAGTTGGCGAATTTATTGAAGCATTTTGTTTCATAGCCCTGATTCATTATTTTATTTCGGTGGGGTTAAGTGCTATGGGAACACCGAAGGTGGGCGCAGCGATACATATAAGTGATAGAAAACTCATACATATTATTTTTCTAAATTGATGTTGTCGTCACCGGGAATCGAACCCGGGACTATCTGTGTAACAGTCCAACGCACTAACCATTACACTACAACGCCCACACCGTTTTTACACTGGGTTCTTGTATTCATTACACCAGCTAACAACTTATGTGAGCCCAAAATTTTTCTGACAAATGTAGAAACTTGAATAATTTTTACAGCTAGACGCGAATTGAGAGCTTTCATTATCAGGAATTTCATTTAAAAAATATAATTGAAATTTTAGAAAAAATTTCTTTAACATATTTTTGTATTATTTTATGGAATGAGACATATTTTTATCAATATTCTCATATATCAAATATTTAGTACTCATACATAAATATATTTTATTTATTTACACAAGGTGCACAAATTAAATTATCAACAATAGTTGTGTTTTTTTTTGTGCTCCCACACAATCATAGATTACAAAGAGCTCAAACTATTCTTCTTTTAACAACCAACACATTTTTTCATACACATTCAAATATGTCAGTGCACGTAACCATTCTCATGTGTTACGTGCACTGACAGCTAATAAGAAAGAGTAGGAGATCTATATAATCTATGCACAAAATGCTAAACATGAAGAAAAAAATGTATTTATTTTTTTGACAGTGACACTCACTAAAAACTGAAAACATACATAAAATTAATCGTTAAAACACATAATCATTTTATACCATGTTTCCATTTTGAGGAAAACAACATGTTTTGAGGAAAACACTTCAAACTATTTCCACCAGCCAAACGTATTTTTGCAATCGAGTTTTTGAATTTAGTTTTACGTGTGCAAATTTTTGCTTTGTTGATCACTGTTTATTCTTTTATTTTGTTGAGTTTTTTTTTTTTTTTTAGCGGAAACAATGTTTTTGTAACTTCCCTGCGGGGAATGGCCCAGTCACTGGTATGGTCACGTGACTGGAACTTTGTGTGCATGTACCTGTCCTAGTTTCGGTTCTGTTATATGGAAGTTACCGGTACTTTTAACATGGGCTTGTCATAGGAGGTGGCAATTGCTACCTTTGGAGCACCTTGTGACGTGGCGAATAACTCTACGAAGGTTACCTATCACCGTACTGACTGAAATGAATAAGCTACGGGAAGTAGGCAGTGTTAAAGTAGGATCATTTTAGGAATTATGTGACATGCAACAGGACCAGTGGTGAAATAATTATCACGTGGCTGGTGTAGGTGTACGTATCGTAGAACTCGAGAACAATTTTTGATGGAAAACTAGTCACATATTAAGCGCAATGTTTGCTGTTATGGGGGTAGTTTGAATGAAATAGCTTTGTGAAGTGCCACCGCACTGGTCTAAGGAGTACATGTCGTCGGGTATGCGAAAAGTAATTAGCAAATAACCTCCTACTTTTTATTCTTCGTGTGTCATATTATATACGAGTTGCTTAACTGCCCGTCCGGAACCAGTCACTGAACTTCCCCAAAACAGTGTGTCAAAGCACATCTTCATAAAACCTTCAAAAAGACACAATAAAAATCAATTTTAAAATAAGTTTATTTCAGTGTTATGTCCGCTATGTAGCAGTCAAGGAATTAAATCCTTTGGCACTAATTGCCAAGTTTTCATCCACTGCTAACGGGATTGAGCCAGTTCAACGACCAGTAACAACTTCAACTGCAGCGGCTCTAGTTGCTTCAGTACACCTTTTCTCCAGTTACATGATATACCTAGTACCAACTTGTCAATGTTTTGTCACTATTAATATAGTCACGTGATTGGTCATTTCATACAAATTAACGCTTTTTGATACACCACAATTTCGGTTCCACCACGACGTGCCCCCAAATCATATATCACAAAATCGTCACCTTGGATCAATCGACTCTTCATTTCCCGCAGGGTTAATTTATATCACACTATTTTTAGCATTTTTATTTTGTTTGCTGCAGCCAAATGAAAAAAAAATTTCGTTTTGTCGAAATTGCCACTCATTATAATGGATAACACATAGTTTTTGCTAATTCTAGACAAAATTCAATGTTGCACAGACCATTTTCAATACGTTTTAAAATTGCACACATTTGAGATGTTTTGCAGATGTTTTGCTCACATGAAAATATATGGGAAAACACGTACCAAAACATGTTATTCCGCTCAAAATACAGCTATGTAAATGTCAGTATTATGTTCGTGTTTTTGCGCAAATATTTGTCAAACTTCATCAATTTATTTAAAAAAGTTTCGAAGTACCATTTAAAAATTTAACAGAAAAGTGGAAACTGCACAGTTGGTTCATAAAAAGTTAAAGGCTTAATAATGTTTGTTGAATTATTTGGTAACCAGTTATTTTCTAAATTCTTTTTAATAAATTATGTAAGAACTTAGTAAAATTTACCAAGTCGTTTCTAGTTTTTGCATAATTTATAAGCATAATCTGTACAGAACCTATTTTACCAATCTTTGGAATTTTGTTACGTATACAGCAATAAAACACGCCTATTATTTATAACATTTACTTCGAATAAAAAAACGTAATTTGAATATAAAACAAACAATATTTATTCAAAATTTGTATTCATATAAAAGCATCAATTTAAGTATTTGTAAAATAAAAATATTTGTGATAGCTTGAAAATAATGTGGAAATTAAATAAAGATTGAAATAACATACACGATTTCCTCTTTTAACCACTTAACTCTTTGTGACTCACATGTTGCCTCATGCTGAAGAAAATTTAAATAAAACTTTAATAAAATTTCTGTATTAAAAATTGTCAATTGATACTTAACCCAAAAAGAATTTTGATATTAAAATATTAAATTTTGTTTTAAGGTTCGTTTCTTAATTTTAAATAGAATCAAATTGTCCAAGCTTTTAATAAAGTTAACAAACTTTTATTTATTAAGTATTAAATTTCAGAAATTTTAATATTAAAATATTTAATTTCTTTAATGGTTTTGTTAAATAATTTTTAATATAAATAACTGTTTTTGAGGTTTCGTCCTTGTTTTCTTAAGTTTTTTACAAATTTTGCGTAGGCGAAAATTTAATAGGAAAAGTAATGTAAATAACTAAAAAAGAATCACACAATGTATTCAAAAATCCATGGTCATAAATTGACATATCATAACTGAGATTTTTTTGTAATATATTTTTCATATATATTTAGCATTCATAAGTTAATCCGCGGTTTTTCTCAGATCTATATTTAAATATTTGTGCACAATTCCTCATCCAATCTTGTTAATCATCAAAGCATTTTTGTGCATAAGCAAATCGATAAATCTGAACAATTTCATTTTGTGTAAAAAAAAAAAAAAAAAGAAAAATCGGAAAAAAACGCGAAATATGCCTAAAATTTATATGATAGTATAGCGAAAAGGGATGACCTATGAGTTCATCTTTTAGTACAATATGTAAATAGCTTAAAAAATTACGTGTTTCAAAATTCAGCCTTACAGTGAATGTCTACAAAATGTTTTAACGTTTTTTTTTAATGTTCACTAATTTGTATTATTTTTAAAATAAAATTTTAAAAGATTTATATATTTTAAAAAATATCTATTAAAAATAGTAGTTTTCACATTTTTTTTCAGTTGTTTAAAAAATTTTGTAGTAAAAAGCTGTGGGTCATTTTTACGACATTATTAATTATTTTTACCGCATTTGTTAGTTGTTCTTTCAACAGTTAAAAATAACTAAAATTTTTTTTAATTTAACGGTAATTACCGTTGTAGCCCTTTAAACTGAATTTACAGTTGTTTAAAATGTAATTTTTATTTGATTCTACTGTGAAACTTTTTTGAGTGTGACAATTTTAATCATCGTTAAAATGTTATAATTGTTAAAAGCGAAATATTTGTTTCAAAACAAAATTTTGAAATCATTCGTTTTAACCACAATTTATTTAGCTTTTATTTTCATATCTGAGCGACGCTGTGTGTGGAGTGATTTTAAAGTTTTTTTTTTATTGGTACCCTATATGTAAAATTGTTATACACACAGAGAAAAAATTAAAATCAAGAGAAATAACATAAAATTGCATAAAAACATCTTTAATATTATACTAATCTTGTTTTATTTTTAATTTAATATTTTGCTACTTTTTTAAGTGTAAAAGCAATATCTTAAATTTTAACATATCAAATTAGATACGAAACATTTTGATTTTAATTAGAAATCACATTTACTTTTAAAAGATTCATACTTAATTTAAAAATGTCGGTAAGAAAATAACAAGTTAAGTTAAATACGTTATAATAATTGACTTGACTATGATTTTTTTCTTCAGTGTATCTAAATTTCATAATAATTAAAGGGGAACTGAATATTTTTAATTAGTTATACTAATATTTTAACTCTTGCATTTTTTAAGTGTAATCGTTTTTTTTCTACACACAGAGAAATAAAGTGCCAACCGAATTGAAAAGTGTATATTAATGGCAACAACTTATAAATTCAGTTAGTACAACGATAGTTACATTCGATTTATGAATATTTTGGGTGTTGCAACTAAAATTCACTTGAATTAACCAAACTTCGTTGTGAAAACGAATGTTAAGTTGTGCCAACCGTCTGAAATTCGTAGTAGCCGAATTTGAATCGTAGTAAACGAATTTCAGTTGGCAAATAGCAAAATTTTTCTCTGTGTGTAGGTAAAAAATATTATATTTCCTGTATCAAACATTCTGTTTATTGTTATACAGTACTTTTCGGATATAGTCACATCGCTTATAGTCCATTTAGCGATATAGATAATCCACATTTGACGCTTTTACTGTCGTCTAAAATGAAATTAACAATATAATCACATTTGACATATAACTTTGGTTACCAAAAGTAAAATTAATCACAATACAAAAAGTTACCAAAATAATTCTGAAATTTAAAAACTCTAAGTTCCAACATTTTCACTCGTTGTATTACTAACTAAATTTTATATAGTCACATTAAATGATGACTATATCCAAAGTCGTTTAGAATAGAGTAAACTTTATTGATCAAAAAATGTACAAAAAATTTTTTTAAAAGGCATTGACCTAATGTCGTCAGTCTATATAATTAAATTTTAATTTCCAAACATGTTTTGTTTTGTTTAAGACAATCAATAGCTAAATTCTGTAAGCAAAGCGTTTCTGTAATTTAATGTTATAACTATAAAATTAGCTAAACTTTTCCAATTACATGTGTCCAATCCTCCAATTAGTAACTTAATTAAATATTCTTCATTGAAATTGGCTCTACCAAAAAATCTAACCCTGAATTCCCTAAGTACTGGGCATTTCCCCATAAAATGTGTGATATCTTCGTCTTCTCCTGTGTTACACAAACTGCAAGTCCTTCTTGTATTGGCATAAAAACTATTTTTTCTTAGAGGTAATACATCAGCGCTTGCTCTTATTAAAACTGATATTTCATTTATCCTAACCCTCTAACCGGCATAAGCTTTTTGTTTTAGCGAAATTTATTTTGTATGGCGATATGGGTCAAAATAGGTTTAGAGGCTATCTCAAAAACTAACCTATAAAATTTAAAAAATTATGGCATAAATTATTCTTCTTACAAAGATATAACAACAGTCCAAAAATTATTCGTTTTGAGCTTTTAGATAAAAAGATATGGCGATTTTCGTTTTTCGAAAAACGCGAAATCGAGCGAAAACGAACCTTAACTTTAATATATATTGACGAAACTTTGAAGCTTTGATAGTGTTACCAAATATAATATTTCTGCCAAATTTCATAAAAATCCGTCCACTCGTTTTTAAGATAAGATGATGTCCTTTATATGTATCCTTTTAAAGTCATGTACGTCCTTGGAACAACCGTAGAATATTTTCCAAAAGTTTAAGCTTTAATCTTCCTCTGTGTGGAATATGAATGGTTTCATGTTAACAGAAATGTGTTTTAAGAACTTTTCAAAATTGTGGTTGTTTCAAAATATTTATTTTTTGAAATTACTGAAAATTTTAACTATAACGCTTTCTCGCTTCCAAACCAAAACATTACTTCGCAAAATATGTGGTTAACTTCGTTCTCTAACGATATAGCTTACATTTTTATAATAAAAAACTTTTTTGGCGAACTTAGGGCCAATTTAAAATACCCCGCCTAGAGGCGGGCTTGCCGGTTAGAGGGTTAATATTTTCTTCCATTATGTATGCAAACCCCATAGCTGGTGTAAGGTGCCTGTAGATACGTGTGTCACTTTTTGAAGCATTTTCTAGCATTCTCTCATAGCAATTATTTTTCAGATGGTACACCAATTCGTGACTTTTAGCAATAAATTCAGTCTTTGAAACTCGCACATCAAAAGCAATATTAAATTCTTCTCCGATTTGATTTATTTTCTCTGCCCAGAAAACATTTTTTTGCAGTACAAGTTTTGAGAGCCTGTGTGGAAGCCTCTCCATTTCAAAATTATGTAAAACTTTTACAATGTAGCTCAAATGAAGACTTAGTGTGTAGAAATGGCTATCTTCAGCTCCTGTTTCTAGACCCAAAGCATAATTGGGAATATAGGCTGGCAGTTTTAAAATTTTTTTCAAAAAATATCTTTGTAACTTATCAACAATTTCGAAAGACGTAAATCCCCAAATCTGTGCCCCCTAGGCCTGTATTGCTCTGAAAACCGCTTGAAAATGTTCTACTTTGCTGGAAGCGACACACTTGGCTTGTAAAGGTAGCTGTGCCATGTTGAGTTTATATGCAACGGAATAGCATATATATAAATATAGTGAAATTAGTAATATAGTCCACAATTTGTATGCAACTAAGAGATGTGACTATAAGAGAAAAGTACTGTACTTCCTACTCGTGCTATGACGGTTCAGTCAAATTCAATTTGTGTGCGAAAAACATTGACAACTATATTGACTGTTATCAAAATTTGACAATTTTTATGAATTTTAAAAGTTGACATAAAACGAGATTAGTTTAATATTTTAAACTGTAAAAAATATTATTGCTAAATCAACGTCAGTTGTCAAAATCAATGTAAAATTGACAATAGCAGAATATACTAATAGAAAAAAAATTTGTAAAAATGTTTGCTAAAACTAAGCTAAAAATTACGTTGCAGAAAAAGCTTCTTAAATTAGCATGTTTTTTTGCTAAATATTAGTAAAATAAGAATAGCAAAAATAAATTTTGTTGAATCTACTATAGTAAGTCATTACTATTTGTCTTAAAGTAATGCAGAGAGTAAGCTGGTGACATTACTGGTAGTCGAAATTTCTACACTGCGAAATTTAATAAACTCATCTAAAGCCATATTAAAGATAAACTGGTTAGGGGAAACCCTTCATTATGTTTGTAACCGTATTATATACTTCATATGCGTGCTTGAAATTGTAGTAATATGATTACAAAGGGATATTTATATGTACCTATGTATGTCTGTGTGTACAAATGCAAGCATGTATTTGGGTTATCCTTGAATTTTATTTATTTTATACCTGCACCAGATTTAAATTATAAAAGATCCTTAAGTTTGTTTCATATTTTCGTTTTTTTTTTTTTTTTAACAAGCACTAGCAATTTATAAAAGCAATATTAAAACAAATAAAGTTTTTACAAATTTTTTGTATCCTTTTTTAAATTAAATAAAAAAAAAAATGTTGTCTATGTGATTGGAAACATTTTATTCACATCATTGAATAGATTGGTTTAAAAAAGTGGTTTCCTAATCCCTTTAAGAACGGTAAAACTTTAAATTATTAAATTATTTTAAAGAATTAAAATATTAGCCATCGGTTTCTAAAAAAAAACTAAATGTTTTTAACAATTGAAATAAATAAATTTATGCATATCTACACTAGAGCGACTCACCAAAAAAGTGCTCGATGTACCCTCCTAAAAATGAACCTTGGACTTTTTTAAGATGACATTTAAAATATTTCGGCTCCAGCATTGACCTCTCGTGAGCTGGACCATTTTGAAAATAGGTCTATTTTTACATGTTTTGTTAATTTGAGAATCTGTTTCCTTACCAACATATACAATATGGTTATTAAGAAAGGTTTTTTTAAGGCGCGTCCAACTGTATATACAATTTGTCCTAAGACGATCATCCACGTCCTTTTTTAAGGATATTCTGTAAAAAAAACGGTTTTTGAATTTTTTGTTCGGGGTTGTTTGTAATAAAAATGCCAAATTAACATATTTTAATCTATAGTCGATTTAATTAAATACGGGTCTCAGTTTTTTTTGAAATTCGTGCTAGTTCGCGTTTTGACAAAAATGCAATGGGGTGGTAACTTTTCGTTTTAAATAGGACAATATGGGTATCAAATTTTTTCTTTTGCCAAGTACATCATCTTTGTATGTAAATAATTTAGATTTTTGCAAATTAGATGCATTTTACACGGTGCTCTGGAATATATATAAATGCAATTTTGTGGTAACTCTAATATGATAGCGGATTTAGTTTCTAGATCATGTATGGATGAAAATAGGACTAAAGAAAGAAAAAAAAAAATGATCCACGACCTTTTGGCGGCATATTTTTTTCGCAAATTAAAAAAAGAATATGCCGCCAAAAAGTCGTGGATCATTTTTTTTTTCTTTCTTTAGTCCGCTAACTTTTTATTTTGTGCGCCCCGGTAGGCTAGTGGGCAGCGTGCTGGCTTATCTGTGCGGGGGTCGTGGGTTCGATTCCCACCAGAGGCACTGGTCTGATTTCGCTACAACACGCCGAAGGCCATAGTAGCTAGTGCTCGGTTGGGGAAATAGTATATAATTTGTAATTATATGATTATTAATTTCAACCTCCGTATATTTACATAAATAAAGCAAATCAAACATATTAGCTAGGTTGATACTAGTATTTCGATCTGGCTAAAGATCTCATCAGAACCCGAAGTTTTAGAAAACTTTTTATTTTTTACACATTTTGTTTTGCTATTTTGCCATTTTTAATCATTTTTCGTGCTATTTTGCCTTCCATTTTTAACCTTTTTCGGGCAAAAAAAAAACTTGCCCTGACAATCATATATGATTATATCGGAACTTTTTTCGTCGGGAACTGTAAATGTGCTTTTAAAGGTTTAAAGTTAACTCTCATATACAAATGTTAGAAAAATTTTATTAAAATATGTAAATTGGTTTTTGCAATATTAACTCCATTAGTTAAATTGTGCCTTAATTTACAAAAAATAACTGAAACCTAAAATGCAAAGCAGCGAGTTTCATGCAAATGTAAAAAAAAAAAACAATTTCCACCAAATACGTTTCCGAATCAAAGATTTTGCAACAAAATATCATCGGTTATTGCATATTTTGTTAACAATTCATATTTCTGAAAATTTGGCTTATAAGTCAATATTTTTTTGAAAATGTGTAAAAACATGCAATATATGCAAAAATAAGCAATAAAACTGATTATTGTTGCATAAATTGTACTATGTAGGTAAAGACCACTGCAAATGTAGTTAAAAACAAATGAAATTTCATTTAAAGAAAGGACGACTTACAGTACAGTAAATTCAACTTACATTGTCATTTGTTTTTTAATGTTCAAAAAATGACTAACAATTGTAGTAAAAATGAACCACATGGTAGTAAAAAATAAACAAACTTTTTTTTTATTTTCTTAAATAACAAAAAACTACTGTAAAAAATGAATGTGAAATCATAAAACAGTCATTTGATGTGGGTTGTTTTTTTTAAATGAACTACAAGGTTAGTAAATATTTTAATTTGTTCTACAAATGACTGACATTTACATTAAAAATAAAGAACTGTATTACAACCCAAACAACTACATATTTTTAAAGCAGAAGTTCCCTGAGTGTAGATTATATTTTTAAACCAACATGCTTAAGTGAAAAATATGACTTTTAAAAATCGACATATTTTAGAAATATATGCGAAATTTTAAAAATGTTCGGCACTTTAATGTATGCTAAATCCATACGCGTTAACCATTTATCTTAAACATCGCAGAAATTATGGCGATTTTAAGTTTAAATCAAAATCGGCAAGTACTTACAATCGCCAGTACAAATCTCATTACTTTGATATGGGGATGTAGTTAAAAATAATGACATTTCATTATTAATCTCCTTAAGAAAAATCAAAAAATATGTGCTTACCTATGTATATGTTCACCAGTATGAACAATAATAATGAGTCTCAACATAAATATTCAAGAAAACTTAATTTAATAAAATGTTATTTTTCTTAGATTTTTCGTTTTTAATAAAATGTGCACACACCGGATTCAAACCTGGGACTCTAGGTTGTCAGTCAACCACACTATAATCTGATCTATCTCGACGTGTTTTACTTGATAGATAAAAATATAAATGACTTGCTCGCACAAATTGTCATTACTTTTCAGCTTAAAAAAATTAGAAATAAGTAATTATATATGTACTTACTAGACTTGGTAAAATAAATACTCAAAAAATAGATTTCCCAAAAATGTTTTGATCATTCTTTATATTTAAAATAATGATTAAAATAAGTACTTATGAGTACCGCATTATTTTTTTAAATGAAATATTCGGAACATTAATTTTCTTCGTACGTCATTATTATTTGTATGTAAGTAATGCGGAGAGTAAGCTGGTGTCATTACTGGTAGTTCAACAAATAATGGCATGTCACTACCGTTTCTTCACTGGGTTGATTTCATAAAGCGGTCCGTCTCGAAGATATTCTAAATACCTAAATATGTTCCCAAGTCATGTTTAAAAAATGCTTTTTTGACTGGGAGGCGCAGTTTACTAAGAAGCAATACAATTGTGAATGTCAGTTGCAAAAAACATACATTTTCAAAAAGTTTACTCCAAATCCTTATAAGTTTCTGATGTTCGCATTTCGGAATTAGTGCGCTGGCACCAACTTGGTAAACCTCAAATTGTATAAAATTACACAATTTTTTAAATACTACTCTCAAAACTCAATTCCATTTAACGGCGAAAAAACCCTATGGAAAAATCTGCGGAAAATTTTGGTTTTACTTGTAAATTACGTTTTAATGCATGTATCTCCCAAGCCAAGTGACTCCATCTTGTGTTATTTTGGATCTGAAAGTTGAAAAATTTGAGTAAACAAATTAAATGAATAAAAAAAACACTCTTGTAAGTTTCAAGTATTTTTTTAAGTTTTTCGAGTTTTAAATTGTCATCAATTCTTTAAGTGAAGACTTTTCAACGTGAAACATTGCATGTCATAGTTCTTAAGTACGGTCAGCCTTACCATGCATTTGAGAAGTAAGATGCATCTTAAATCAGTTTCAACAGGTGTCCAAAATTTTTTAAATTCCTCATATACTCTTGTTTTTAGTCTTAATTTTTTTGATTTGAGTGCATATTTTTTGAGTTTTAGTGCATATTTCCATTTATGTGTATATTTTAAGCTTATATTTTTTATGTTCACTGCATATCTTAAACGCATTTTTTATTTATTTTTTTTAGTGCCTGAAAGACGCTGCCCTGGTTATCAATTTTTATTGACCAAAAAAGGTAAGTTAACATATTTTTACCTTGAATTTTTTACAAAAATATATTGACAAGTTTGTTATTGTTATTTCCTAATTGTATAATTTTTGTTTAGCATATGTTAAAGAGCAATTTAGTCTGTATAATTTGTTGTCTACTTCTAGGATGAAATTAATTTATGTATAGTGTATGTTTATCGTGTCAAATATCTACACGAATATCTAATTTATTGTGGTTTTTTGGGGTGTTCTATTGAAAAATTAATAATATTTATTTATTAACCAAAACCTTGACAATTCGACGTGTAATATATTAGTAAACATAAATTTGTTATAGCGGCATCTTAAGTTTAAGCTAAAAACCAATTATTAAATACTGTTCAATATAACATTCCCGTGTAGAAACGGCAATGACATGTTATTACATTTCTCACTACCAGAAATAACACTAGCTTACTCTCTGCATTACTTTAATACACATAATAAGGACTTACTAATGACTAGTTAATTTTTGTTAATACAAAAAAAAATGCTTTACTTACAACTACTTATTGTCATCATTATTTTAAAAATAAAGTAATGATCTCAAAATTTTTTGAAAATCAATTTTGGAATCATTATTTTTTCAACTCTAGTAATTACATATATAACTACTTATTTTTGATTTTTTGTAAGCAAGTAATGACATTTTGTGCAAGCAATTATTTTATGTTTATATCTATCAAGTGTAACATGTCGATATAGATCAGATGGTAGACCACTTGACTGACAACCTGAAGTCCCAGGTTCGAATCTCGTGTGGGCATATTTTATTAAAAAAAAAATGTTTCAATGATAAAAATAGTATTTTATTAAATGTAGTTTTTTTAGATTTATTTTTACACTCATTATTTTTGTCCATACTAGTAATAATATAGGTAACCACATATTTTTCGATTTTTGGTAACGTGTTATGATATGTAATGATATGTCATTATTTTGCTAGACATCAAGTAGTGACAATTGTAATTACTTGCCATTGCCAAATATGTACTTATATAATTACTTTTTTGCACTGAGAGTTATATTTTGAAAATTATAATTTCTTTCTAGTGTCATAATTTAAATCTTAAACTTTGTTATACAAATTTTCAAAATCTTGGTAAACTTTTTCCAAAAATTGGTTGATAAATATTCTGTTCAAATTCTTGTAATTCTACTAATTATCAGCAAATATTTTGTCGTAATTATGAATTTGGCACAGCTTTAAATTACTAATTATTTTAGCACGAAAAACAGAATTTAAAAAAATATTTGTTTGTTGCGTTTTTATCCAGTAAATCAGTAAAATCCAAGTTAGAGGTTACAGAACAACTTATACTGTATTATAACAGGTTCTAATTTATGTTCCACAACCGATTCTACTATCAAATTTCAGTTTGAGTAACATAATCTGTCTATTGTATATTCAATTTTCTTTTGAAATAAGCAAAACAATACAAGACATTAAAGTAAATAACGGAATTTTGTTAGAGCAAAAAAAAAAAAAAAACAATAGTTGGTATACTATTTATTTAATACTATTAAAAATGCCCGGCGTTGCTCGTAGTAAATGTGTTTGTAATATTTCTACTTCAGCGCCGCCTATCCAAACAATTTTATTTGTGAAAAACAACATATCCAAAGTTCATTAAAACCTGTGGATTCGCAAAAACTGTATAACTGGTGTACCGTTTATAATTTTGACTTTGAATTGTAAGTAGGATGTACACTAGGGTGGGGCGATTTGAACATCTTAATGGGCGGTTCGCGTTTCTGATTCTTGGGATTGTACTGAGCAAAAAAGTTCACTAGACCATACGTCTACGGTGAAAATCGAGCTTCCAGGTTTTAAATTAGCCGTATTTTGTGAAAGTAACAATGTGTGGGATGGACATATCTCAGGAAGTAGGATGAGCTTATCCAAGATTATGGTATCAATCTCTTCTTTGGAAGATTCTCTAGCAGATTAATGCATCAATCATATTTGTGGGTGGGGTTTAAGGGGTTAATTTCAAAATAGGGCTTTTTTGCCGAATTTTGTGAAAGTAACATTGTGTGGGATGGACATATCTCAGGAAGTAGGAGGAGCTTATCCAAGATTATGGTATCAATGTCTTCTTTGGAAAATTCTCTAGCAGATTAATCAATCAATCATATTTGTGGGTGGTCTTTAAGAGGTTAATTTTTAATTTCAAAATAGGGCTTTTTTGCCGTAAAGTCAAAATCTGGAAGCTCGATTTTCACCGTAGACGTATGGTCTAGTGGACTTTTTTGCTCAGTACAATCCCAAGAATCAGAAACGCGAAGCGCCCATTAAGATTTTTTTCCTTCCATACTAATTGCCCCACCCTAATGTACACTCAGGGAACTTCTGCTTGAAAAATATGTAGTTGTTTGGGTTGTAATACAGTTTCTTTATTTTTTATCTGAATGTCAGTCATTTGTAGAACAAATAATATTTTTTACTAACCTTGTAGTTCATTAAAAAAAAAAAAAACAAACCATATCAAATGACTGTTTTATGATTTTACATTCATTTTTTACAGTAGTTTTTAAAAAAATAATAAAAAAAAAAATGTTTGTTTATTTTTACTGACATGTGTGATTCATTTTTAATACCATTGTTAGTAATTTTTTAACATTAAAAAACAAATGACAATATTAGTTTAATTAACTGAAATGTAAGTCCTTTCTTGAAGTGAAATTTCATTTGTTTTTAACTACATTTGCAGTGGTCTTTACTTACATAGTATTCTAAGTGAAGGAAATACAAATGTTTATTCTAGTTGAAAGCAAAACATTTTTTTTTATTAAAAAAAATATAATTACTGTTAAAAAACAGGATTTTTTACCAATTTTTACAGTGACTTCAAAATTTTTGTAATAAACACTTGAAAGTTATTTTTACAAAATTGTTAGTTATTTTTACCGAATTTGTTAGTTGTTTTTCAGTTGTAAATTAATAGTTGTAAAACTATCATTTTCAGTAGATTCTACCATCAAATTATGCAGATTTATTGTGCTGTTCTTATTTTACTAATATTCAGCAAAAAAAAAAAAACGAACAGGTAAATTCAACAATTTTTTTCTGCAGTCATTTTAAAAAAAAAATTTCTAGCTTTTTCTGCTATTTTAACAGTTTTATTTCCAAAATTTAATATTCCCAACAAAATTTTTTACGTTTTAATGAAAACTTTATAAAGTTTTTTTTTAACAAAGGGACTCGAGTCTGGCGATAGGTTCGCTCCGATCTAATTGAAATTTGGATATGGGATCAAAAAAAAAAAACGGAACAGGTTTTTTTTTTAGCGAACCAATCTCATGTTTAGGAGTTAAAAAGTGTGGTAAAAATTACACCATTTTTCGTTTTTCGGCTTATTTCGAATTGTTTCAGAGAAATTTTAGACAAATGGAGTACCAAATGAAAGAGCTTGTGGAAACATATAAAATGGTATACGAAACATGCCCGATAACTTTCAAGTATTTTTGTTATTCAAGTAATATTAAAACTGGCGTTTTGTTAAAGAATTGTAGTTGGATTACGCTAAAAAAAATATATATATTAATGTATATTAAATTTAATCGAGGGGGTTTTTCCGGCATTCGTATTTGTTCAGCATTTTGGCTACTTTTTTCGAAGAGCTTTCTAAATATTTTCAATAAATAGCAAAACCAACTACACTACGTAGACAATATTCATGTCAATTTTTTGTTTGCTAGAGTACATCAAAACTGCGTTCAAAAAAGTCTAATTTTCATTAGTTTCAGACATGTTTCGTTACAAAACTATTTTTTTTTTCATGTTGAACATTTTTTTATAATCTGAAATATAAAAATAGACTTTAGTTAAAAAAAATTTTCTAATTTTGTTTTTTTTTTTAAATTTACTGATTTTAGCCAATGGTTTTGCATTAAGGGTTTACTAAAATATGACTGAATTTTAGTAAAGTTTACTAATTTTTTCTACTATTTTCACTTTACTAATAATTACAGACACGGTTTCCAAAATTAGTTAAAAGGTATGCTGGTCTAAATATATTTAATTTTTCTGTAAAATTACAGTTTTTTCTGTAACTTTTACAGACTTTTTTATTTAAGTGTAGCTTTTGCTGCTATTTTTAAATGTTTTTATAAGTTTTAATGGAAACTTTATGAAACTTTTTTCTAAACGCTTTTGCCAAGTATTAATAAGTATAACAAATATTTAAACTTACCAAAGCATTTGCTTCCCCAGTACGATCATCAACCCATAATAAAACCATATCAGCACCAGACATACGACCAGTTTTACGTGAAAATCCTAAACCAATAAAACCCTTAGTATTGACAGTAACACGAAAATAAATATCCTTGGATTTTGTCCACCATTCCAATAAATAAAGACCATTAGCGTCCATCATTTCCATGCGATGCCAGTCGGTATGATGAATACCGGTGGCAGAAGAAGTTTTCGTTGATGTCGTCGAAGAAGATGAAGATGATGACAATGAATCCATGGAATCATTATTATTAACATTGTGATGTGTATGATGATGGCTGTTGGTGTCATGAGGCCAGGAAAATATTCCATTTATTGACAGGCATAATAATATTACAAAAATATGTAAAACAGGATGTAAGAAACGATTGAAAGACGAATATGTAAATTTTAACATGTTGTAATTTTTTTTTTTTTTTATAAAGGTAATTATGTTATTAAATTGAATTTTTTTTTTTTTTTAACTTTAATTTTTATATAAAATTGATTTTTTTTAAATTGAGATCATTTTATTTTTTGATATTGAAATATAATTATTTTTTTTTTTTTTTCAACTAAAACTCACTTCACTTAAATTTTTAATATTTTTTTTTACCAAAACTGTTGCTGTTAATCCTCGGTGTACAGCTAACAGAGTTGTTGTTAACACTAAAAATATATAGCACGCGTAATCCTGTTGTAATTTCGATATATTCTACAAAAATTTTGAAAACACAAGACAAAAGTATAATTATTATTTCTATTTGATTGTAATCTTGTTTTAGGTTTTGTATAGCAGCTGTCTTTTTTTTGTTTATAACTTCCGATGGATGAGCGTTTAAATTGTTTTTACAGACAAACAACCGACAGTTGGTTGCTGTATTTACTGTTTACCGATCAAATACATTTGCGCCTGCGCACACCTTTTTTGAAATTCTTTTTATATTTTTGTCAAGCATATGCCTGTTATACATACAAAATAAGTATTTATTTGCTTTTAAACCTCAGAAATAATAGGGGTTGTTTAATATTTTTCTGCTATTAATGACTTTTTTAAAAAAACAGATTTTTATAAATTTTTTCTTTTATTATTATAATTTCATTTTAGTATAAAAATAATAAAAAAAAATTTAATTAATTAGTATTAACTATTTCACCGTAATTTTTTTTTTTTTATTCTTTTTCACTTATTTTTTGTATCCTTTTTATTCGATTTTTTCATCAATTTCACAATTTTTCTTTTTTATTCGTTTTGACATCCTTACATTGCGATTACTCCTTTGCGAATGCGCCTGCTGTGTTATGCTTAAACTAGTTTGACCTGAAAATTTTTGTTGTATATTCTCTTTCCAATTCCCTTTTGTGTTCTCTTTTAATATATTCTCTCTTCTTAGTTTTCTGTGGTAAATACCGGCTTTTAGGTTTAGTTTTACTACCTGTTTGGAAAATTTTTTGGCACTTGGCAAAGGTTCATTATAAATGGTTTATTAAAGATTTAACAACAAAGGTTTTATCGGGAACTTAAGAAATAAAATTGTTATTTAACGACATTTAGTGAAAATCCGTAAGTCTTGTTTTTAGGGTTTTAAGAGTTAAGATAGTGAAGATGGATTTGGGTGTCACAAAACAATAGATTTGTCATTACAAACCTAAGTTTTATTGCAAATGGTTCCAAATGGAAGAAATCTATTTTTTTTTGGGAAACGTTAAATTGTGCCGAATTCCGGTCGAAAATGGCCCATTTGTAAAAAACGTGTATTTTTATTCAAAATTCCGTAAAATTTTCCGTAAGTTCCGTAAATTTTTAAAAATTTAATTTTTCATTTAATTATATGGATTTTGACTCCATCGGATATTATAAACTCACTTTAAACTGATATCAAAAAAGAACCATGAATTAGAAAAAAATACAAATACGTTTTTTTTTTTTAATTAATTTAAAATATTTTTTAAAATGTCTAATTTGGAGATGTCAAATGTTATTTTTATAATGTAATAGCTGAAATTCAGAAAAAAAATAGATAGAACAAATTTTAACACTAACAAAACTAACTAGCCGATTTAAAAAAAAAAACTGATATGGAGCTTTATATAATTTTATCTAATTTAATATGACCCCACAATTAATTATATAAAATTTCTTCCGAAAAATGGCCCGACTAAATTGCAACAAATTACATCTAATTGTATTAAATTTGATTAATTTAGATACAATTAAGCTATGTACAGACGGTTGTCAGATCTTACAATATTGTCAGAAAAATGTTCAGAAAATGTCTAACAACAGTGTGAACTTACAACTTTTGTCTTGCAACATTGTCAGGAAAAGCATTGTAAGAAATACATTGTAAGACAATAATATTGTCAGACATCTGACATTCGTGTGAACACCCTACGTTGCCATTGTCAGATAATTGCAAGACATTGTAAACTCTTTTTTATAGGCAGATGTGTTTAAATTAATGCATCTGACAATGGCAGTATTGTCACTATCCATTATTTACGGCACTGTCCATAAATAATGAAAAAAAAAACAAAAGTTCATATTAATAACAAAATATGAAATCAAATTAAATAAAAAAAATAGATGGCGACATTTCCATTAACGAAACCTGCGTCATAGATTGCAGCTATGAGCCAACTGACTTGACGTTTCGTACCCAGGCGCCAAGAGGCTCCCAGTCGTCAACAGGCTCTAAAGCCAGGAAAAAACCAACACCCAAACAAAGATCCTACCGCAAAAAGGTGGAATCCGTGAATCCGAAAGTATTATCAAACTTATCGGGGAAGTTGAGGTACGGCGAAGTTTATGGGATGCTGGTTGCGCTGAATAAAAACTTCCCAAATATATTTTATGGCAAGAGGTCGCAGATGCCATCCATATAAGTGTGAACGATTGCAAAGGAAAATGGGCAAATCTCCGCACCTCTTTCAACTGCAATTTGCAAAAATATTTTGTCTTCATCCTCGCTACTTTCTAATACATATGCAGCTAAAATCGTTGCAATTGCTTTTTTGTTCCATGACAATTAATATTATTACTTTTTCAATTTAATTAAACACACAATTGACAATTAATAATTTCTTTCAAATACTTTGACAGTTCTGGCAATGTCTAACAACAGATCTGGCAATTTTTGCCGTACACGAATCTGACAACCGTATGAACTGACAATTTTCGTTGGCAGATAAATTTATTGTCTGACAATAAAATTTAAAGGTTTTCTTACAATCGTCTGAACTGACAATTTACCTTTTGCTAAACATGTTTCATTGTCAGTACATTGACAGCACATTGCCAGATCTTACAATATTGTAAGATCTGACAACCGTCTGTACATAGCTTTAGAAGTTAGTAGTGATTTTATACCGATTTGTTCGAATTTTGTCCTTAACCAATTGTATTTAATTATATGTTTTACTATAAGATTATATCTAATTTAATATAATCGATTTTAAAAACATTAATATTTGGTCTTCCATAACGACTCGCATATACCTGGTAAATATGGAATATCTGCAATTGATATTGAACATTTTCATTTGCTAACAAAAATGTTATAAATTAATTAAAGATTTCTTTTATATTTTTAAGCGATATTTCGAATATTCAATTTGAGATTAAGATTTTCGCATTGTTTACCAATTTACTTAAAATTTCACAAATTTAAGATAGTCTATCACAATGTAATTTATAGTTTTTGTAAGTTCTAATGGAAAATTCCAATTTTGTTTCTAATTTTAAAAATTTTGAGAACAATATATTAAATTTTTTGCTGAGATATTAAATAGAAAAATTACAAATGAAAATATAATTTTAAAATTTTGTTTAACTCAATTACATTTGAAATTGTATAAGTTCAAAAACCATTGACATCAAACAAAGCAAATCGTCTGTCAATTGGTCCATTCAATTAGTCCCAAGTATGGTATGTACAAAAATAATGAGTTTAAAACTAAATTTTCAGAAAACTTCATTTTATTTTTTTATTGCAAAAACTTTTTTTTAAAAAAAAATGTGCCAACACGGGATTCGAACCTGGGACTCCAGGTGTTATGACATGTTATATTTGAGAGATAAAAACATATGGAATATAAAAACATGACTTGCTTGTACAAAATATCATTACTTTCCAACTTAAAAAAGAAACAAAAATAAGTAGTTATATATGTAGTTACTAGAGAAAATAAAATAATGAGTCTAAAGATACATTTTATAAATTGTTTAGATCTTTATTGTATATTTAAAATAATGATAACAATAAGTACTTATGGGTAATTCGTAATTTTTTGTATTGAAATAATGGTAAAATTAACTAATTATTAGCATGTCATTATTTTTTGTATTGAAGTAATGGAATGATATGTCATTGTATTTTTGCTAAAAAAAAATTTAATTTGCGAAACTAAACATTCCACTGAACTCAATTTTGTATTAAAATTTCAAATTCATTGAAAATATCCTGGAAAATTTATAAAAAAAATTAAGCATCCCAGTGTAGAAAAGCATTACAATATAAGTTATATAAGTACATATTTGTTAATGGCCAGTACTTACAATTGTCAACACAAATCTCAATACTTTTATATGGGATGTCGCGCAAAATAATAACATATCATTACTAAACACCTTTAGAAAAATCAAAAAATATGTGGTTACCCACACCCACACGGAATTCAAACCTGGGACACCAGGTAGTCAGTCAACCGCTCTACCATCTGAGCTTACTTATTAGATAAAAACATAAATGACTTGCTTGCACAATGTCATTACTTTCCAGCTTACAAAAATAAATAGTTATATATGTACTTACAAGAGTTGAAAAGTAGTAAATCTAAAAATAGATTTTCAAAAATTGTTTAAATCATTACTTTATATATAAAATAATGATAAAAATACTTATGGGTAACGCTTTATTTTTTGTATTCAAATAATGGAAAATTTAACTAGTTATTAGTAAGTCCTTATTTTTCGTATTAAAATAATGCATAGAGTAAGCTGGTGTCGTTACTGGTAGTCTAATAGATAATGATATGGAATTAAAGTTTCTACACTGGATGTAACGTAAATATAAAAACCGCGATATTTCAAAAACTACAAATGAGAAAAAAAAAATTTGCCAGAATTTTGCTTACCTACATCTATTAGAAAATATGTATTGCAAAGATCGTTACAAATCGTTACAAATTCTTCAGGAATAATGTTAATAATAAAGGGAAAATCCCTCGAATTCTTAAGGGTTTTTTTTAGGAAGAATCCTGATAATCTAAGGATATTTATATCGAAAAAAGTTCTTAGTATCGGAGCATTATTTGTAGGAAAAAATCTGGCATGTTTTTATAGGAAGTTCCAGGATAAAGTCCTAAAAAACCAAAAGGTTTTCTACAAAAAGAATTGTCAGAGACTGAGGGATTTTCTAAGGGAAAAATTCCTCGAAACCTAATGTGTTTTCTATAGGAAGAAAAAACTTCAGAGTGAAAGAGGGTTTCTTACAGGAAAAGTTCCATAAATATGATTGTTTTTCTATAACAGAAAGTCCTCAGAATCTGAAGGTTTTAAATGCGTGTTGTGATAAGAATTACAATAACTACGGAGGAAAATAGTAATGACAAAATTTCCAATTGGTATTTATAATCTAGACTAACATGAACATTTTGGCGTTAACTCTGCTCTCTTTCAACACTGAGAATCTTGTGTAACTAAATTTTAAAGTCATGATATACACCATCAATATTCATCCATCGCACTAAATGTAAAAATTCGTATTAATGTATTTTGTGTTTTTTGCTACGCCTTTTTGCTTGCTTTTTAGTGTACCCTACCATAGGACTATAATAAGAAATAACGAGTTTGAAATTATAATGCAGAAATTTAATCCAAACAAAAAGACCAAATACATGAGATATCGCTTCATCGGTTTAAGAATTCACAAAGTGCCAACATTAATATACATGTGGAATATACAGGCCTTAAACCATACGGAATATTAAACAGCTGATTATTTTCCAATTGTACCCTCAAACATCATAGATCCAGTTCAGGATGATCGTTTGAAAATGTAGTGATCTGATCTCCCCTATCCAACATGATCCTTAGCACGTATCAGGGCATTATGTTGTAGAAAATGAAAATATTTAAAAAAATTCAAACTAGACCATTTTATTCAGATCGAACATCCTTTTCACCGCTTCTTGCTTTAGATTTCTTATGACATATTTTCTTTTCAAGTTGGGAGGCCTAAAAGGAAATCCGACCCCTACCTAAAGATTTTACTGAAATTTTCTATGTTGATGAATTCTTCTTAGCAGAAAGAAGCGGTAGGGAGGAAGTTAGACGTAATGAAAGCGATCTGGCTTAAATTTTATATAATATTTTCTTACCTAATCCAATGCCTCTTATTGCACGAAATCTGGTTGGTATTTAGATAATAAATCACAACAAAATTCAATGATATGGGGAAAATGCCTAAAATTTTGAAACTGAATCAATAATGGATGAGCATATAGGAGAATTAGTATTTGTAGTTACAGATGGGTTAGGCTTTAGACACCTATCTGACCTGTCAAAATTTCTGGGTCTTTAGGGAGCTTACGACAAAGGTTGATGGAATTTTTAATTGCATAGATCTTTATAAATTGCATAGATTTTGACTAATCTGAGATCCTTAGCGAGATAATATACCAGGTTTTTCTCATAGTTAGAGTATTTCATATTCGTCATTGATCGTGCTTAACATTTCGTACTTGTTATTTATTTTTAAAATTCAATACATGTTACTTGTAGTCGAACATACTTCAACAGCAGCAGCAACAGCATTGTGCGCTTGCGCATCATCATTCAATGTACATACTTTTTGTATAGAAAAAAGTACAAGCAAAAAAAAAACACACACATTTTTTCAGTGTCTCAAAAACAAGTCCAGTACATGTAGTGAAAATTGAAAGAAGTCTTCTTATGAAACGAAAATACCCTCCTCGAATAATGAGTAGGGGACGAGTTTAAAGTAAAACCAAAATACTCGCTTGACTGACTAAACGACTAACTCACTTACTAAGGTCTGTTTTTACTATACGTCCTTTAACATAAACTATAACTTTAATGTTTTCATTAGTAAGGCTTAAACTTTACTCAATTGTTAACTAAGTATTGTGAAATAGGTATTTCGTGTTATGGTTTGTTAGCCATTACTTACCTTTAGTATCATTTTTAGGTATATGAGTTTCATTCGTTGTATAGTCATTATTGAATTCATTCTTTTCCACTAAAGAGTGCCAATTTCAGTTTAGTGGTTGTTGTCAAAGTTATAGTTTATTTTACTACCTAATTCCTCTCCCATACTACCTCTGTATCAGTGTTTACTGTATGTTGGATTGAATGTTTTATGGTTCGTTGAGCTGCATTTTTTTTTTTTGTATACGATATTTGTGGCTGTTGTTTGAATTTACTTCTTTTGACGTTTTTGTTGTTGTAATTTTGCCGGAATTTTGTGGTTTTATTTAAGTTTCTTTTTGTCGAACAATCGTTTTTTTAATGCAACCTAAAAGAAATGATCTGTATGGAAGCCCTGTCAAGTTAGGAAGACTTTAAAGTTAATTACAAAAAAGTTAATTTCAACAATGGCCAAATTTTGAAATATGCTAAAAAAATCGTTAATTGCTTTTATATATTGGTATTTTATAATCTTTTCACTTTTCATAGTCGGTTTTTTAAGGGATTATATAAAAAATTTCAAGTTTGGACAATAAAATTACCAAAAGGACGAATTTAATTGTGTGAGAGCGCAATGATAAAACATATTTAATATGTTGCGACTTCAATAATAACGGTTGCAGTAAACAAATTAATTGGTAGAGATTTTGTAGAGAAAACTTTAAATCGATTGTCTCTATTTTTATTTAGACTATTTTTTTGTTTCACAAACGAAACCACAAGGATTCTATGGGGATGCCCGGATTGGGGAAATAAGAAACTTTTGGAACTAAGTAAAGGGAACTTTTAAAGATAGTAAATATTCTCACCGAGCATTCAAAGCATGGGTTGTACGGACTCAGTATCTTGTAGGGCCTGTGGAGAGAGGGACGAGACCATGGAACACTATGTTTGTAGGTTTAACACATGCCCTCTAACAACATTTCGACTTTGGGTGACCTTAGTGGAATGGGATGGAGGAAACTAACGAATTTCAGGACGGAGTTTCTGGAACCGAATTTTTCGTTAACTGCATGGTTCGGTTGCAGCCACTACAACAGAACTTCGATTGTAGCATTATATTTTAATTTACAGTGCAGTAAGAGTATATTTAATTGCTAATGATGCCTCCGAGTTAATCATGTCAAGAATCCACTTTATGCTTCCACGGAGCGATAGATAATTTAGATGGGGACTGACTTTTTAACAGATGTAGCGTCCTGTAGGCAGAAGTCTATGATATGAATAAAGCATATTCGTAAACAGTCTTGGAACCTTTGAAATCTGATATGTAAAGATGGAAATGTCTGTGGTATTGTATTTAATCCTTGTCAAATCTGTCGACAAGTGATATCATGGGGAACCAATTCGCTGAATAATGTCTCTGATTGTGAGTCGGTAAGGGATTTGATACAAATAAATATCCTAGTACCTCTCGTTGAGGTATTTATTGTGATTGTAGACATATCGAATAAGAAAGTAAGTTCGAGTTGGATGGCTTTAACTATGAGGTATCTCCTTTACCTTTATTTCTCCCAAAAAGAACGGGAATACCTTAAGGTTTGACAAGCGCAGTTAATCTCACCTGAGAGTCCTGTTCGAGCTACCAAGATTGGTTGATCCAGTTTAAAAATTGGTTAATCCTAGTTTAAAAGTTATAACCTTAAAATGCTCGGAAAATTCACTATGTATTTAACTTCTTATTTTTTGTTACTCGCATTTTATACAGTATGAGGACGGCAGGTTAAAACAAGGTAGGTTTCTAAAAAAAATTTCAAGTTGAAAAGACGACTGGTAAATTTTATGCAAATTCATCTTTAAAGTTTTTTTTTAAACAAACGATTAGACTTTTTTTTGCTATATTTGAAAAAAAAATCATTTTAACTAGAAAGGAAAAACACCTGAAGAAATCAAAGATGTGATAGACGAAGTCTATGGCACAGCGATTCAGACTATCTACGATTGCGAATTTATACAAATGATGAACCTCGCTCTGGACACCCAGTTAAGGCATTGAGTAACCAGTTAAGGAATTGAGTAACCTAGTGTATGAAGGGAAGCAAATGTTAGTGATTACAATTCTTCACACCAAATTTGATATGAAAATTTATTGGTAAGATGGGATCTGCGTTTGCTTAGAATCGTATTACTAATTCTGAAGCTGGTTTGGTCGTCATAATGTTATGAAACATGTTTTCTTTACTATAACCCAAAAATAATATATTTTACCTGGCGAATCCGCTCCTAACAATTTAAAGACAGTGAAACCGGCTGGTAAGCTCATAGGCACGGTTTTTGTGGATATGAAAGGAATGATCTACATTGACTTCTACAAAAAATTTAAAGCAATAAATTGTGAATATTATTCATCAGTATTAGACCAGTTAAACTAATAAAAAAAGAGATCATGATCGGATGCACACTTGAGCAGTTTCAATTTAAAACATACACGAGATGAGATTCGAGTTGTTGCTGCATCCACTTTATTTTCCCAGCGATTTTTTTCTGTTTCCAAATTTAAAGAAATTGCTTTACGGAAAAAACCTCTGCAACAGAAGCCTGCTTTAAGGACTTTCCGAAATCTAACATTACGGAAGGCTAAAAATGTTAAAAAATAAAAAAGATTCAACCCAAAAAAAAAAAAAAAATGTTTTCTATGTTTTACTAAAGACTTATTCAATTCCACCCCGTACCTAACAAAAATCTTTCTTGGGAACATTCTATCTGTGAGCCTTGACTAGTTTTGCGCCCTTTATATGTCTTCTCTAGTCACCTTTCTTCCTGTCCATAAACTCCTGGAGTCGTAAAACACCCAATCGGGTGTCCTTAGTTACCGAGATGTGATGGGGTGGTATATAAAGCATGGTACCAATGGCTTTCGTCAGACTCGTTCTTCCTGCACAATACTAAGACCAAGACTTCTTTAGCCTGAGCTAGTCCAAGACTACTTTAGCCTGAGCTAGTCCTAACTTTGACTATGAACTGTTGACATACACACCCTCCTTTCGAATACTGTGCCTGTATAAAGTACTGAAATGTTCACCCGGTGCGTTAAAAACATATTTTAGTTTTCATATACAGTGAAAGAGTTATCCTTCATGATATTAATGAAACAGTTTCATAGAATTTTTTTCGTAGATTTAATAAAGAATTTCATTATATCCAAGAAATTTTATTAATAAAGGGTCCGCCAAATAACTTTTTTTTTTTTTTGAACTCCTGAACCAATTGGACTTTGTATGGCGTCACACCAAGGTCTTTATGCAAAATTCGTCTCAATGATGTCTCCGAAATGTTTAAATGTTGAGAACGACGGTGAATTGATGTTGATGGCGCTTCACAAACACTTTCTGTCACAGCAGCAATATTCTCGGGTGTACGCACTGTTTTTGGCTTTTCACGCTTTCGTTTATCGATGAGGATGCCAGTTTCTTTCACATTTTTCACAAGATAACGAACATACGGACCATATTCGTTCAGCGGAAGGATAAAACTAATTATCTGTCAAATCAGACATGAGCTAAGTGTTACCATTCACGAAATAAGCACTAGTTGAATTTTCATAAAATTTCGTAGTTTCATAAAAAATTCATTCGATTTCATAAATTACCTCTTCATAAATTGAATGAATATTTTCTTTAGAGCTATGAACTTATTTCAAAGCCTTAATTTTTTTATTTTTTCATTATATCCTCATGTGAAAATATGCACTTCAATATTAAGTTTTAAGATTTATTTCTCGACATATTTTCAATGTAGCCTGTTAAATATTAGTTTTGGACTTCCATGAAATTGTTTAAAAAAATCATGTGAAGCGGTTCATTGGCTTAGTTCCAATGCATTTTTCAAGACGTTCATGAAGAGTTTTGTTAAGTCAAGACACAATTTTATGAAATGTTTCATAAATTCTATAAATGCTTCATTGTCGGAATGATTCATTAGTTTTATGAAGATTTTCATTAATTCTACAAACATTTCATTAACATTGACTTTAATGAAACTTGTTTCATAGATTTTTTGAAAAGTTTCAATGCACGAGTTCCATTGACAATTTTCATTAAAGCTATGAAGAAATTCATTACTGAAGTGAAGATAATTCTCTCAGTGTACATACCATCAGTTGTTCCAGTTTTAACCCTAAATAATAACAATAGCAATCTTAATTATCGGAAATTTATAATGGGAATCACAAAACATATGAGTACCCATATATTTGTTATAAAGCGATGATGAAAATTAAACCATTATCCTTTTTCGAAATGTGTGAGGTTCTCTTTTTAAAAAACAAAGCCAAATTATTACAGATGTTAGTTTCAATCTTTGTGAAAGTGTGCCCCTTCGCTAAAGCAATTAGGGAAGCTGTTGTTGCATTGAGTGCAAGTATGTGGCATATACATGCCGCCATCATTTTGGTCTCATCAGCCGTATGCTGTAGGGGTTGTTGTGTGCATACAATTTTTTTTTTTTTTTTTTTACAAATATGCAACATTCTGGATTTTGATAGAGATAATGAAATTTCGATATACTACATATTGCGTTTTAAAAGTACCAGTACCTACTGCATACATTTTTGTTTCACATCTGTAACAATAATTAAAAAATTTAATTCGTTGTTTGTTCTTTATACAGCAACCAGTCTTGCGATTGTGAAAATTTATGAGACGACTGTGGATTTTTTACTTCTGTCTATATTTTAGGGTACCCTACATTTGACATTAGTCATTTAAACGCACTCTGCAGAAATGTTAAGACCAACTGGAAATTATTTCTATAATTTTGTGTCACATTATTGGAAGTATATATAAGGAATTACAAGAATATTCGAAACTTTAAGGCAAAATATTTTAAATTTCTTGTATGACATTAATAACCGTTTGTGTATGTGTTAGCCTATGTTTAAGCATGCTAAATCCATCCGCTTTAAAAATTTATCTTTAACGGCGCAAAAATTATGGCGTTTAAAGCAAATTAAAAATATTAATATTGTAGTTTTTGCTTAGTTTTTATTAAAGTTACATGAATTTATAGATCCAAGTTATTGTGTGTATCACATTTTCAAAAAATACACTTAAAAAAATGTTGGTCATATATTAGAACTTAAAAAAACAAAATTATTTTGGAAAACACGCATTTTAGCTGGTTTTATGCCATTCAATTCGGTTTAGGGTTACTTATTGCAGGAATTATTATTAAATGTGCTCTTTTAAATTCGCAAATTTAAAAATTTTATATAAGAATGGTTATGAAAATTTAGTTTGCTCCATTTAGTGCTTAAAATGTTATGATGCCTTTTCTATTTTAGTTTTAAAATCATAAAAATCTTTTATTTGATGTACGTTTCGGCGGAATTTAGTAATCACAAAGCGAAATATTTATTTATTTATTCGTAATATAATAAGCCTACAAGGCCAAAACGTATTACTAAGTAGTACAAAATACTTCACTAATTATAAGAAAAAATTTATAATATAATACATTATTAATAAAAATAAAGAAAACAATATTTTTTTTTTTTTTTTTTATTAATTAATAATTATATAATTACAAATTATATACTATTACCCTAACCGAGCACTAGCTACTTCGGCGCGTTGTAGCGAAAACATACCAGTGCCTCTGGTGGGAATCGAACCCACGACCCCCGCACTGATAAGACAGCACGCTACCAACTAACCTACCGGGGCGCACAGAAAACTATATTAATAGCAACCCTAATAATAGAGAAAAAAAAAAGAACACTTGCAAGATATGACCCAGATACACAAATATGACATGACCATTATGAAATAGTAGCCCCAATCCGCGAAATTCAAAAAAAAGGAAATCACCGATTATTCAGATATGGATTCCTCTGAAAATTACGCAAGAGTCTATTTTTAAAAGTATCGGTGGAAACAGTTAAATCATGCAAACTTTCGGGTAACTGATTCCAAATTCTCGCAGTTCTGACAAGAAATGATCGTTCATAAACTGAGCAAGTAAACAAGGGATAAACAATATGGGTATTCCTCGGAGATCTAAAAAATACAAATTTAGAAGCCAAATATTGTGGCACATTAAATTTAAGTATCTTAAACAGGAAAAGCATATTACGTAATTCAAGGTACTGCTTAAAGGAACATCCCAAAAATTCATTAACAGCACCAATTACGCGAACATGGTCATAATGAGCAATTTCAAAAACAAATCTTACTATTCTCTAAAGCACACTTTCAAGCCTATCAATATTATAGGATAACGTACCACATACAACCTCAATGCCATAATTAAGGTGTGACATGAGTAAAGCATGTGCGATCATACGTTTAACCCTGAGTGGCAGGTGAAGTCCAGAGCGGTAAAGTGATCTCAGACCTAGAGTTGCCTTAGCAGAAATAGCATCAATATGGGGACCAAAATTTAAGTGATCATCAATTACCAGACCTAAGCATCTGAGACTATCAACAAACATAATATCCACACCACCCATTCTAATATGGGGGTAAACAACGCTGCGATATAGTGAGCGAAACATAATAGCCTTCGTTTTCATGGTGTTAATAATGAAGTCATTATGCACCATTCAATCATTCAGATTAGCAAGGTTAAAATTGATCACCGCCTCTAAAACCTCTGGAAACTCTCTTCTATTACTAAAAAGCAGTTGAATATCATCTGCATATAGAAAAGGTTTCACAAATGTAAATCCAAGCAATCCACACAATCATCTAAGAACATTAAAAAGAGAAGGGGTCCAATGACAGAACCCTGAGGAACTCCTGAGTAAAGAAAGGCAACGTTAGAATTAGAACCGTGTAAACTGACGAATTGAGATCTACCCCATAAATATGAATAAATTAATTTACAAGCCATTCTGGAAAAACCATAAATTCTATTAAGCTTAATTATCAAAATATCATGATTCAGACGGTCGAAGGCCTTAGAAAGGTCTAACGAGGCCAATAGATACCATAGATACCCATAGATACCTTACTATGTTTTCAAGTCATGTTTTTTTTATAAAAAAAAAATGCGAGAAATAATTAACTTTCGCAAAATTTTTAAAAAGTTCATAAAATATTGGCTTTTAAAAAATTAAAAATATCTTTTTGGGAGGTTTGTTTATTAAGAAACTCAGTTCAGTCAATACGCTCGCCAATTTCAAATATAATTGAAGGGCTTATTGTCATAACTTGACATTATTTTCTAGTCACTTTTATTATTTTTTAGTTTTCGCTGTTTTCTAGACATCCATTGACTATTTTTTTAAATAAGTCTAGCTTAAACACTTACCACACGTATCTAGAGTTTAAAAGTCCTGCAATATTCATATGTTAAATATGTTTTCCAACATTAAAAGGCGAAAATATAACAAAATTTAAATGTGGCTTATCAAGTTTTTACAATAACCCCTTCAATTGTAAATGTCAGTCAAAAACAATTATACATTTTGAAAAAATTTACGCCGATTCCTTATAAGTTTCTGCTGTTTGCATCTCGTTACTGGTGCGCTGACATCAACTTGGTATACCTCGAACTGTTTAAAGGTATATTATTTCTTAAATGGTGCACTCAAACTCAATTCATGAAACGGCGCAAAAACCCTATGAAAAAACTGAGAAAGTTTAAAAATCGGGAAATTTTGGTTTCACTTGTAAACCACCACACAACTTTTCAACTTTTTTTAGTAAGTGTATGTCCCAGGTCTAGTGACTGCATTTTGTATTGATTTGCTCCCAAAAGTTAAATACAATGAGCTAAAAATTAAAATTAAATAAAAAACTCTTATAAGTTTCAAGTACTTTTTTTTTAAATTTTTAGACTTTAAAATGGCATCAATTGTTTAGGTAAGGCCTTTTCAACGTGAAACATTGCACGTCTTAGTGTTTAAGTATAATCTATCTAAGCCAAGAGGCATATAGTCAGTTTCAACAGGTGTCGAAAATTTTCACCTTGCGCAGAGAGATAAAAAAATATGGATCATGTAAAGATTGGAATTTTGATTGTGGCATAACATGATCCTTAAGATAATAAGTATTATCCTTAATGGAAATTGTATGATTATTGCGGCTTATATTATATTCATTAAGGATCATATTATGATCATTAGGACCATGCTATAACTACTTACTCTCAATCATAATTTAATGCTCTAAAACCATATTTTTTCTCTGTGTGCTTGGTCTAATAAAGTTGATTATTTCAATTTAATTTTGATCATGGCAACTGTAGCATTTAATTTTAGTCGATTTAATTAAACTTAAATTTTCTTTTCTCAAATTTTTGTATTTATAATACCGGTTTTGATACCTTAAAAAAAAAAACAGCGATATTAATCGCTGACTTCATTATTATTATTATCATCTGCTAGTTACAAGTAGTTGTTTCCTTTGCTTGCGACAAGTTGTTCTGGTCTGGTTTTGATTCGTTTGGTCTGTTTATTATTGGTTTGGCTGGAGGACAGCATCTGTTCTACAGCCTTTGGCATACAGAAAACTAAACGGTGAGTGTATTTTCCGCAGCGTGTGCTGCAATTTAAAAGACGTTTATCCCTCCAGCAGAGGTTTTTATATGTATGGGACATAAGAACGAAATCGTCATACTGTAAATCGTTTAAATTTTACTTGAGATAATATAAAATAAAAAAGAACTGCAAAATATAGCTATAAATGCATCTGCCTACATTAAAACACTAAAGACAGGAACGTAGTAAAGTAGGGGCACAATTCCCTTGAAATGCACGCTAACATTTGGAAATTAAATTTTTATTGATTTTTGAGAAGGAAAAACCTTTCCGGAAAGATTTGACTCGGTCGAATATAATTCTATCACACTTTTCCAATTTAAAATGAAAAATTTCAATTTAGAATGAAAAATAATATTATATTCCATTTCTACCATTTCTATAATTGGAAATGTACACATCATTGGAAATATTCACTTCCCAAGATTTGACTCCGTCGAATATAATTCTATAAAAAATTTTAAAATTATTTCACTTAATATTTTGTAAGTTTAGCTTTCTAGCTTTATTTCTTATTATAAAACACTCATTTGTCGCATTTGTTGCTAATTTAAAATATCCCGCCTGGAGGCGGACTTGCCGGGTAGATGGTTAAATTCTGTTTTTTTTTTTTATTATAATTTTTTTTTGTTTTGGCGATTTTTTTTTTAAAGTTTCGTTGTTTTTTAACATTTTTTTGTTTATTTTGTTTTTACATTTTTTATATTTTTGGCTGTTTTATTCAATATTAATTAAAGTTTTTGTAGTAACTACTAAAAATAAATTTGAAATCAAAACCAATAGTCAATGAAAGTTTTAATTGATATGATTAGAACTTTAATTGAAATTAATAAATTAAATAATTACAAAGTATTTTAATAATAATACATGTTTTAATAGGACCGAATTCAATTAAACTTTTAATTGTATTTACAAATATTTTAACTGAAATTCGATTTTTGGTTTTTCTTTGCACCTCCCTTTGTGTTGTATTCGTTAATTTCATTCTTAAAAGTAGACGCTTCTGATATTAAATACAATGGAATTTCCGTTGGCATTTTTGTTTGTCATATAATCAAGGTATGTAATCATGTAGTAAAAGTTTCTAAGGAATTTGTTTCCTTTTTCGTTCCCAGCTTTGATTTTCGATTTTCTATTTTTTTTTAATTTTTGGCTATTTTAAAAATTAAATATTAATTCAATTTTTTATAGTAAATACCCAAAATTTGTTTGAAATTAAAAACAATATTCCGTGAAATTTTTAATAGATGTGATTAAAACTTTAATTGAAATCAAAAAAAAAAAAAAAATATTTATTTTGAAAATCCGATGTGTTCAAACCAAGAGTTCATTAAAATTTTCTGATATTATATTTTGAATTTTTTTTTATACAATCGCTACGGCTAAAGGTACGTGTACTGGATGACACTCAGTATAATTCTCAGAGTGGCAGTGACCGTTTCTTGGCCGCACTTTTTATATAAAATGGACTGGTGACTTTAACACGGCATTGTTATAGGAGATGATAAATTTCCATTTTTCACACTCTTGTTGATATGTCAGGTGGTAGTTCCGCAGGTCTCGTTCTCACAACTTTTTGTTAACAAGCCTACCATCTGAGATAATGTTGCTTGTGCATATTAGCTGGCTAACATTAAAGTTATATTTTTTGCGTGTATGTTCTAATACAAAAGAAAAAATAAAACAAAACAATCACAAACAAAAAAAAAATGGAAAATAAAAAGTCAAGGGTCTAATAGATTATATTTTTCGCTGGTCACGGGATAGAACTGGGTATAGGTCCCAACACACCCTTTTGGGATTTTACTGTCATTACGGTCCTATAGTCACTACACAGAGAGAATTTCTTTGATGAGTTTTAATGAAACTTTTTCTCCAAACTGATGAAGCTTTCTTCACAATGTAAATGAAAAATTTCTTAAAATTTATGAAAAAGTTTTTAATGCAACTTTTTCATTATTTGTATACAATTTTTAATAAATAAAATGAAAATTTTCATTAAATTTTATGAAAAACTGCATTAATTTAATGGAAAGTTTCAATGGACGAGTTCCAGTGACATTTTATAGATCTAATTCTCTCAGTGTAGCCCGGGTCTGATTGGTTATATTTTTGCTACTCACTGTAGAGATCAATATATAAAGGGTCCGCCAAATAACTTTTTTTTTTTGAACTCCTGAACCAATTGGACTTTGTATGGCGTCATACCAAGGTCTTTATGCAAAATTCGTCTCAATGATGTCACCGAAATGTTCAATTGTTGAGAACGACGGTGAATTGATGTTGATGGCGCTTCACGCACACTTTCTGCCACAGCAGCAATATTCTCGGGTGTACGCACTGTTTTTGGCTTTTCACGCTTTGGTTTATCGATGAGGATGCCAGTTTCTTTCACTTTTTTCACAAGATAACGAGCATACGGACCATATTCGTTCAGCGGAAGGATAAAACTAACTATCTGTCAAATCAGACATGAGCTAAGTGTTACCATTCACGAAAAAAGCACTAGTTGAAAAAAAAAAAATAAAACGTTAGATGGCGGACCCTTTAGTACCTGTCCGACCTTTTTGGGTTGGTGGTGTTATACCGGTCCTATGCTTACCAGTCAATGGCCTGATCGGTTATATTTTTGCTGATTACTGGATCACGGAATAGGTTCTGTCAGAAGGGTGCTATTAGGCAACTGTGGTGCTATTAGGCAACTGTGGATAATAGTTAATTTTACTAACGTTTTGACTTAAACTCATTTGCTCGATTCTAAGGAATTTATTCAAAAAAGAATGAAGTCTTTTTAACTCTGCCTTTTTTACAGTAAAACACTTTCAAAACAAATTTGTATTCATACTACCCACAATGTTCCCAAAGGCAAATAACATTTAAGGCACAATCAACACCGAGTTTCAAAAATCCTTTTTGTTTGTATTTTGTTACAAAACTGTGCAGAAGTCCGCCAGAGCCGATTATTGAATTAAAATTTTATTTTTTGTTTATTTTTTTGTGAAATTAAAATAGTTTTCATTCCGGAAAAATTGCATTTCTTTAGATTCCCATACAACCCGAGTAAAAATAATATTATGTAATCTTGTATAATGTGATCCAGTTTTGAACAATTTAATATAGTTAAATATGACATCATGTATAGTAAGATACAATTTTATTTGCCACTGTAATTTTTCGTAAAACGGCATATTTAATTGTATCCCAGCAAAAAATTTCCAAAAAGGTAAGCGGGTTTGCAATCTAGCATTTTGGGCAGAACGCATTCCTTACTAGATTACCTACTCGATTCTTTTAACAGGGCGTGAGACTAAAATAATTGATTCTTTAGAATTGATTATTTTTTTTTACCGAAGAACCATTTACTTTATATTTTTAAGAACTACATACATTTTTTAATAAAGAAATAGTTCCATTGTAAAACTACGAAGTACTTACACAAAATAAATAAATAAATAGTTCCCTGGAAAAAATAAGAAGTACTTACATTAAAAAAAAAAGTAGTTCCATAAGTAAATTCAACTTTTACTCACACGTGTATCTTCTTGGTTACTCAAATATAACGATCTAAACTCATACGGAAATAAAATCCTAAAAAGTGAAACATCGAATTGTTATGATAACATGGGTTTGTCATAATTTTGGAGCTATAAACCACGAAAATATAAATTTTTCAAAAAAAAAAGAACAATTCAAAATTGAAAAACAAAAATATGACTCACGCACAATCACCCTCGAAAATATTTTTTACACTCACTCACGATAACGTCAGTAATTTCAACTTCCACTCACAATTTTCTGCTCACGTGCGCTTCCCTAATTTATACCTAACCACAGTTTAACAAAATTTAGCCAACATGCAATTTCTGTTTTTAGTATTATTTTCCTGAAAATAAAAATTGTTTGAAAAAAGATATGAGATAAATTCTTTAAAATTGTATAAATACTTTTTTCAAAACTAGGAACTACTTCCAATAACGTCCTTTTTTTAAGAAAAAGTATATGATTACTTCTTGAGTACAAAAAGTAATACATATAAGTTAATAACATTGTTATTTTCTTTTAAGTAAATAATTACTTTGTGTTGAGTTCATGCTTTCTGGTTTAAATTTAAAGAATTGATTACAATACTACTTGCTTTTTTGATTCTATCGTTGGAATGAGTTTGGTATTGCAGTTACTAAATTTGGCAATGAGATATGTAAGCAACTGTGGGCATCACCTTCTTTTTGGAATGTGTAATTTTTTCCTGGGATCTTACAATAAGTGGATTGTGGAATTAATTTAATATATGTCAGTAAACAAAATGTCTTGGCCCATGTTAAAACACAAAAACATTTTAAAGTATTGTTTTGAAATCCATAACATCATACTGAAAATTTTAATATCAACTGGAACATTTTCAATGGATATATCTTTTAAGATTATCTTAAATGAACATCGCAATTTAAAATATCAAACTCCAAAAATCTTAGTTTGACATATAAAATTGTGATTGCTAATCATATAAAATTAAAATTTCGCTGTACTTGCGTTAAATTTAAGTTGGGCTCATAATAATTGACCCTGTGTTTAATATTACAAATTTATTTTCACTAAATTGAATCGTATCAAATTATATCCAACTCAATATAATAAAATTTTTCGGATCAAATTGTATTTCAATTAGATATAAGGCTATATCAAATTTGATACATATTTTTGTTGCATCACATAAATTTTTTTTAATCAGAGTTCTCAACAAACAAAAAGAAATTTAAAAATGTACAGACATAATTGCGGACCGATTCTTCATAAAGGGGTTTTGATAATAATTTAAATTATATTTTTATTAAATCGCCAAAATTAACAACATTTTATTTATATTTTCTATATTTGTTCTTAAAAAAATATACAAAAATAATGGGAAATTAAGCAACTTACAGAAACAACCAATCAAACTGCATCGTTAAAGTGAGTCTTAGCCAGGCTTCACTGTTTTTCTTAAGATGTGCTGCATATTGAACTAAATTATTTGCAAATAAAATTAAAAAAAAAGTTGTATCCTATTATGTGTCTTCTATTTTCCTTGTTTTCTTTACTTAAATGCTTATAACCAGGGATAGGAACTTCCAAAAAAAATTGCACTATCTATAAATATAAAGCTGAATACGTTTTGTAGAACATGCAATGAGGATGTTTTTTAAAAAAATTGTTTTTAAAATATTTTCGTTTGGTCGAGATGTGGTGATTTTTCTGAACATTAGTCATTTTCATATAAATTGTGTGAATATCAAAAATTTTTGCTTTGTTACTCAGCTTTGCTTGGATACGGGTACATTCTTCTTCGAAATATCAATCCACCACGACGTTGTAACGGAACCAGACTTTCAATGAAAATAAAATTTGAAGGCAAAACAACGTTTGTCGGGTCAGCTATTAAGTATATATTTATACTTATTTGTTGAGTCAACATTTAGGAGTTATTTCAATGCAAATTTGAAAGTACGCCATATCAATCGTATTTTTTTCTCTGAAATAATATTGATCTTAAGTCTATTTTTCGTTTCTCAAATAGTTTTCGAAAAATATTCGAAAATTTGAATTTCTACAAATTTAAATCAGGTTTTTTGCAAAAACTGCTCTATTAAAAATGTTGAACGCAGAATTGTTTAAAATCAATGCAAATATGTTATCAAGAAAAACATTTTTTGTGTTCGTGATTTTCGCTTCCTTCATTTTCTATTCTCAAAAAGTTTTTGAAGATAGAACAGAACGCTCAACGTTGGCGGTTGTGATCGGTGCATGTTTAATCGATGTTAATTCATTTATTGTATATTGATTCACGTTTATCTTTTAAAAAGCTGAACTTGGACTTTAAGAGTTTCGAAGAAAAATAACAAAAAACATGAAAAAAAAAGAATTTTTCATATTTTAAGCTATGTTAATAAAATTTTAAGTTAATTAATTTGTAAACTTAATATATTCTCTGCATAAATTTTTAAAATGAACTTAAAATTTGTTCACTTTTCTTTTAAAAAGCTGAACTTGGACTTTGGGAGTTTCAAAGAAAAATAACAAAAAAAAAAAATAAACAAAATTGTTTTTAATATTTTGAGCAATTTTATAAAAATTTTAAGTTAATTAATTTGTATATTTAATATGTTCTCTCAATATATTTTTAAAATTAACACAACATATAATAAGGCTTAAGCAGCTTGAAGCCTCTTTAGTCTTTCGGGTGTCCATTAAAAATAGATTTGTCATTACAACCGCAGATTTTTTTATTTTTTTTGAAAAACGTTAACCCGTGCTGAATTTCTGCATAAAATATCCATTTGAAAAAAAAAAATGCATTTTTATTAAAAGCTCCCAAAATTCTAAATTTTGAAAAATTTAATTTCTTTTTTCATTTATTCCTTTAATATACTCAATGTGCGCACCGGTAGGCTAGTTGGTAGCGTGCTGGCTTTTCAGTGTGGGGGTCGTGGGTTCGATTCCCACCAGAGGCACTGGTCTGTTTTCGCTACAACGCGACCAAGGCCATAGTAGCTAGTGCTCGGTTAGGGTAATAGCATATAATTTGTAATTATATGATTATTAATTAATAAAAAAAAAAAATATATATACTCAAAATTATTCAGATCTCATAGGATATCACTAATCCACTTTAGCCAGGATTCAAAAATGACCCACTAATTGGTAATAACGTGTTTTTTTTTTAAATTTAATTTAAAGATTTTCTAAAATGCTTATATTGGAGATGTCGATTGTTTTTTTTTTTTTTTTGTAATAGAATAGTTGTAATTAAAAAAAATTATAATTCGCTTCTATGTGTGTGGGCATTTTATGAAAATTTATTGTTTTGCTAAAAATTTGACAAAATTTTAATGTTTTCCTTAAAGTTTGCAAAATTTTCGGAAAAATATCACTTACATTTGAATATACCTATAATTATCTGTACTTCTATTTGTAAAATCTTTAACCATTTGTTGCCTGGGGATATAAACGACCCATGAAACATAATTTTAATTATATTGCAAGATTGTAAAGGGTTCAAATTGATAAAAACATTTTCACTTGATAAAAATGTTTATTTTATATAACTTGATCCATATAGCGATAATGTTTCCACTTTTGACAAAAAAAAAGACCCACTATTAAATTTACACAATAATTCATTTCAGATATTCATTACATGTTTATATGTGATAAACGGTACTAAACTTAAGAGCAAGCGTAATTCTTAATCATACCAATCTTTCTTTTAAGAGTTAAAAATGTAGGGTCCCAAATGGCTCCAGGAAAAACAAATACATCTTTATACAGATATTTAAAATACCTTCAATGTGATACTAATTTTTGTATAGTTTCTTTGTAATAAATGTGGATAAAAAGGAAACTTGAAGTTATTTTTGACCCCACCTTTTTAATTCTGAAAACTAAGATTGGTACGATAAAGAATTGCACTTGTTCGCTAGTTTATTACCCTTCATCATATACCCAAATTTAATCAAAATATGAAAGAAGAAATTCTGTAAATTTCCTAGTGTGTCCTTTATAGTCAAAATTGAAAACAATAATGCTATATGGATCGAATTTCATTATTTGTATCAAGTGAAATATTTACTTTTATCAATTTAAAAGCTTTATGCTCCTGTAGTCATAATATAAATTAGGTTTTATGGGTCTTTTTTGTACCAAGACACAAACGGTTAACGATTTTTTTAAAATAAAATTTAAGATAATTATACTCTAATCATATTCAAGTTATATTTTCCCGAAAACTATGCAGACTTTGATGAAAACATTTAAATTTTGTTAAATTTTTTACAAAATTAAATTTTCATAAAGTGTCGTTGAAAGGACAATTATAATTTGTAAATTTGTTTTTTCTGTAATTACAACTATTATATTATTTATTTTAAAAGTGGTATGAGTGCCCTCGTTTTTAAAATGAGATATAAAGGGTCTTGCATTTGAATGTTTTTAAACGACAAATTTTGTACAATCCCATGTGAAATTTTTTGTACAATCCCATGTGAAAACTGATTCGTATATGAACATATATGATCATATATGGGCTTGTATATGATCATATATGGAAATAGCTGGCCATATATGTCCATATATAGTTCAATATATGACCATATATGGTCTCATATATGACCATATATGTTCGGATCCGAAATTTGAGGGTATATGGTCATATATGATCATATATGAGCATATATGGATCATATATGTGCATATATGAACATATATTATCATATACGACCATATACCCTCAAATTTCGGATCCGAACATATATGGAAATATATGAGATCATATATGGTCATATATCGAACCATATATGAACATATATGACCAGCTATACCCATATATGATCATATACAATTCCATATATGATCATATATGTTCATATACGATGCCTTTTTCACCTGGGATGTTTTTTATACACATCTCATCAGGGGAGATTATATTTATTTTTGCTTTTTTTGCATTTCATTTTGAATTGTTAGGTTTGAGATCATAGTTAATAAATGTAAGAGAACATGAAAATATCTTGTGGGGATCAGCGCTAGAGAGAAAATTACATATTTATAGCGAAAACCTACGTTTTTTTCAATTTTAAATGGACTTATACCACTTTCAAAATAAATACTTTTTCAAAATTGTTGCTCAGAAACATAACTAGTGCTTATTTCGTGAATGGTAACACTTAGCTCATGTCTGATTTGACAGATAATTAGTTTTATCCTTCCGCTGAACGAATATGGGTCGTATGTTCGTTATCTTGTGAAAAAAGTGAAAGAAACTGGCATCCTCATCGATAAACCAAAGCGTGAAAAGCCAAAAACAGTGCGTACACCCGAGAATATTGCTGCTGTGGCAGAAAGTGTGCGTGAAGCGCCATCAACATCAATTCACCGTCGTTCTCAACAATTGAACATTTCGGAGACATCATTGAGACGAATTTTGCATAAAGACCTTGGTATGACGCCATACAAAGTCCAATTGGTTCAGGAGTTCAAAAAAAAAAGTTATTTGGCGGACCCTTTATAATTTTTTTAGTTTTATTGTAAATTTTTAAGGAAATTAGAAAATTATCTCGTTTTTTCACATGATTAGTTTTTGTACATAGAACGTTATTTGTAAATTATCAAACTTGCTTAAAAAATGCATTTTAAAAAAGTAACCAAATGGCGAATTTCTCGATAATTGTGCTTGCTGGAAAAATTCACAAATTTGACATCTGGAGTTCAACGTTTATAAGAACTCTTCTGCACAATGTAAATGAAAAATTTCTTAAACTTCATAAAATAGCTTCATCGTTTTAATGAAACTTTTTTATTAATTGTATGAAATTTTTAATAAATAATACGACAATTTTTAAATTTTATGAAAAGCTACATTCATTTAATGAAAAGTTTCAATGGACGAGTTCCAGTGACAATTAGTAGATCTAATGCAAAAATTCATTGCTTACATGCAGATAATTCTCTGAGTGTGTATAAAATAATATTTCAAGTGATTTTTTTTACAAAATCCTAATAAAAATGCCATAAAAATATGCATTTAAAGCAAATTAAGTAAAAATATGCATTAATAGCAAAATTTTCAAAAATATTCACTAACAAAAGTTTGCCCAAATTATTTGATTCGCTAAGATATTTTGTTTACTCTATTCTGAGACCTAAGGGATAAAATATGCATTTGCATGAATTTCCGGTCACTGCTTATAAAAGTGTGTTTCTGCAATAAAAAAGTAGAAGCAAAATATTGCTAACGATGAAACGTGGTACATGCGAAAGGTTTTGTTAACTCCTACCTACTGTTTGATTTCGTGCTATTGACTACGAGTTTTTAACTCGTAGTTTTAACGATACTTGAAAATTTTGTAGTTTTATTTTATTTTTAATAATGCTGGTCAAAGTTGTACAGCGTTTACATTGGACATAAAAACTACTGGATTTAATTTAATATCCGGTATTAAGGAAATGTTTGCCAAATATATGGCAATCCAATTTAAATTTTTTGAATACGTGCATAAATTTGCCAAGTTTTATGTAATATTATACCAATAATTGGCAAATTTTTGAAAGTTTTTTTTCATAATTTATACCAAAAAAAAAATTGGTTCAATATTTTTATTCAATCATTTGCAAAAATTTGTTCTGTATGTAATTTTGATAAAAAAAAAATGCCTTAACATTTAGCTGCATGTGTAAATCTATTTTACAACATTAAACGATAAAACTATGTTTTTTTCCAAAGTACCAAAATAAAAAAACACTTTCGTTGATATATTTTCATTTTTTTCATTTTGTCGTCGAAATTATTTTGCAACTTTGTCCTTTTGCGTACTCTGTAGTGAATGATAGGGGATTTTTAAAGGAAAGTATAAAGGTCATGCACGTATGTGCTGCAATAAGTAGCAAACATTATCTCAAGACAATTTTATATCCAATCAAAATGGTTTACACGAGTGTATAAATGTATGTAATTTTTAATTCATAGTCATTTAATTGTTAATTCTGTAATGCCATTTACTGATTCATTAAATTTACACTTAATTTCTTTAGTCCTTTAATGATTTTTCTTTAATGAACTTTGTTACAGTTATTCATTTTATTTTTATAAATACAGCGTTGTAAAAAAAATGAGAATGATAAATTGTTTTTAAACACACCCGATGAAAAAGTTACGATTAAGTATATATTTACGATATAGGTATATATATAGTCATGAATTTTAATTTGATATGTGATGCCATATTCAATTATATGTAAAAGTGATCGAATTTTTTCTCGTTTCTACCATATTTGTTTATATAAAGCGTGATTTTCTTAGAGTTTCTTGAGTTGGCATCACTGCTTTATTTGACCACCCATTTAACAGCTGATAGTTGCTTTTTGTTTAGTTTGCTTTGAAATTTCATTATGAATCGACTTACACCAGAGCAACAAGTGCAAATTATTGAAATTTTTAATCAAAATAATTGTTCTATTCGTCAACCACATCGTGCACTTCTTCCATTTTATGGCGTACATAATCGTCCTTCAGAGCTCAGATTAATTGGTCACCAAGATCGTGTAACTTAACCCTATTAGATTATTTTCTTTCGGGTTATGTTTAGTCGCTTGTCTACGTCGATAAATCACAAACAAACACCATCATCACAATCAACATTGGAAGAGTTATCGGCGAAATACGGCCGCAAATGCTGCGAAAAGTTGTTGAAAATTGCTGTTCCAGATTGCGCCTTCTACGCGCCAGCCGTGGCAGCCACATGGCAAAAATCATATTTAAACATTAATTTCATAAAATTTTCTTTCCAATAAAGCCCGTTTCATTGATATTAAAAATATATTTCCTTGTTTTATTATGATTTTATGATCACTCTATAAAAAACACCCTTATAATTATCAAAGAAGACAAATTAGCTTTTTTTCTTATTTTGCTTTATTAGGATTTTCCGATTTTGAACATTAAATTTTATTTTGGGGGTCGGAAATATCCCATCTTCTCTCCCCATGGATCCGTGCCTGCATAATGTTTTATATATAAAAGTTTCAAAATTTGTTTGGTTTTATTGTACTTGTATATATTTATACATAGAAGTATATATGATCTTATATTTAGCTATATCAAGTATATATGATGAGATAAAAAGATCAACTTATATACATATAACATGAGATATAACGATATGTGATGATATATGCAGTATATTAAACATTTGTATAAGAATAAATAGGAGATATAAATATATAAATATATATCGTTGCATATGGTCATATATGTAAATATATATAATAATATCAAGACATATATGACTACATAAAAACTTTTTTCGTCGGGCAGATATTATAATTTATTTAACCATGATTTTCCACTGTGGATTTTTTAATATTTAATTTTAAAAACTTTAGAAAAGTTAAAAAAAACTTTGGGTTTTAAACTCATGTTTCAAAGTGTTCTAAAGAAATTTAAAATCCGTACATTTGTGATCAATCAGATTAAAACTTGCTGCTATTACCATTGAAAATCTATAATTCGCTATCTTAAGGACACCATAATGTTAATAATGCTCAGGTATAATGATGGCGAAAATTGTTGCATGTTTTTATGCAACAATGAAAACAATAATTTTTTAGTTACTGCGTCAGTATTTTTAATATAAAGGGTCCGCCAAATAACTTCTTTTTTTTTGAAAATGCTATAAAAAAAAAACTACTGAATATTTTCTCAAATTTTTTTTTTATTTGAAAGTACAATCCTTCCGGGTAATAATGGAAAATAATTTCATTCAAATGGCTGCCTCGGCTGGCCATGCAGTATGAGCTTCATCTGAAAAGATGATTTTTTTGGCAAAATCGGCATCGGAAAAAAAACGTTAGATGGCGGACCCTTTATGTGCTGTACATTAGGAGGCCACATACATATTCGAGAAGAACACCAGATCAAAAAATATTTTTGGTGAGTGTACTAAAATCGACATGAGAACAAAAGAGTTTGTATCAAAAAATACTTTGAAATCCTTAAGACACAGAAAAAACTAAATCGTGTTTCAATTAAAATATTTGTTAATTAAATTAAGAGTTTAATTGAATTCGATCCTATTAAGGAAATTGTACACTAAAAAAAAAAACACAGTCAGTAAAGTCAGAAATATTTTTGATTCGGGGATCCTTGCAGAAAATTTGCTAAAAAAATAGTAAATTGAGCAAAATATTTACTTAATTTAGCAAATTTAATTTTTTTTTTTTAATTTTGCCATTTGTTGCTATCATGGGTTATGAAAACATTTAAAACGTTTTATTAAACTTAGAATATTTTGCTACCTTTATCGAAAATCTAATATGATATTTTTATATAAAGTTTTATTAGTTTCTTTTTGAAAAAGTTTGACCTGTTTCAATTTTCAGTTGTTAGTTGATTTTTAAAAATGTTGACCTGTTTCAATTTCCAATAAAAATCTTTCCAATCTTCAGTAATCAAACACACATACAGTGGGGACCATCGTAAGAACACTCAAAAAAAAAAAAAGTTAGTAAAACGTCTTGTAAATCAAGTATACTATTTGTCAGCAAAGTTTTTGCTGAAAATATGTTTTCAGCTAAACTTTAGTTATACTTATTAAGTACTTAACTGTTTTGAACTAATATTTTACACATATTTTATCAAGGATTTAATAATTTATTTTGCTAAAGAGTTTGTGCTGATAAGCACATTAATTGTGTGGACGACATCCATATATCTAGAGTTGTGTCGTTCGTGAACGAACTAGTTCAAATGAACGACTCACTCAATTGAACGATATGACTCGTTCACCAATATTCGATCTGTCGTTCAATCGTTCATTTCGTTCTATTTATTCACTATTCTATAAAAACTGCTTATAAGAGCAATTATTTTTATGAAATAGTAGTAATATTGTTTCAAATTAGGAAAAGCAATTATAGTCATGCAACTAAAATGTTTTTTTACACAAAATAAATAAATTTTTGTTAGAAAAGTTGCAATTTTATAACACTTTTTGTCAATGTACAGTAAAATTTGTGAAAAAACTCGTAAAACATGAATAGTGCGTAATAATTGTCAAACGAACGACACAGTTCACAACACGCAGATGAGTCACAAGTCAAATTAAAAAAGAACGATTTGAACGAACTAGTTCACTGACTCGAATTGAACGACACTGACCGAGTCACCAAATTGAACGATTAATCCCAACTCTACATATATCCACAGAATGAAGATGTAGTAGAGACGAGGAAAATGATACTAAAAAGTACAACTCTTGTGAGATATATAAACATTAACCATGGAAGATTTTCGTATCTGTTTTTCATACATAAAGCAAAAGGACGCTAACAAGTGTATACATATAAATTGTACAACATAAATTTTATGTTGTCACAGGCTTGTCAAAAGTAATTGTCTATTAATTAAATTAAAGACAAAATAAAATATTTGAATTTAATAAAGATAACATATGTATTGGTAAACTAATGACCGTATTCATAAAAAATCTTAAAACAGATTTCAAATAAATTTTAGTTAAAACACATTTTATGCCTTAAAATGGTATTCATAAACATATATTTGCTTAAAATAACTATTTTAAACCATGTGTAAAAGTTAATATTAGTTTATGAATACAGTTTTAAGGCTAAAATTAGTGTTCTAACTAAACTGCATTTGAAATGCTGTTTAATATTTTTATGAATACGGTCTTAAATGTTTATCGTGTTTATCAGGGACAAGAACTTTATGCACTAAGAAAGTGTGTTTTAGGCGCCTATAATATGCATGCAAAATCTTAAAATAGGCAATAAAAATTTAAAAAAATATGAACTTAAAGTTTTTTTAAAAACTAAAAATATAGAAAAATAACAAAAAACTTGTACAGAGAGGTACTTTAAAGAAATATTTTTCATATTTTTAAGTAGTTTTAACTAAATTTTAAAGCTAGTTTTTATTTTTAATATATTAACTGCCTATGTTTTGCACAATTAATACAACATTTTAATTCCAAAAATATCAAAGTTCAAAGAGCAAAAGTTCACCAAAAAGAAATCTCGAAAAATAATGTTTAATTTTTGGAAGCATTAAAGTCGGCTTTGACAAATTTTGTACACCCTCCATTTATTGAGTTTGAAAAAAAGTGGGAAACAAATTCAAGAAAAAATTTGGCGGAAAAATATTTGGTAAAAAAATGTTTGAGAAAAAAAATCGCGGAACAAATTTTAAAGCATAAAAGTTTACAGAAAATAATTTCGCGGAAAATAATTTCGCGGAAAATAATTTTCTCGTTTTTTCAATCATTTAAATTGTTTCTGTTTTAAGAGACACGAACAAATATATTTTTAAATCAATTTGAAGAAAACCAAAATCGCAGAATTTGGCCGTAAAAATTATTGCATTTTTGTTAATATTTAAAATTGTATAGTAGAGTTCTTTAAGTGGTATTTTACCAGTCAAGGGATAAGTTCTTTCAATACGCGTGACACCGCTTAGTTCATTGCCACTTCTATGAAAATAACTGGTCCCTTGACTTTGTAAAGAGAAAACATATAACTAAACGAGCTTTTAAATGTTATTTATTGGCAACTTTTACTAGCTTTGTGACAAACTTTGATTTAACCAGTCACGGGATAGGTCCTCTTTACCCACATGAATGTGACAGATGCCAAAAGCTTTTGATATTTGCTGGTTACATAGTTTTTATTAAACTACTTCCAAAAAATAAATGGTATCCAACAATAGTAGTTGTAGCCAAAACTTGCCAAAGTTGCCAAATTTTAAATTCTGTATAGTCCGCTGCAATACCACTTTCAGAACCTCTCATATATATATACCGCATCAAAATACTAAAATAAGTGTCACCTTATTATTCATATATTTTCGCTTAACACGCGTGTGATTTAGTGCATTTTTGGAATATGATAAAATTTGTATGAAATTTATTTTAACAAAGATTACATCAATTTTCAAAAAATCCTTGAAATTTAATTACACAGCTTTACAATTTGAACACTCTTTATTCTGGTAAAGGATAAAATATTTAAAAGTTTTTTAAATAAATTTAAACATTTTTAAAACTTAGTCATGATTTTTTTATTATGAAAATTTTTTAAACGAAAGCAAAGAAAATTTGTTTTCATTCCCATTTATTTTTAAGAAAAATTAAAAAAAAAACAAATTCGTTATAAAAGTTAAAGAAAAAATTTAAAGTTAGAACTTATAATTATAAAAATGTATAAAAATTAAATTGTATAAATTTCTTTGGGATAAAATTATCAAAAACTAATATTTTTTAAAAATAAATTGACCTTTAAATCTAATTATCAATTAAAAAAAAGTCCACGTAATCAGGTATTTTATATATGTAATTAAAAAAAAATATTCATAACCTAAAGTATTTTTTGTAAATAAAAACTTTTAAGATTTCTGTGTAGAATAAAATCATGAGAATGAAAGAGTTTCTGCATGGCTTTTGAGATTTGTAGTTTGATAACAGAAAGTTTAGAATTCGGCAAAAAAATGCTTTTTACTAAATGTTTAAGAAATACTTTTATTAACTTCGTCTATAAAAAATTGTATAAAATCTCAAGATAGTTTTTCCCACGTTTCAAATAAAAACTTTTAACTTCCCATAGTTTTTGTCATCACCAGTGCAGAGAAATTTGCCGTTTTGCTTTTTTCTGTTGCCATTTTTTTCCATATTTTCCCATTTTTTGATTTTTCATCTTTGAGCCTAAAAACAGCTTTTTCTTAAGATTTTTAATACTTTAATTGCCTATTTCAGATTTTCTTCGCTTTAAATTATTTTTTTCGCAAAATTTTTTGCTTTTTTTTTAAAAAAAAATTAATCATTTTACAATACTTAAAGCCGTACTAAATACTTTTACACGGATGGATCGAAACTGGATGGGAAAATTGCGCGAGATGATAAGTTTTAGAACAGTTGTTGCTCGCCACCTGATGTAGAGTTGGCGAATTTATTGAAGCTATTTGTTTCATAGCCCTGATTCATTATTTTTACTTCGGTCGGGTTAAGTGCTATGGGAACACCGAATACATATTATTTTTATTTTTCTAAATTGATGTTGTCGTCACCGGGAATCGAACCCGGGACCATCCGTGTAACAGTCCAACGCGCTAACCATTACATCACAACGCCCACAGATTAATTGAGGAATTTCGTCAGTGCGACGGAGTTCCTGGGGTAGGAATGTGACATAGGACCAGTTGTTTAGAACGCACAACAAGCCTACATTCTGGCTTAAGTGTAAGTCCTCAGGGACTTAAGTCGGATTAGCATTTCCCTTCTACGAATCCTCTTTTCGACCTAACCTAACCTAAACAAATTTTAAAATGGAAGAATTACAACAACTTTTTAATCAATAAAACGTAATTTGAACATTTTTCTAATTTGATTAAAAAAATTATAAACTTCTTAAAAAAATCTGGTTTTTAACATTTTCAAAAATTTTTCAAATCAGTTTTGGGGGGTTCCGGGCCTCCTGGGCCTACCTCTGGCTATGGCCCTGACTGTAACACATTGTAATTGATTTAATCATCTAACCAGTAAGAGTGCTTACATCACTCATCATAAAATAGTCCACAAATACGTCAACTGAGTAAGTGTCAAAGTTAAAATCTCAATAAATAATTAATTTGAAAGGAACACAATTTTTAAAAACCCTAAAACCATATTTCATACTAATAAAACAGTTAATAATAAACACAAAATAAGATTGAAACTTAAGTTTTTATAATAGGTCAATAGTTATGTCCTAGGACACATGGTATTCGATCAGGATGCCTTTAAGGGACATCATGCTGACTTAAAAACGAATAGACTGATTATTATCAAATCTGGCTGAAATAACGCATTTAGTATTATTTATAAAGCGTTTAAGTTGTATCGAAGTTAAAGTGCGTTTTCGTTGAATGTCGCTTTTTAAAAAAAGCGAAAATCGTCATATCTACTTAAGTCAAAGCACGACAAATTTAGTTCTTGAATTTAAGTTATATCTTAGTAAGATAAATAATTTTTGCCTATACTTACTGATATTCGTTCATTAGTTTTCGATATAGCCTCGAAACATATTTTGGCAAATATCGCCTAAAAAAGGGAACGAAAAAACAATTGTAGAACAATTTTTTTTTTTATTTTCAAAGCCAAACATGTGGTACAAAACTCATTGCAAAAGCGCGTAGGGTCGGTTAAAGGGTTAACTGTGTTTTTTTAGCTTTGAATTTAGGATTAACAGGTTTTATTGAGAACAAAATTTGATTAATAATTTTTTTTTTAATCTAGTTAAATAAATGTGTAATACATTTGATACAATTTTACACGTATAATAAATTTTATTTCGTTTTTTGTTTTGTTGTAATTTCATACAATACAGCTATTTAAAAATAATTATATTAAAAATACTTAAAATTATAAACAATTTAAACCCTGATAATTCTCTCTGCATAAAAATACGAAAATTGTCAAAAAGATCCAAAATTTTCGTAAAATAAAGAAAAATATGTTAATTTTACGAAAGTTTTTGTTGTTTTGACAATAATTTCGTATATTTATGTTCCATATATGAGTGTATAAAACTTTCAATTGAAATGCAACCCTGTTTGTAAAAAGAAGCTTTTCAATACAGGGGTACAATTTTCTTAACTAATGTTTATACACTCATAATAATTCATAGGTAAAATACACGAAAACTGTTGTACATTTTACGAAAGTTTTGATTATTGGGACATTACGAAAAATTGTCTAATATATACATATAAATCACATTTCGTTTAAGAAGCAAAATTTAATTTGTATTTTTTACGAAATTTTATAAAAACAAATTTTTTTATATATTATAATTTGTTTTTGTATTATTTACAAAAATTTGTAGTTTTTTTTGTACTTTTTAGTAAAAATAATTTTTCGAAATCATGTTTGTACTACTTACGAAAGTTGAAAATTTATGAAACTTGTTATAAACGAAAATTTTGTAATATTTACAAAATGTGTGTACATTTGACGAAAATAAATTTAAGAAAATTAATTTCGTATTTTTAAGCATGGATTATTATGAGTGTAAGTAAGCACTCACCAAAATAGAAAAAAAAAATAATTCTTCACGCTCTTCAAAATGCTATTGTTTATAAAGCTGTTAATGTCAAATTTGACAACACTCCAAAGAATGTTTTTATTTTGGTTGTGTGCTAAGATTTGAATTTTAGTAATACACCTAAAATTTTATATTTGTAATTTAACTGAAATTTCTTTTAATGTTTACCTTATCATTTCAAATTAACATTTTTTAATATAAACTCTTGTAAATCTACAAAATTTCATTCGATTTTTAATAAAAAAAACTTTAGTAAAATAAACGAAATTTTTTTTAATATTACAAAAACTTTCGTTCTTTTGACATAAATTTCGTATTTTATGCATGGATTATTATGAGTGTAAAAAGTAATTTCTGGTAAATTAAATACATATTATTTTGAGTATAAATAATATATATTTAAAATCAAAAGTTTTATTATCTTAAAATTTACTATAACAATAGTATAATTTCACATTTAATAAAAAAAAGTATATGTACAATTTTTTTTTATATTAAAGATTTTTTTTAAATACAATTTTTTATTATATAAAAATTAACAGTACACTCATAATAATCCATGCATAAAAATACGAAATTATTGTCAAAAGCACAAAAACTTTTGTAAAATGTACAAATTTTCGTTTATTTTACAAAAAATTTGGTTATTTTGACATTTTTTCGTAATTTTACGCATGGATTATTATCAGTGCAGTTTTAAATCAAATTTACCTATTGGTAGTTACATTTACTTATAAGTTTTTATTTTTAATTAATGTTTGCTTTAAAGATATTCCCCATTTCGATTAAAAATTTAAAACCTCAATTGCATGATACAATACAATTTAAATTTCATTCGTAATGTAGAACATCTTTGATAAACTACATATATTTCCTTAAAATCTGAATTACAATTTTTGCAGTAAATTTATTAAAACATGTATTTAAAATTGGTCACATAGTAAGTTTTTATTTATTTTCTTGTTTGCATTCAAGGATTTTTTTCATTTGTATGCGATATCATACAAATTAGGGTGGGCTAAATATTGCAAAATCTCAAATAGTGTCTTAAAAAAATTAAAATTGTTGGTTTTTCGTAAAGTTTAAACATTTTTTTTTACTGTTTGTATATTTTATATTTTAAAAATAGACATTTTTGAAATTTCCGTCCCACTCTAATGCGTATTTTGGGGAAAACTGTTGAGACTGTATGCTTGGCAAATATTTTTTCATTCATATATAAAAATTTTCTAAAGTGTTGCAGTCGTCGTTGGAAATCGAACCCCACAACTATCTGCGTAACAGTCCAACACCACAGTGACCACAAAGTTTAAATGCCTTGACGAACTAATTTCGAATAAAAAACTCAACTGAAACAATTTAGTCTTAGGGTTTAGTCTCTAAAGGTACGTTCACATTAATCAAATGTTTGAACAAAATATTTGTTTACATATTTGCTTCCAATTGTGTCAAATAAAAAATTATTTTATTTTATGTTCAAACTATGATCAAATATTTGATGGTTTTTGTTTGTTCAAACAGCTCTCAAATAGTGTCAAATAAAATACACGAAAAAATATTTGTCGAGCGTTCAGATTGAAACAAATATTTGTATTAAATATTTATTTAATCAAAGTGTAAAAAAACATAAATTTATTAATGGAAAAACTAACTGTTTTTTAAAAAATTGATGACTCGGGATCTCTCTCGGACCTAGCCTATTTATGTTACAAGGGTATATTAATACTCCTGTGGAGCAAAAATTTTGTCCGTTTTGGTCTATCTCGCTTAGTTTTGGAAATACTGGACATTTTAAAATATCGCCATTTTGTAAAATGGCTTGTACCTCGAAAACTAAGCATGATATCGCAAAACGGACAACATTTTTGCCAACCTTAACAAAACACGCTTGGCCGACAACATAAATTTGTACAGTGTTCTGATTCCAATCATTCCCCGTTTCATTCCATATCGTTCCATTTTGGACCAATGTTCCATTCTGTTATCGGAGTGATTAAATTTTTATTTTCACGTACGACAACACAATTGTGTACAGTGCTCCGATTCCAATCGTTCCCCGTTTCATTCCATATTTTTCCATTTAACAATATTTTATTAAACAAAATTTCTCAAAATATTGTATCATCAAATTTCGCTTTTTAATATCTATTTACATTTCAGTTTTTTTATAAAGCCTTTTATTAATAAATTTATTAAAAAAATTTATAATTGACGATTTTACCACAGGTTATTTGCCGTTGTTTGTTCTTACATTTTTTTTTGTGAGATCAAATAAATATTTGCTCAAATCAGAAGAAAATATTTGATATCTAGTGTTCACACTATGGTTAAGTTTGTCAAATATTTATTTGGATGCAAATAATTTTGTTTGACCAAAATCAGCTGATTTGCTGTTTGACACACAAAAATATTTTGTGTTCAGATTACGGCAAAGAAATATTTCATGTTTTTTGTCAAATATTTGACTAATCTGAACGTACCTTTAGGGTTTGGAAATTCTTGTTCGGGATCCAATCGTAGAATGATTTTTTAAAGATATTTAAAAAAATATCCAAATTATCGTGTTCATAGCCATTCTGTTAAAACAAAATGGAAAAATCTAAAATTAGTAACAAAAATTAAGTCTCCACAGTTTTCTTTCGTTGTAAAGTTTATCTTGTGAATTTATAAGGGTATTCCGTCAAAAACGTTGCTCTTGAAAAAATGCGAAATTTGCAAATTGAACTCCGCCTTTCAAATTGAAATAAAGTAACATTTCCAACAAATTATATTATCCAACTGTTATTATGGTGTTATTAATCAGCAACCATAAGGGATAATTTATTATCTTATACACACAGAGAAAAATTTTGATATTTGTCAACTGAAAATCAGTTACTACGACTCAAATTTGATTATTACGATTGAAATCGGTTGGTGCAAACCAATATTCGGTTTTCACAACAAAGTTAGGTTAATTCAACTGAATTTTTTGTGCAACACAAAAAATATTCAGGAATCTAACTGAATTTATTAGTTGTTACTAATGAAATACACTTTTTAATTCGCTTGGCACTTTTTTCTCTGTGGGTACAGTAATTTGGACCGCTTAATTTGGTCCGAAATATTCAATTTTAAAAGTATTGTATCAGATTCGTAATCAGCTGCTGCTGAACACGACTAATAAGTCTTTAAAATAAATAAGCTAATATTATAATTTTTATGAAAACATTGTTTGTCGGCGTATTGGATCCGCCAAATTGAGTTTAACATTTTTATTTCAGATTTGGAATCAATCAGCCACCCCAAATCCTTAAAGAGAAATTGATTTGAAATTGATTAGATTTTAAAATTTATGTACGCCATATTAAATTTTTGAAATTTAATTTTAGATCCTAAGCTCCATTAATAAGCATTTCAAGTAAATCTGTCAACATAAGAAATTTTATGAAAACATTGTTTGGCGCCATATTGGATCCGAAATTTTAAGCTTAAATTTTTGATTTCCGATTTGGAGTCAGCCACTCCAAGCACTTCAACGTATTTAGATTTTAAAATTAATATCCGCCATATAGGATCCGCCATTTTGAATTTTTAAAATTTTGGTTTTTGATTCGTAATCAGGTACATCTAACCCCCCCCCTTCTAATGAGTATTTAAGGACAACAATAGGAATTTTGTAAAAACAAATTGGTTGTTGTCATATTGGATCCGCCATTTTGAATTTTTTATATCAGATTCAGAATCTGCAACAGATATTCCCCATACTTAAAAAGCAGTTGATTAATATTCTGTATATTCAAATTAAAGTTTAGTCCGCCAAATTGTATTGAATTTTTTTCTTTAGATTTGTTAGCAGCTACCTCTGAAACACCCCTATGAGCATTTAAAGCAAATCAGACATTAGAAATTTTATATAAAAACTTTTTGAAGCCATATTGGATCCGCCATTTTTAATTTAAATTTTTTCATTTTAGATTCCGAAACAGCCACCAAAAACTTTTAAACACATTTGATTGGAATGCAATATATTAAACTTTTAAAATTTATGTCCGCCATTTTGAATTTTAAAATTCTAATTCCAGATTTAACACCAGCAACTGCCTCAACCTGCTTTAGGGTATATTTAAGACTTTTATTCCCCTTTTTCTAGTTTTGGCCAAAATTCAGCCATGTTGGCAAACAGTGCAATTGTCAATAAAAATATATTAGAAATTTAAATTAGAGTTGCCAAATATTTATTTAATAAAAAAATATATTTTTTGTCCTTTTTCGGTGAACACATTTTCAAACATTATTTAATAATAAAAAAAACCTTAGCATTTATAATTTTGATTGTTGAGGAAAAAAAATATAAAAATTTATTTCTCTGCTGAAAATTAATTCATCGTATAATTTTTGAAAATCTGATTGATTTTTCAGATATCAAAAGTCGAAAATTTGGAAAAACTTAAAATAAAACAAAAAATAAAAAATCGGCTATATGGAAAAGTTTTTAATTGCATGTGTTTGAATCAAAATTTATCCATTAAAGTATACAAAATTCAAATTTTTAAAATAAATTTAATCGTCTAGAATTCATATTCTGTCTAAGTTGCAACTCGCTAATACTTTTACTAGAGAGCGCTTTTTGGAGGTTTTTTTGTATATCCGCAAGGTTTTTCTGAAATTTGTTAAATATATTTGTTGGGTTTGAGAACAATTTTACACTTTTGCAATTTTACAAGGCTTAAATCACTGACATGAATACCCTTTATATTCAAGCCCCCTAATTTATCTACACTCACAAGAGGCACCCCTCTCCCGATGGGCTCTTCTCGATCTTAATGAAATTTGGATATGCGATAGGAGAGAACAAAGAAAAGTTGGGATACGTATTTTTTTAGCTGCCCAATTCCACATTTAAGGGTTAAAAGGTGGTAAAAAGGTAAATACATTAAAAGGTAAATACGAGTTCCTTATTTTCTCTCTCCACTTTTACATACTCTAATTTCATTAAGATCGGAAAAAAAACCCATCCGGATGCTATCCTTTTCAGATAAAAAAAAATCTGTAAAAGTTACAAAAAAATCTGTAATTTTACAGCACAAATAACTATTTAACTAATTTAGCAAAACGTATCCGTAATTATTAGAAGAGCGAAAGTAGTATGAAAAATTAGTAAACGTTACTAAAATTTATTAAAAGTTTAGTTAGCCCTTAATGAAAATCTATTTCCTAAAATCAGCCAATTTTTTAACAAAATATGAGTACATTTTTTAATAATTTATTTTAGATTATAAACTAAAAACTTTGCTCTCAACTATAAAAAACTGAAATTAGTAACTCGGGTTTAGAAAATGTATAAAACATTTTGTTAAAATCAGCAAGCAAAATTAGTAAAATAAAGTTTGTAATTTGTAAATAGAGAATAGAAAAAATCTTTACTAAAATATACTATCGTACTAAAAACTAGTACAAACCTGTTAATTGGAATATAAAACGGTAGACTCATTTTTCTACTAACTTTTTTATTTGAGTGCAAAATTGTACTGAATTTAACACTATCCGGATTTTTTTTTTAAACTCATTGTTAGAAATAAAAATCAACTTTCCTACCTTAAAATTAATATCTGGATACACTGATGATAACACAGCACAATTCGGAAATTAAAACAATATACTCACCATTGATTTTATTGGCGTACTCAGTTTTTCACTTATGGGCCAGTTTTTTTTTATGCAAAAGCTTTTTATTCATAAAATTTTATAAACATTCAGGCATTAAATTTGGTTAATAATGTACATCATTAACAATTATAGCAGCGGGTTTTCTCAGTTTTCACTATATTTAAAATGTTTGTTCCAATATGTATCTAAAATTTATATGACAGTACACCTAATTCTGTTTTTACGCGACCTTTTTTTTACGCGAATTTGATTTAACGCTATTTAAAAAAAATATTGCATTCTGTTTTAACGCGATTTGATATGATTTAACGCTGTCTAAAAATTTTGATGAATTTTAAATTAAATACATAGTTGGTCACACTGCAAATCATGTGGTACGAAAATTAACTACAATCAAAATAAGGGATTTCCCTTGTATGTTTCTAATAAGTTCTGGTGAATGTACAATGCAAGAAAGTTTTAAAGGTGAAAACAGGTTTTCTTTAAAGACGCACGCTTCACAATATTAAAATTAAGAGCGAAATAGCATCTGCTGTTTTCCCGAAAAACTGGCTAAAATAATTGAAGATGGTGGCTACACTCCGGATCAGGTATGAAATACGGATGAAATAGGCCTTTTCTGGAAAGCGAATGCCGAGTCGAAACATATGTTGCTAAAACCCAGAAAACCGCTAGTGGGTTTAAAGTAGCCAAAGATTCGTGTGACCTTTTTATTCTGCTCCAACGCTTCAGGAAATCGGATGTTAAAACCCTTACTTGTAAATCGAGCTCTCAAACCCCGGCCGATGAAAGGTGGAAATATGGAAGCATTACCCGTTCACTGGGCAGCTAATAAACAGGCTTGGGTTGGTTGGTTGGTTGGTTGGTTTAAGTGGCAGCTCACGCTACTCGTGAGCATCAAGTAGAGTCAAAAAGCGACTCCGTTTTGAAGAGACACACTACCCGTAAGGAACTAGCATCCGGAGTACTAGACCCACCCCGTTCGGTTAAGATAACGTATGAGATCACCGAATCCCACACGTGATATTACCGAGAGGTCGTCCAGTATATGGTCACCCAAGATCCGGAGGTCGAATATTCTGCAGCGCCGGACAATCGCAGAGAAGATGCTCCACAGTCTCCTCCTCGCCCGGTATGCCGCAGCTGCGGACAATGCGAACCGCGGTACAATCCAAGTCTAATGCCATGCCTACCAATCAGCCAGTGACCGGTCAGAACAGCCGTCAGCCTCGAGACATCCTCCTGCTCCTGCCCAGGAGAGAGTTTGTACGCCCTAGGTCGTAGTTGGGCCACGTAAGTCTCGCGGTCCTACAGGTATCCAAATTATGCCACCTGTTCCCCGCCCTGCGAAAATAGTGCCGGAAAATTTCCCCCTTAACAGTCCCCAGCGGTGCAGCGACTGACACCGATGTGGAGACGTTTAAGGCAGATCCTGCCCTTGCCAATTCATCTGCCCTTTCATTACCGTAGAGGTCTCTGTGGCGGGGACCCCAACTAGAGTAACTTGGGATAGACAGCTTAGCCTGGACAGTTCCTCCCCTGCACTGACCAACGAGAGCAGAGGATGTGACGTACGAGCTCAGGGACATTAGAGCCGCTTGGCTATCGGCGAAAATGCCCACTGTCCCTCGAGCCCCCCTTTCAGACAGGAGTCTGCAGGCTTCCCTGATAGCCAGAATTTCCGCCTGAAAAACAGTAGCGTGATCAGGTAGCCTGAAAGAACACCGCAAGTTACACTCACCCGAGAAGACCCCGGAGCCTACACCACAACTCATCTTTGAGCCGTCGTATATACCCTGATGTCAAAACCAAAAGTTGGAGCCCCCATATCCCACTCCCGCCTGGAGGGAAAGCTAACCCGAAAAGGTCGGCAGAAATCCAATCTAGGAGTAACATAGTCGGACTCAAATCCCACACGTGGGTGAAGTCCATCAAGAAGCCTAGCATGTCCATAGGTCCTGGACTTCCAGGAACCCGTTGCAGCAAGCCGCGCTGCGCTGCTAGAAGAAACCGCCATTATATGCAAATCAATAGGGATAATGTGAAGCATTACATTGAGAGCCTCCGAGGGGCAAGTTCTTATCGCGCCCGTGACCCCAATGCAAGCAGAGCGCTGCACCCTATACAGACGATCCGTAACCACCCTCTTAGTGGTCGCAGTCCACCACACGATAGAGCCATATGTCAGTATTGGACGCACAATAGCCATGTACATCCACAGCACCATTTTCGGACTCAAACCCCACCTTGAACCAAACATCCTCCTACAGGAGTAGAAGGCTACCGTTGCCTTCCTGACCCTGTGCTCGGTGTTAAGTCGCCATGATAGTTTAGAGTCCAAGATGATACCCAGATATTTCGCATGATCAGAGAGGGTGAGCTCACAGCCTTGCAGCCGCGGAGGTCTGAAGCCCGAATTGGACCGAGTGGTGAAAAGTACCAGTTCTGTTTTACTCGGATTCACTCCTAAGCCACAACTGGTGGCCCAGCTACTGAGAGTATCCAGAGCGCTGGTCATAATATCGCTAATCACGTCCAAGAACATCCCTGATACCAATATCACCACATCGTCCGCATAAGCGACAACCTTAACACCCTTATTATCCAGCGTGACGAGAACTGAGTTAATAACAAGGAGCCATAACAGGGGCGAGATCACACCACCCTGAGGTTGTACCTCTCCTGACCTGCTTTGACAACTCGCTATTTCCCAGACTAGCACTGACAACACGGGAGTCCAACATGTTCACTATCCAGTCGCTGATGAAAGTCTCAGCGCCCAGATCCACGAGGGCTCCCTGTATTGCATCGGTCGTGACATTGTTGAAAGCCCCCTCTATGTCCAGAAAGGCGGCCAGTGTATATTGTCCAAATTCCAAGGATCTCTCCACCACTCTCACAACCTCATGGAGTGCAGTTTCCGTTGAGCGTCCCTTGATATACGCATGTTGACTACCCGACAGTTGAGGCGATCCCTCGAGTTTCAGCCTTATATGTACGTCAATGAGTCTTTCCAACGTCTTCAGTAGAAAAGATGAGAGACTGATTGGCCTAAAGTCCTTTGCAGCCTCGTGACCACATTTGCCAATTTTAGGAATAAAGACTACTTTAACCTTCCTCCAGCTTACGGGCACGTAGTTAAGAGAGAGGCAAAGTCTGTATATCACAAGCAGCCAGGGAGTAATCAAATCTTGACCCCTCTGCAGCATTATCGGTAAAATGCCATCCAGACCCGGCGATTTGTATGGGGAGAAACTGCCAATTGCCCAGGCTATCCTATCAAGTGTAATTATCTCGTTTTCCATCCCATTAGAAGCGCCCCTAGAGCGGCTACGTTGGTCATTGTCCAAGGTATCTGCATCCAAGCAGCCAGGAAAATGAATATTCAGAAGGATCTCCAACGACTCAGCCGATGACTCTGACCAGGATCCATCACCCCTCTTAACATAAGTGGGATTAGAGTGACCCTTTGCCAGCACCTTGCTAGTCTAGCAGTGTCCCTAGTGTTGTCTATGGATTCGCAGAACTCTCTCCATGAGTTCCGCTTTGCCAACGCCAATGCTTTCTTGTACACCTTCAGCTTGTCGCGGTATGGCTTCCACTGTCTGCTGGAATAGCTAGCGTTGAAAGCTCTTCGTGTCTCCCTCCGAAGCTCTGACAGTTCAGAATTCCACCAGGGAGGAAAACTCTTCCTTGCCCTAGTCTGAGGGCAGGAAGCTTTGAACGCCACATCAATGGCCTTTTCCAGGACCCCTACAGAGTCCTCGAGACTTTCGATTGTCCCTTCGACCCTTGGCCCCCTACACAGCTTCGTCCTAAGAATCCTATTGAACTTAGGCCAAACAGTTCTCCTAGGATTCCTGAAGCAAACGCTCTCCCTAACGTCCGTGTTGATATCGAAAAGTATCCAATTATGATCCGAAAAGGACCTCTTATCGGATACCCTCACTTTTCAACACGTACCTGAGAATTACCTGAGATAACTGTGATATCTAGAACTTCCTCCCAACCCCTATAGTTATCGGAACTCGGAAACATAAAAGTTGGGTTAGTACCAGAATTACATATATTGAGATTGTCAGTGTTAATAAAATCAAGAAAAGACTCACCTCTCTCGTTGATTTCAGTGGCTACCCCAGATTGTGTGCCTGGCATTGGCATCACAGCCCAGGATCAAAGTATCTTCTGCAGCAATGGAGGACAACAGGAACCTCACTTCTTCTGGCGGGGCGTCTCGATTGTGAGCCATATAGCAGGAGGCAATAGTGATGTTGCGGCCGCCTGTCATTTCAACCTTCGCAACAGTAAGGTCAGCTGAGCTAAATTGAGAGCATAGAAAAATCCTTATGTTCTTTTTAGCTATTATACAGGATCTTGGCTTACCCTTATTATTGATGTATAGTATTGAGTACGGGGCACCCTGAAACCCTTAACCTGTGAGTCATTGACCCAGGGCTCCTGGATGATGCCTATGTCAAGGTCCTCCTCGGCTAGAAGAACCCGTAGGTTGTCTGTAGCAATCCGGGAATGCTGCAGATTAATCTGCACGACCTTTAGCTTCCCCATCTTGTTTCGATATATGGGGGGTTCTTCGAGCTGCATCTTATCGAGCAGCTGGTTGGCGTCATCGATCTCATCTTTCCCGTCGACACCACCCGACCCAGAAGGACGGAAAACCTTTACCTTGGCCTCCCTTATACCAAAGAAGAGCTTGTTGCCCACCTTCTCGAGTGCTGACACACCCTGTTCGGAGATGACAAGCACGTAGCTCATGCTGTTGTTCTGAGGTTCCTCTGCCCGGATGACAGACCAGTCATTCATAGGAATCTCAGGATTTTGAGCCTTGAGGCATTCTAGCAGCCTGTGATTGTCCATTGCCATTTTTGGTAACCAAATTCTGGCACGAGGTCTAGCTGGAATTTCTGCAGCGGGGATTAGCTTTAAGATAAGGCCATCCCATGCATCACTTATCGTAGTGACGCATTTGCTGAGGAATTCCAGGGAGAACAAGTCCATACATTTGATTAACCTGTATCCCCTGTGAATTTCACTGGAGTCAAAACGAGGTACCGGACTATCCTTGTTGGAGATCACGTGAGCCATCACGAGTTCTGACAACTTGGATTCGATAGCACTCCATTCTGTTACTACAGGCGAAGGCAACCCACCACTGACATTTGCTAGAGCCACAAGCAAATGATCCCTTACAACCCCATTAAAGGGTCTACGAGAGGTAGAAATAGGCTGCGAAACGGTTCTCTGCTCGTGGACCTTTTCCGCTTCGGCGACTTGTCACCCTCATTCTGTGAGCGATTTCGCTTTGCCCCTTCTACCTTCTTTGACGTGCCTGATGTGCTGGGTGCGGTCTCCTTTCGCTTAAGGTACTCATCCAACACAGCTTGGTATTTTACGCGGTCCTCTTCATCGCGTTCATGAACGGTCCCATTCAAAGCGTTCTTGGCAATTTTGTCAAGAATAAACTTCGCTCTTGAATACCTAGACTTCACTACGTCGCCTGAGGATTTTTTCTTCCGCTTACGCTTGGGCAAGTCACCTGCCGAGGTGACCTGTCCAGGCTGGGATATTGCCTGAGATGTTGTCTGGTGAGACGCTGGAGTACTATGGAGTGTACCCTCAGTGCCTGGGAAGTTAACCACCGTCTCCTGACTGGAAGCCAGTAGGTCATCTTCAGACGAGTTGCAAGGCAACCCGCTAACATTGTCTTTGTTGTTGTCGTTGTTTTTGTTGTTGTTTTTTATAAAATTCATATTTTGGTCCCACGAGTAGGCACGTAAGGGGATGGACCGTACCATGCAGTGACGGCGTACATGGACTAGGCAAAAAGTGTTACAACCAACCCGTGCCCTGGCGTTGGAGGGGAGCTGTTAACGACTAGTCATCCTTTACCACTAACTAGCCATTCAGGACATCGGCACTGCTACCAACCACCTTGACCTTACAAGTGGGGGATAAAGGAAGAGGATACAGAGGACTGAAGAAGGATTAGTAAGGTAATAGTGGGAGAGAGGAATTAGAGAGGGGGGAGGATAACCATTAGTTCATGTTCCTTGCAGCTTTTAGTACACTAAGACAAAGACCGGAGCACAAGTGCGCAGTGTTCCAGTGCTTTGTATCAGCATACAAACCCCAGAACACTTAAGCCACAACTGGGCTTATTACCGAATAGTTTCTTAAATTTTTTGTACCGGAAGTTCGGCGCTATATGAGCGATAAGGGCTTTGATTTTAACGTTCTGTTAATTATAGACAAAGCACCAGGTCATCCACATTTAGAGAATCCAAATGTCCAATTTTGTTTTCTGCCTCCAAATACAACATCGTTAATACAGCCGCTTTAATATCTGGAACCAATCCCCTCGTTATACACTATCTTTATTTACGCGTTTTTTTTAATGCGAGTTTTCGAGGAACGTATCTATCGCGTAAAAACAGAATTAGGTGTATAGCGATAAACGTAGACCTATGAGTTCATCTTTTAGTAAAGTATATAAACAGCTTTAAAAATTACGTGTGACAAAATTCTGTTAAAAAAATTAATATTTGCGAAAGTTAGTTTAACAAACACTGTAACTACAATGAATGCTTACGCTCATAATAATCTAAGTATAAAAATACGAAATTAATATCAAAAGAACAAAAACATTCGTAAAATAAACAAAATTTCGTTTATTTTACGAAAGTTTTTGCTATATTGGATTTTTTTTTATTATTTTATGCATGGAGTATTATCAGTGTACCAAATATTTAAAAATTTTCACATATTTGTAATATTTTTAAAATCAAATTTGAAAATATTTGGTACACATTCACTGTAGTGAAAGTTTTTGTTAAACTAACTTTCGCAAATAGTAACTTTTTTTGGTGAATTTTGATACACGTAGTTTTTTAAGCTATTTACATATTACACTAAAATATAAACTCATAGTTCATCCTTTTTTGCTATGCTGTTATATAAAATTTAGGCACATTTCGCATTTTTACATGAGTCGCACTTTCTCTTTTTTTTACTAGAAATAATTGTTCAGATTTGTTTTGTTTTTTTTTTTTTTTTTTTTTTTTTTTGTTTATGCATAATAATTAGTGTCCTACCGAACAGTTCGGCCAGAAAATGCATTTGGTCTGTATTCGGTATTGTAAAGCTTTATGGACAAATTTGGCGGATGGAAAAATGTTTATTGGGCTGATTAGATGCTATTTTGAGTATCAAATTTGAAGAAAAGTCTGTAGTTAAGCAATGAATTCACTGTTCGGCCAAATTGAAAATAGTTCGGCGGCCGAACTTTTAACTTTATAGCTAAATTTCGGTTTTTCTCTTAAATTTTATACGCAAAATCGAATTAAATCGGCTCAACAAACATGTTTCCAATACCAAAATTTGTCATCATTGCCTCTAGATATCAAAAAAACTGACAAAATATAGGTTTTTGGCCGAACTGTTCGGTGACACTAATAATAATACTTTGATTCTTTGCGAAATGGGATGATAAATTGTGCAAAAATAGTAAACTATAGTAAAAACTGAGAAATATCAAGGATTTACTTGTTAATGCTGCATTTTTATCAGCAGGTATTTAACATAAAAAATTATTAGAACATTTATAGTTTTTAAAATGGTATGTACACGGAAAGACAGCAATTAGTAAACTACTTAATTGATGCTAAAACTACTAAAAAAATAATTTAAAATGATGTTGCAGTAAAAACTGCTAAAATTAATAATTTTTTTGCTTAACCCTCTAACGTCTGACGATGACATTTGTCATCGTTTATAAAATTGAACCCAAATGCTTCGAATGAGTGTTTTATACTTAGAAATTGATACAGTTCGATATAAAAGTGAATTAGCTAAAAGTTTTGCGAAGAAACTGTTCGTATTCAGTGCACTGTTAAAACGCGAGAAAGCTTTAAAGTTCAAATTTTGTAAAAATTCAAAAAATAATTATTTTTTAATTAACTGAGATTTCCAACAACTAAAACACTTATTTAAGTTGATTTAAAACTCTTGAAAATTAAGTATAAGTAAGATTGAAGTGTTACCTTTAATAATCAATCCTTATTTTTCTTCAAGGACGAACAGGATTTTATCAGGATATCTCTAAAGGACATTGTCTTAACTTATAAAGTAATGGACGGATCGTTTTGAAATTTAGTATAGAGAAGACAGTCAGTAATAGTAGCAAAAGTCTAAAGTTTGAACCAAAAATATTGAAGTTAAGATACTTTTTCGCCCTATTTCGCATTTTGCAAAAAGCGAAAATCGCCATATCTTCTTAAAAAGAAACACAAAAAAGTTTATTTTTGGATTGTGGTTATGTCTTGGTAAGAGCAATAACTTTTGTTTTACTTGCATTAGTTTTCGAGATAAATTTTAAATTATTTTTGCTCATATCGCCGAAAGTAGTTAGCAAAAAACATTTTTTTAAGAGAAATTATTATTTTTTTTGCCAGACGAATACATGGTATGAATTTCATTGCAAAACAAAATTCGGGCATTAGAGGGTTAATATTAGTAAGATGAGAATAGCAAAAATAAATCTATTGAATCTACAAATATTTAGTTATATTTGAGCTAAATTTTAGTTAATTGAAAGTAAGAAATTAATCTGCTAAAATCAAACAAAATAATGAAATTTTTCAAGTTTTTTTTTCCAATTTTTTTGATTTTTTTTTAATACGAATCAGCAATCAGCAATTTTTAAGCAAAAGTTTGTGTTTATTTTAGCAAAATATTCCGTTATTTGCATTCTACTAAGTTTAAGGTAAATAGAACAAAAATGTTGTTGATATTACAGATTTTGTTTGCTGTTTTTAGTCCACAAATATTTATTAAAATTTTTTGCTAATTTTAGCAGAGTAAATTGGTATTTTCAATTAACTAAAATTCAACTCGAATGAAACTAAAATTTTGTAAAGTTAACTGATTTATTTTTGCTGTTCTTTTTTTTATTAATATTTAACAAAAAAATCTGCTAATTTTAGCAGTTTTTTTCAACGTAATTTTTAACTAATTTATAGTAACTTTTTCTGCTATTTTTATAGGTTTATTTCTATGAATGTAAAATGATTGGAAAATTAGTAAAATAACTTGGGCACGCCATTAAAATCAGCGTGGCCGAAATATATAGGATCATGATTTTGATTTTAATGGTCAATTTTGAAGCGCTGTGAGATCCATATATATAAATAGAAAAAATTGTCACAATAACAAAATTTTTCGTAAAACAAACGAAAATTTAATTATTTAACAAAAATCTTCGTTGTTTTGACAATAATTTCGTATTTTTAATGCATATATTATTATGAGTGTAGTGTTAAATTGAGCTTACTTTTAGTTAGATAAATTTGCCGATCTAAGATTTAGCATATTTACTCTAACTTAAACTACAAAAATTTGATTTTTTAACTCATGCTGACTCTCATAATAATCCATGCATAAAAATACGAAAAAATTTCAAAATTACCGCAAAACTTTCGTAAAATAAACGAAAATTTGTTTATTTTTCAAAAGTTTTCGTTAGTTTAACAATAATTTCGTATTTTTATGCATGGATTATCATAAGTGTAAAAATACGAACTTTAGTCAAAATAATTGTTCATAAAATTAACAAATTTTCGTTTATTTTACAAACATTTTTGTTATTTTTTATTTTTTTTCGCATTTTTATGCATGGAAATTATCAGTGTATAATTACTTAACTACATTTTTCTAATACTATAATTTTTATAAATTTTTTTATTCCTGCATTATTCCTTACAAACTTAATTTTCAAAAACTTAAACTTTTTCACTCGGTGACGCCAAACAAATCATATGTTTTTTTGAATTAACTTCTTTATGCCATTGTTTCGTTGATTTTGAATTGCTAAAATTGTTGTGGCAAGTACAATGATGGTGATGATGATGTTGATGATGTTGAAAACGTGCTGCTTTAAAAGTATTTCTACAAGATGACGACAAGAATGTTGATGTTGATGATGAGGAAGATTTTCTATTCATATTATTTCGATTATTTCCCCTCAACATTGTGGCCATTTCAAAGCATTCACTGTGATAACATTTTTTATCATCATCAACATTTGGGATGATAACTGTTTTTTTTGCTGTTGCTAGTGATTGTGGGTCATACATGTAATCTCACATAAGCTGATGTGTGTGCTGATGTTGTTGGCAATAATCACTGGTAAGTGCCACATCAATAGCATCATCATGTGCACAATTTTCATTCGTATTTGTGGTGCCATCAATTGCACCATTACCACCATTGCCATTCGTTAACATTGTTATGGAGGTCTCTTGAAGTCGGCTAAAATGAAAATATATATTTTTTTTGTTTTAAGAACAAGAGATTAATATGATAATAATAAAATGATTAACTAGTAGTGTCATACTATTTTTAACCTAAGTCAATGATATATAAAAAAAACAATTAATATTCTTATACCATTTACATTAGGGTGTCCCTTAAAAGTAGATTTGTCATTATACCGCCGTGTTTTGATTGCAATTGGTTTCAAATCGAAGAAATAGTTTTTTTTTTGCAAACATTAACTCGTGCCGAATTTTAGCCGAAAGTGGCCAATTTACAAATTTTGAAAAATTCTATTTTTTCCTTTATTCATTAAATATACTTTAACTTATTCATATAAAATTTTCAAAATTCATTTAAATTTGTGAACATATTAAAATTAAAATTTGAAAATATTTTGTAGACATTTACTGTAATGAAAGTTTTTGTGAAGCTACCCAGCCAGAAATTGCCAATGGTCTGAAAAATCAAGCACTGGCAGAGCACTATTTGCCAATGATCCAACAAATAAAATGCTGGCAAAGCACTGATTTACAACGCTCTGCCAACGTTAGTAAAAAGTGCTTTGCCAGTGCTTAATTAACAAAATTTACAACAGTAAAAATAATAAAAGCACTGGCAAAGCTCTGGCTTAGAACGCTCTGCCAATGTTCGTAAAAAGTGCTTTGCCAGTACTTGATTTACAAAATTTACAACCGTAAAAATAAAAAAAGCACTGGCACAGTACTGACTTAGAACGCTTTCCTACCATTGGCAAAAAGTGCATTGCCAGTACTTATTTACAAAATTTACAACCGTTAACTTAATTAAAACAGTGGCTCATCCCTTGTTCACAACAAGTAGAAAAATTCAAAACTGAATTGCAATTTGTGATTTGAAGTTGAGAATATTAAGGTCTATTATAGTCAGCACAAAGTATAGTTTTTGTACTAAAATTTTAATTAAGAAATTTATATATATTGGCAAAGCACTTATTATATTATTAAAAAAGCACTTTATTGGTTGTTCTACCAATGCTTTGCCAACGTTTTAAAATTATGGTTTTGGTACTGGCAAAGCGCTCATTGCCAGTGCTTTGCCAAAATTTTACAAAAAGGAACGGCCAAGCCCTGCCCGGTGTTATCATTTTGGGGTTGGCTAAGGACTTAAATCTTCAGATATTCAACGCTCTGCCAACGCGCATACCACCGTTGAAAGCACTGGTCCAATGCTTTGCCGTTCGTATTTTTCTGGCTGGGTAACTTTCGCAAATATTTACTTTTTTGGCTGAATTTTGGTACACATAATTTTTTAAGCTATTTACATATTATACTAAAAGGTGAACTCATAGGTCATCTTTTTTAGGCACATTTCGAGTTTTTCCCATGAACCGCTTTTTCTTTTTTGTACGAAATAATTGTTCATATTAACCTTTTTGCTTATGTCCAAAAACGCTTTGATCCTTTGCGAAATTTGGATATAAATTGTGCAAAAATTTGTAAAATACAGTAAAATTTTAGAAAAAGCGTAACTATTCAACTTTCTCAAACCGTTCAAAAATTTAAAATCGGTTCAAAGCTGACTTAGTTGAAAATATTTTAGTCCGTGGTGTCTTGAAAAAATGCTTTTTTTATCGATAACTTCAGATTTTGAGGGTGTATTCAAAATTCTGATGATGATGAGTGATTTACTCAACCAGGCTAACAACAATAGGTCATTTTAAAAGCATATTTTTACTGTAACACTGTGTAATTATTTTATGCAATTTGTTCCATATAGGATTAATATTTTCACTTTTGACCAAAAAAAGCCCAATATAAAATTAACAAAATGACTTCTTTCAGATTTTGATTAAAGTTGGATATTTGATAAAGGATACCGAACAAATGAAATTCTTTATCAGACCAATCTTACTTATGGTAGTTAAAAATGTGGTGTCGGAAATGTCTCCGGTTTCCATTTTTCGTTGTTTTCACATTTACTCCAAAGACAGTATACATAGTCACATATCCAAATTTAGTGAAAATCTGAAAGAAATGATTTTGTAAATTTCCAAGTGGGTTTGATTAAAAGTGCAAACATTAACCCTATGTCGATTGAGTTACATAAAATAATTATTTTTATCAAGTGGATTTTTTTATATTTTTTTGAACAATTTAACGTTTCGTGGGTCTTCTTTATATCCAGACCCCTAAGGGTTAAATATTTTTTAATGATTTTTTTTTATTAATAATATAATTATAGTCTAGTTAAATTAAGGTGATATTTTCCCGAAAATTATGCAAACTTTGATTTAATTTATGTTAAATTTTGACAAAATTATCACTTTTCTTAAAATGTCCTGGAACGGAAGTCGCACATAAACACGAATTATCATTTTTTCAAATTTATTTTTCTTCTTAAATTACAACTATTATATTATAAGAATAGCAAATCGACATCTCAAAATTAGGCATTTTAAAAAATTCTTTCAAATTGACTTAAAAAAACACACATTTTGCCACTTTTATCAAATTTGAGCGTCATTTTGGCTGAAGTTAGTTAATGATATCCGATAAAATCAGAATTCTATATTTGAATAATTTTGAGTATATTAAAGGAATAAATGAAATAAAAAATTAAATTTTAGGAATTTTTAATAAAAATTATTTTTTTTTTTTCAAAAATTGGCCATTTCTGGCAAATTTTCGGCACGGGTTAAGGTAAAAAAAAAACGATTTCTCCCATTTAAAATCATTTCTTATAAAAATGGGGTGTGTAAAGACTAATTTTTTTTGAAGAAGATACGTATAATAAAACTGAATGTTATTGGCAACCAGTATATTTAGGCATAGTTTTTTTTCGAAATAGCGTAATTTTGACCCTAACGAGACAAAAGGGTTAAGTGACAAAAGGGTTAAATTACTTGTTTACATTGAAATATTACTACAAGAATTATCACACTTAAAATCTGTATTAAGTTTGTTAAAGTGACTTAAATTATATTTTCTCGTTTTTTTTTTCTTTAATTCTTACCTTTTTATGGTACTTTGTTGAAAACAAGAACGCCTTGAGTGATAATACCTCTTGGAAGCCGTGCTAGTTAGTGATGTATCACGGTGCATGCACATAGTATCATTTCGCTTTTTATGTTTAATGCGAGCACCTTCACAGAAAAGATATCTAAGGAAAAAAATACAAAAACAAACCCAAAAAAATCAACATAAAGGAGGCGGGAAAATAAAGAAAATTGGATAGTCTTCCAATGAAGGATATTGTTAATTAAAAGTACAATGAACAAAAAAAAAATAAATACACAACCACTAACAATTTTAAGGACATAAAAACTAGTTAAATAATAGTCAGTAAGATAGTTTTATATTAAACTTTTAATTATATTTTAAAGTTTTTTTTTTTTTTTGTTCTTTTTTTATTTTCACTTAAAATATTTAAGTTAATTTTGTATAATAAAGCAAAATTAAAATTTCATTAGCAAATTTCTTAAAATATACATAGATAAAACTAAAATATTAAAAATAAAATAATTTCATGCATTTAAATTTTTTAAATATTTAAAATCAGGTATTCGCGGAATTTTTGTAGACAACATTTGTACTATTGGCCATTATTTTTGCATTACAAAAGGTTTATTAATTTTAAAATAACACATTTCAAATTGTCTCTTTTTTATATTAGTAAACGCGTATATTATTCATTATTTTATTTCACAAGTGCATTAAAATTTTCAATTTAAATTTTTAAATAATACAGTATGCGAAAGAACCAAAGCATACACACTGAATATCCATTTTTTTACTAGTTAGTTTTATTTAAAAGTTTTGCAAGTATTTTATATGTACACTGTATTGACATATGATCGAAAGACATTTTGCTTGATGAGTGGAATAATTGTTCTTCGTGGACTTCTTTCTACGTCGAACGAAATTACCAAAGCATACAAATAAAAAAGTTGTTGAAACTATTACAATTAATTGAAACATCGTTTGAAAACGGGTAATTTATGTTTTGTTATACCTCCTACTACCTGGAGAAACCATAACTGAAGATTATATTTACCGCCATCGTGGTACAAATTCGCGGTTATAGCTTTTCCCTTCCTAATCCAACACATTTTACTTTATGAGAATTTCGCGTATTAAAACTTATGACTACTATATTTGCCAACGTTGTTTGGCACTGGAATGCTGCTGTTTATATATAAAAATGTTCTATTAAAAAAATAATTTTTTGAGGCCCTTGGTGTTGTTATCCAGTGAAAATATTCTTATAAATTTAAAATTTATATCCCAAAATGAAACTAAGACTATCTCTGACAAAGCTTCTGCATCGCTGCATCTTCATGTAATAAATTAGTCACAAATAGCACTTTATTTCAGCATATATAAAAAGATAAAATTTGATAAAAGTAGCTAGATATTTTTTGCGATTCCTATCAATTTTTGATTTATTGCACATGAAACTTTTTTGGTACTCCAACTTAAGCTTATTTATGCAAAAAATGGCGTCGAGCTCGAGCATTTTTTATTTTATTAAAAATTATAATTTTAACCAATTTTAAATAAAAAAAATAGAAAAGGCTAATCTTAAGTATAATACATGTTAAGATATGTTAAAATTACTTTTTAATTTGCTAAATCTAATGCTTTAATGGTAAAATGTATTGGAATCGTTGTAAACACTCTTGCAGATCTTAAATATTTACATACAACATGAAGTCGTTTGATTTTGCTGGATAAATAATAAAATTCTAATTTTGATGGCATTTCTTACATATTGATTTTCAACTCTTCGAAATCATTCGTCGTTTCTATATCCTATAGATTTTTGTTTTTTTTTGTAATCAAAGGACCTGTTTTGGTATACTTGCATATTTCTTTGAATGTCAGATTGCATTTACTGCATGCTAAAATATTTATTTTAGCCTCGGGCTAAAAAGCATGCAGAGTGCATTTTTGCATTAATATTAAACTTTGTACTAACGCTTTTCAAAAATTTACACAAACCAGTTTTTATTAAGGACTCTATTTTGGTTCCTTTTTTGTTTGCTTGACACATACAGCAAAGTTCATTGATCTGAATGTTTTGTTTTTTTTCGTTTTGCAGGGAAAGTCTTTTGAAAAATTTACGTATGTCTGGCGTTCATAATAGTAAATTTATTTATATTTGCATTGAGTCTTACATCATTACAGTATAATCATTAAATATTAGCAAAATTCTAGTAGTAACGAGAAAAGAGAAAAATAAATTTTCATTTTGTATGCTTTGGTTCTTTCGCAGACTGTATAATTAAGTTTGTTAGACTTAAGTATGCTGTTTTTAATTTTATTTCGAAAAAATTCATAATTTCGTTTCTATGTGTATAAACAAATACCTATTGAAATGTTTGCGAAATGCTCCGCTAACAAAATACAATGCTACTGGATTGGCACAACTATTGGCAAAGGATAGACAAAAGCCAACAATACGAAGGACATGCCAAAAATAATTATAATCATCTTGTGCGGTGGGCCTGGAAGTAGAATGAAGAGAAAAAAAGTATTAGTGATGATCAGAAAAAGCAAATATTATTTTTTTTTTTTGTTTTTTTTTTAGCTTTTTTATTTTTTTACTTATATTTTTTACATTTTTACTTATATTTGCTTTTTTTTTGTTGTCATTTTTTGGTTTTTAATTTTTGGCCTTAAAAACTGATTTTTCTAAAATTGTTGAGATTTTTTAAATGTTTTTTTTTTCCCATTTTTTTTTTTTTTTTAATTGTTCTTTAAAAAGTTTAAGTTTTTGTCTTTTTTTGTAGTTTTGCTATTTTTTGCCTTTTTTACAATATTATTCGTACAAGTATAGGTTCGTACAGGTAATAAATATTCTTGTGTTTATATTTTTAATTTGTTATAACTTCCGCAAATTCGTACAAATTTGGTCTTTTCGGAAAACTTATTTCAAGGACTCCTCAAAAAAATTGATAACTTCAAGGAAATGTGTATAGATAATTATAATCTAGTCAAATTAAGATGGTATTTTTTTGAAAATTATGCAAGCTTCCATGAAAACCTTCAAATTTTGTTCAACTTCTGACAAAATAATAAATAAAAAAATTTGTGCGAAATGTTTGATTCCAGGCTAAAGTGGGTTAATGATATTTGATAAAGTCAGAATACCGCAGACTTATTCTATATAAAGCATAAAAAAATATCCAACTTCCAACCTCCACCCCCTTCAATTTTAATCACACTTGGTACGGAGGGTAAGTGTCACATAAGTATGTCATCACCCAAGTTTTTGTTTGATAGCTTTTACAGTTTTGGAAAAAAGTTTTCTTACATAACCGTTTATATCTTTTTGAAATACAGCATTTTGAACCGCGGTTTTTGAAAAGAATGCATTTTGTTGAGAATAAGTGAATAACTTGTGATTACCAGTAAAGCCATTATTTAAGTAGCTTTAAAATGAGATATCAATGACTCTCGTAGTTAAAATGATATTTAGTATTTTGCACAACTATTTTTTTAAAATGTTTTATATTTAAAAACGCGATATTTCAAGATCCTCTGGGATTAGCTGTCTTACATTGGGACGAGGTTATAGTTATATGATGTACATCTTATATACCAAATTTGGTAGAAATCAGAAATGGTGAAAGAAATCGAGTGGTTGATTTTATATGTTTTCAGTCCATATCTCAATAATAATGAATATATTAAAGGAATTAATGAAATAACAAATAAAATTTTTAAAAATTTCGAATTTTGGTAATTTTTCAAAAATAGGCCACTTTTCCAAAAAAAAGATCGATTTCTTTCGTTTCAAACAATTCGCAATAAAACTGGAGGTGTAATGACATATCTATTTTTAAGGGACACCCTAATTTATAATATAATCTATATTTTTTTTTTAAAGTGCTACTTTAAGAAATTATGTATGATTTATAGCTAATTTTGTTTACTTTTCTTTAGAACAAATCTCAAATAAATTTCAAAACTTAATTAAATCCACAAACTTTTAAAATTTTTCTTGTTGAAAGCCTGCATACTTACCAAGAAAATAAACTTTATTTTAAGAAAATTAATATATAAACTTCAAGGTTATGACCAATTGTATGCAATTATATTGAATCTTAACAAAAAGTATTGTAATCAAGAGGAAAAACTATTTTTGATTGAAACAATTGCTCATGTTAGCAATAAACAGTAAAAGTTTAAAATAACAATACCAGTAGTACCAGCGTAGCTATTCAATAAATAATAAAATTTATGTATTGTTCTTAAATTTTTTTTTATCAAAGACTATTAAAATTTAAGAATTTATAAAAGCCTTATACTATTTCAATCATACATGGGACTAATGAATTAAGTGTACTAATGATATGATGATTTCATTACCATAACATTGATAGTTTCATTACCATTACATATTTCATTAAATTAATGATACTGATTTAAGGATTTAATTTCATTGATTAATGAAAATGGTTTTAAATTTCATTGCCAATAATAAAGAATCAATTGAAAATATAAGTAAAGGAATGAAGCCTAAAGTGGACCTTTCCTTTTATTTCGTGTTGTTGTTGTTGAATATGTCAAAACTGTCAACTGTCATCGAGTTTAATTTCCGCTATCACTATTTTAATAAAGTTTCCACTTGCAGGCACACTTTTTTCTTGGTCTTATTGTGTCTTTTTCAAAAAAAAAAAACGCAATATAAAGTATAATTTTTCGTAAACATAAAAAGTGAATAGCAAACAAGTTTTAAAGAATTTCCCCAGTCGGATTTTTTAAACGTTAAGAACTTTTTTTTCACAATTTTAATAAAACTAATTGATTTTATAAACAAACATTATAAATAGAACAAAAATGTGAAAAATTTAATTTTGATAATGTTCCCTAAACTGGACCTTTGATATATTTTCTTATTTATTTTGATTTTTTTTCCAAGTTTCAGTCTCTTTTAAATGGTTTACACATCACTTTATCTGTTCTGGTCTATTTTGGAAAATTTTTCAACATGTTTCACAACAAACTTCAAATCGTTTGTTTACCGCAATTAAAAAAGTTTGCATTACATATAAAACACTTAAGCAGCTTTAAACGATACATAAAATATTTTAATTTCAATACAAATTTTCGTGGATTTTAATTAATTTTCTAACTGTAGAGAGTTTTTAATTTAGGTCCACTTTAGGGTACATGTTCCCTAATGTCGACCTTTTGAGTTGTTTTGAAAATTGTTATATAACAATGAAAATAAAGATTATTCAAGTTCGAGACCAAACTCTATATTTCTTTATTGGGATATTGTTCTAAAAAATAATCTATAGAGTTTTTGTTTTCAAACTTATTAATTGACCACTTTCAGGAATGTGTTGACAGATATATTTCGGGAATTTTCCAGGTTCCCATCTTCAGAACACGTTTTGAAAGAAGTGGCAACCTCATGCAAACCTCAAACATTCATAAAACCTAGTTATCCCACTTAATGAGAACTAATATATAAGCTTGAAGTTAAAGATTACTACCACAGATCAAAAATAAATTGAAAACATGTTCGTTTTGTTCAAGCTCTACCTTTGGTAGATATACTATACACGCTTTCTCCTTTTTATGTTTACACTTGTTTTGTGTTATTTAAAAACAAGACGTAAAGGGGAACTCTGTCTTGAATAATTTTCAATTTCATTGCACAATTAAAGGTCGAAAAAACATAATTTTTATTTTTAATAAAAATTATATCAAAGTTGTAAAAAGACAGAGTACGGTCTTAGTTTACTTCCGCTTTACATCTTATTTTTAAATAAAAAAAACAAGTTTTTTCTTTTTTTTTAATTTTAACCAATACTCAGGGGATGTCCCCTACTCATGCAGTGCATTGTATTGATCAGGAAAATAGGGTATGGGAGGGAGGAAAGAGGGAGTAGTGTTTGTGGATATTTGATTTAAATTTTTCTAAATTGTAAGTAACAGGGAAGACTTCTGCGGGAAGTTTGTTCCACATACGAATCGTTCGACTAAAAAACGAATTTTCTCTGTAATGCGTTGTGGGAAACACAGGACAATCAACTACAAACGGATGTGCTCTACTAGATAAGCGAGTATTACGAATAAAACCTCGGGCTCGAGGAATAAGTTCACTTATCTCAGATGTGCTCCTCCCATGGTAATATCGATAGCAAAGTGTCACACAACCCACATTCCGACGATGCTCCAATGAATCAATAGAGTTGGATACACTACTGTCATTGAGTAAAGTAAGTCTTGCACCGTTTTAGAAAACCAAGACACTTGAATGCCTCTTTCGACACTTGAAATACGTGCTTATTCCAACGGACATCAAACTGTATTCTCATGACCGGAACATCAAGAGTATCCGATTCCTCAATACCTATACCATCCATAGCTACAGATAACAATGTTAATTCCACAGCCCATCTGTGGGTTAACATACAACATTGGGTCTTGCGTGCATTAAAATCGACCTTATTCGCGCGACCCCACTCAGAGATTGTAGAAAGGTCTTGATTGAGTGTCGCATTCATGTTCTGCCGCATGACCTCTATCTCCAAAGAGCTTGGCCTGTGATCGAATGAAAATGAATGACAAATGTTGCTGTCATCTGCAAAAGAGTAGATAGATTTATAGATCTAATGCAAAAATTCATTGATATCATGCAGATAATTCTCTCAGTGTAGGAATTCTGTCCGCCGTGAAGATTTACTCTAGATACCTACAGACAGAAAAATAAAGTGCCAAGCGAATTGAAAAGTATATTTTAGTGGGAACAATCAACAAATTCTGTACGCTTAGAATACATTGTAGGTAAAGACCACTGCAATTGTAGTTGAAAACAAATGAAATTTCATTTAAAGAAAGGACGACTTACATTTCAGTAAATTCAACGAACATTGTCATTTGTTTTTTAATGTTTAAAAAATGACTAACAATTGTAGTGAAAATGAACCACATGGTAGTAAAAAATAAACAAACATTTATTTTTTTATTTTTTGAAATAACAAAAAACTACTGTAAAAAATGAATGTAAAATCATAAAACAGTCATTTGATGTGGTTTGTTTTTTTAAATGAACTACAAGGTTATTAAAAATTTTAATTTGTTCTACAAATGACTGACATTTACAATAAAAATAAAGAAACTGTATTACAACCCACACAAATACATATTTTTAAAACAGAAGTTCCCTGAGTGTAAGTACAACCATTTTAAAATTAATATTCCTGAATATTTGGGTGTTGCAACTAAAATGCAGTTGAACTAACCAAATTCTTTTGTGAAAACCGATGTTGAGTTATATCAACCGATTTCAGTCGACAATTTTTGAAATCACTCATAATTTTATTTATTAAGTGTTATTAAATATCTTTATAAGTTTTTAATTAAATAGATTTATTTGCACTCTGTTCTCTATATATGTATAACTCTTAATAAAATTTAATAATAAATTTTTTTGCGGTCTCTACCAGGAAATGAATTTTCTTATTTTATTTATTATTTTTCTTTGTATTATATGTCAAGTTGACACATTAACCGCATAGTGTTGGCAACGTTGAAAACCTCTTAAATATTAGATCGAAAGGACAATACCAATTGGTTTCTGTGAATTGGCACTTAGAGTCTGAGTGTATGTGTGTTTTTTTTTTGTGAAAGCTTATATGTGTGATTTTTCTTTTTAATAATATATAGAAACGTTAAACTTACCAGTAATAGAACCACAACATGAAAACATGAATTGGCAGGAAGCAGATGCCAAAAATAACCACAAATGCCAAAACTGTCAAAGCCACTTTACGTCTGGCACGTACCTGGATAAAACATGAATATTAAACAAAAAAAAAGGGAAATGAAATAAAATAAAAGGAAAGGAAATTTTATCAAAATTCTTATATGTATATCAATACACTTAAAATAATTAAATAGTAAAAAACGACCAATACCACTGTGCAACAAGAAATTATATACCTAGCGAAACCAACGGGACAAAAAAAAAGACTATCAGTAGAACAAAAACACCAAAGGGTTTTGAAAACTAAGCTCGTATTTTATTTTTATAGCCTTTTGGAATTTGGCTATTTTTTTTTTACCGAATTCGTCATTACGCTAACATAATTATCTTCACTACAATAATGAATTTCTTCATAGCTTCTATGAAAATTGTCACTGGAACTCGTCCATTGAAACTTTTAATATAGTCTATGAAACAGTTTTCATTAAAGTCAATGTTTATGAAATGTTTGTAATGAATCATTCCGACAATGAAGCGTTTATGGAATTTATGAAATTGTTTCAAGTGTTTTAATGTTAAGAAGTTGTTTAAATTAATAAAACTCTTCATAAATGTCTTGAATATTGTGTTGGAACTAAGCCAATAAACCGCTTCATGTGATTTCATAGAAGTTAAAAATTAATAAATATATAGAAATTATAAAGCACTTTATAAAATATGTTGAACACTTGAGAATAAAATCTTAAAACTACACTCAAAAAAATAAGTTAGTAGAAAAGTTAGTAAAACATCTTGTAAATCAGGTATACTATTTTTCAGCAAATTTTTTGCTAAAATTGTGTTTTAAACTAAAATTTTAGTTGTACTTATTCAGCACTTAACTGTTTTGAACTAATGTTTTACTAATATTTTACTAATGTTTTACTAATTTATTTTGCTAAAAAATTGTGTTGGTTAGCACATCAATAGTGTGAACGACAACCAGACTGAAAGATATACTCAGAATGAATTAGATGTCGCTGCATGTCACGATGTAGTAGTGACGAGGAAAATTATACTAAAAAGTACAACTCTAATAAGACATAATATAAAAAAATCAACCATGGAAGATTTTTGTATCTGTTTTTCATACATAAAACAAAATAGTGGATTAAAACAACTAAAATTTTGCGTCGTCGCCGGCTTGTGAAAGTAATTGTCTATTAATTAAATAAAAGACAAAATAAAATATTTAAATTTAATAAAGATTAAATGTGTATTTGTAAACTAAATGTTTATATATATTAATAATCTTGTGTGTTCAAATTGCAAACAAATATGCAATAGCTAGACAGACTAAAGCGAAAGACAAAGACATACATCTTAGGTACATTTTTCTGTTTCCTCTTTCTTATTGCAAAAAATGGTTGTATATGTTATATTTTGTTATATTTTTCGTTTCGTTTCTATAATTCTCTGCGGCATTTGCGTTCCTTTAAAAGATAGCATCATTTAGACTATAATTGATGTTTATGTTATGTATATTTATTTCTATTGTTTTTAGATATTACATTAATTCATATCGTCAATTTGGGAGTATGAACATTTTTATATTTTGTAATGTATTGTAAATTATTTTAAAAAGAATCACAAGAATATGTTTTATGATTTTTAGCAAATAAATTAACTAAAGTATAATTTTTCTACAAATTTTTTGAGTTTTTTTCAGTCTACTAATATTCAGCAAAACTTTTACTTAATCTACTAATTTTGTTGCTAAAAATCAGCTCGTTGATGTTCAGCAAAAGATTTTACTGACATTAGCAATTTTTTTGCAAGCCCTCCTGACTAAAATTTTGCTGACTCAGCAAAATTTTTTGCTGACTTTGCTAACTTCTTTATTTGAGTGTATACTTTGAAATGTATGAAAATTAATGAAATTATGAAAGAAAATTTATGAAAGAAATTACTAAAGAAAATTTTCATTAAATTTATAAAATCGAATGAATTATTTTTATGAAACTATGAAATTTTTTGAAAAAAAGTTTATGAAACATTTCTTAATATTAATAAAACTTCCTGGATATAATGAAATTCTTCATTGAATCTACAAAAAAAAAATCTTTTAAAATTGTTGCATTGATATCATGAAGGATAATTCTTTTAGTGTATATAAATTACATTTTTGCTGTTAGGATCCTTGCAGAAAAAATGGCTAATATCAGCAAAAAAGTTACTAAATTTACCAAAATTTTTGCAAAATCGGCAACTTTTTGCAATTTTATTTACTTGGGTGTGCAACAAATTTGAGGTCACCGAATGTATACTGTATGAAACCAACGCGAAATGAAAATTGAGTGTTAGTAGATTAAAACCGCCAAATGATTAGCGCGGATTTCATTTGTATTAGGCAAAAATGTTGCTGACTTTACAGGCTTTTTTTTTTGTATGTGAAATATAATTTTTTCTGTTTTTCCATGCATAAAAATACGAAATTATTGCCAAAACAACAAAAAATTTCTTAAAATTAACGAATTTTTATTTATTTTTAAAATGTTTTGTTATATTGACATTGTAAGTTCGGCACCGTGAAATAACTCCCAAATGAAATAACTCCCAAATGAAATAACTCAAAAAAAAAAAAAAATTAAATAACTCCCAAAAATTTTCCATATAAATTGGGATTTATTTCACTATGAAATAACTCCCAATGCGATAGGACTTAGTTCACAATCTTCAGTTAGAAATTATTTCGTTATGCAATAACTCCCAAATGAAATAATTCCCAACCAGGTTTTGTTTGGACTTATTTGGGACTTATTTCATTTTCATTTTTAAATGTGATTTCATCGTTGGGAGTCATTTCATTTCTATTAAAATTACATTTTGGTAAATCATAACGTCCAATGACATAATGTCCATGGAAGTTATGTCGCTCGAAAAGTGTCATAATGTCCATGGACTTTATGACACTCTGCAATGTGACATTATGTCCACAAATGGAATTACATAAAGTCCATGGACATTATGCCACTTTTTGGGTGACATAAGGTCCTTGGACATTATACCCCAGTGTAGAAACAGATCAGTAATTTTGAAGTTTCTTTTGTGTCGCACGCAGAAAAAACGAGTAATTGTAAAAACAAGTGTTCCTGTGTGGCGGCCTTCGGCCGCTCTTAGGGGTTTTTTCCTCCGTAGAACGCGGCAGGCGGCTTCGCTAAATAAAGCTTTTTCTGCGTGCGATTATACGATTTATAAATTTAGTTTTATTTTGTGATGTACTACTAAAGAATATTTAAAAAAATTGTATTGATATACTAAATATTATTAATCTTTTTATTTTAAAAAGTCTGAACGCTATACCACATTTGAAAGTGACATAATGTCCAAATTTGTCAAATTCCAAATTGTCATAAAGTCCATTGACATTATGACACTTTTCGAGTGACATAACGTCCATGGACATTATGTCATTGGACGTTCTGACATGCCACCTCTGGAAAGCGGTGCGTATGATGCGCGGCTCCGTTTCGCGTAATGCGGCGCCACCGTGGTTCGCGTCCTACAGGCGCGGCCACGGCCGCAAATCACAGAATTCGATATTTTTTAATTGGGAATTATTTCATTTTTCTTTGGACTTTTTTCATTGGGAGTTGTTTCATTATTTGTTGGGAATTATTTTATTACTATGAAATAACTTCCAAATGTTGGGGCTTATTTCATTTTTTCTTTGGAGGTTATTTCATTTATTAAAATTGGGACTAATTTCATTTTTTTTGGACTTATTTCATTGGGAGTTATTTCATTGGGACTTATTTCATTTGGGAGTTATTTCACGGTACCTGTAAGTTCTACCCCAAAATCTTTTTTTTGTAGGCTAGAACTCTTGAAAATACTTAAAATAATCCATGCATAGAATTACAAAAAAAAAATGTCAAAATATCAAAAACTTTCATAAAATAAACAAAAATTTGTTAATTTACCGCAACTTTTCGTTCCTTTGACATAATTTCGGTATTTTTATTCATGGCTTAAGATAAGAGTATAAATAATTTCCACCCTACTAATAATAATATAACTAGTCCAATTTATAAATTCCAACATAATTCAATTTAAAGCTTACCTGTCTAACGGCACCATGCATTTCACCGGGCACATTTGCTGAATACATTAAATGTCGTGCTATTAAAGCATAAAATACTCCTATTATAACCAATGGTATGGCATAGTAGACAAGAAAACGCAATAATACCATAGTTTTAGCATATTCTAGACCCCATTTCTCCGGAAATGGATAACACAAAGAAAACGATTTGTTGCTGTTGATACTAACTTCCTAAGTAAATATTTTCAAGAAAGACAAAAGCACATTAAGATGGATTACGAAATGTATTTTGAGTGAACTATGCACTTGGTATAAACAATTTAAATTCACTGGAATTTTAATTTACATAGTAAAATGAAATGGGTGCTATGATAAAAGGTCAAAGTTTAAAATTATACCTTAACATATGTACCAATTAAAGCTGGTAAACCACACACGATGGCTAAGAGCCATATTGATACTGCAATAGCTATGGTCATACGTGTGGCACGTTTTCCACCTCCTGTTAAAATAATATGAAAAGAAAACAAAAATTTTTTGGGTAGTTTACTAAGTTAAGACCATTAATTTAAAATAAACTTTGTTTCTTTCAACTTACCGTGGGCATGAAATTTTCTCAAAGGATCCACTATGGCAAAATAACGATCACCCGATAATGCCGTTAGGGTAAATACAGAAACTCCAATTGAAACGTCTTTGAAATATTCCGAAAGTGTACATAAAAATTACCCCACGGCCAGGAATCTACAGTATATACGGTAGACGTCAAAGGTACAGTGGTAACAATGACAAGTAAATCTGCTAAGGCTAAGGAAAATATATAACTGAAAATATAATAGGAAAAATTGGTTATTGATTTGAGTATTGGTTTAAATAATAAAAAAAATTGACTAGGTTACGCTAACAAGGGAGGAATCCCTACCCTAACTAGCAGATTTTGATGAACTTTGGATATATTGTAGAGGAAAACATAGAACAGAGACACGTATTGTTTTAGCTAAAAGTGGGGTTGAAAATTCATTTTTTTTTTTTAAGATAAGCAACACTCAGGAAATTCTTCCTACTAATTAATGTGTTGCTTTCTTTGGAAAGGGGATAATGGAGAGATGAAAGGTGGTGAAAGATGAAGGGCTTCAAACATGGCAACACTGTAATTGCGCGAGTAGATAAGTCTTAAAACTGTTGTTGCTCGCCACCTGATGTAGAGTTGGCGAATTTATTGAAGCTTTTTATTTCATAGCCCTGATTCATTATTTTACTTCAGTGGGGTTAAGTGCTATGGGAACACCGGAGGTGGGCGCAGCGATACATATAAGTGATAGAAAACTCATACATATTATTTTTCTAAATTGATGTTATCGTCACCGGGAATCGAACCCGGAACCATCTGTGTAATAGTCCAACGCGCTAACCATTACACCACATTACACACCTTGTATTAAAACTTGTCTTTAATTTACGAAAACCAATTCTTTTTTATTACACTGGGTTAAAGTACTTAAGAAAACAAACATTTTGGTACCCATATGGCCTATATAGCGCACCCAGAGTTGCCTCATTTTGAATATAAGAAAAAAAGGCTCTTCAAGAAAAGTCGCACAAAAACTGAAAGATTTCGAATATCGATAAAAGCTCAGACACCCCCTTAATTAAATTAAATAGGCATTACTATGCATTATTTTTAGCTTAATATATTAGGGAAGCATTTCCCTTCTCCGAATCCTTTTTTTCGACCTAACCTAACCTAGCTTAATATAACTACAATTCCTTAAAAAACGCCAGATTTATTGTTACTCAAAACACAGTTCTTAATAGAAAAAATTCTTGAAGTCTTTAGACCTAATTTTTTAAGCAGCAAATATGTCTTCAAAAATGCTTTCATTTAATACCCAGATTTGTCTATAGTTACTTAAATAGTACAAAAAAAAAAACCATAATAAAACGCTTAAACATGAGATTGGTCAGCTAAACAGAAAATACGTGTACCTCATATTTTAATTCTCTACAATATATCTAAGGTTCATTAAGATCTGCCGATCTGGGTCGGCATACCTCCTTTGCAGGCTAAAAAGAAAATACATAGGTAACACTTTTTTTTAAGCTCTTTAAAAGACCACATAAACGGTAAATAGACACATCCTACAGAGTAATTAGTGGACTAAATTAGTTGCCAAATAAAAAATGCAACTAATTTGTTAGTTGCAATTTTATGCATAATAAGACATTTTGGGGTGAAGTGAAAAATTTGGGGGTGAACTGGTAATATAAGTATAAAGTATCAGAACTAAATAAAATAATGCAATTTACAGTAATTTATGTTTATTAACAGATAAATGAATAATTTCAAACATCTTTGACACCTGTCCCAACAGACTGAAGATGCCTCTTATTTCTCAAAGATTTATTTAATTGAGTGAAACGGTGGATAGTGTTAAGTTGACTATACTTAAAAACTATGACACGTAAAGCGATAAAAAGTGACTACATGTACTTATATTTGATTATTTGTAAGCTGGAAAGTAATGATAGTTTGTGCAAGCAAGTCATTTATGTTTTTATCTCTCAAGTATAACATGTCGAGACAGTTGATTGACAACCTGAAGTCCCTAGTTCGTCTTCCGCGTGGGCACATTTAAATAAAAAAAATGCTTTTTTTTAATTTTCTTTTCTTGAAAATTTGTTTATAGGCTCATTGCTTTTGTCCATACTGGTAAGCATATAGGTAACCACATATTTTTGATTTTTTGTAAGGTGGTTAGTAATGATAAGGCATAATTTTGCTCGACATCACCATAAAAAACTATTGAGATTTGTAATGAAAATTGCAGGACTTGCCAATTCCAAATTACTTATATAACTACATATATAGTAATGCTTTTTTTATATGTTAAATACATGCATGTGTAATATGTACATACCATGCCGTTAATTTAGCTCATATAAACTAGGGTGTTTATCATTATTTCATCATGGTTTTGGCTATAACTCAAAGAGACCCTGTATCTCCACAAATGTAGAAAAGGGTTCAAGGGTAAGCATATATTTTTTTAAGAATTAAAAAAGACCGCCAAAAAATGACAGCTGTCATTAAAAAAAATCAGTATGCACATAATTTGAAATTTAACCGGAAAATAAGTCCATTACGAATTGTATATCTTGTAAATATTAAAATGTTTTTTTCAATTTTTATTACGTCATAATTCAAAAATTTATATTTTGCCGGTTTCTTGCCGACCATGATTGAGTTGCCATATATTCACTCTAATATATTGCACTGAATGTCTCTTAAATTACTTAAAAAAATTCACATTTATAAAATGTTCTGCTAACATAACATAAATACGTTGCTTAAATTGCTATTACCCAGCAAAACTTTCTATTACCCGGTAATAGGTTTGGGAATAAGGAATTAAGGTCGGTTACTAGTTACTTTTATATTACAAACCCTATTACAAACACTACTTGAAAATTTGATTTTTTTATATTGTATATTAAATTAAAATTTAAAAATTTTGATTTAAAAATTTTGAACATGAAATTTTTAATAAGTTTTGGGTGAAAAAATTAACTTTGTTTTTAATAACGTGGTAACGTGTTACTTTTCTATTACAAACTCTATTATTTTAGCAAGGGCATGTCCATCGAGATAAATACTTACTTCGGTAGCATGTTATTCCTCATTTACAGACAAATAACTATTTTGCACTATTTAAAAGGACCTTTTTAAACTTTTTTTTAACTAAAAAAAAAAACCCAATGTTTTATAATTCTGGTTGTCATGTTGATGAGAAATTACGAAAATTTATTATAAAATTTAGTTCACCGATTGAACTTAATTTTTGAAAATCTTGACAGATCGGACCATGAATTTTTCAAATACACAACGTGAAAAAGGCAACATTTTTTGCTCTTTTTCTAGTAACATAAATAATACAAATTATAATGTCAGGTTTGTTGGATAATAGTTTTAAAAAATGTTTAAAAAATAAGTTATTTTTTAAAAAATTTTTTTTAATTCTGTTGACGTAAAAAACAATTCAAATTTCATATATTTTTGAATCAAGATTTGTTCATAAAAATATGAAAAATTAAACATTTTTAAATATCTTCTAACGCCTAGGATTTATATTCTGTCAAAGTTCTTACTTTGGTTACTAATATTTTCACTAGAGGGCGCTTTATGGTTAAATAAAACAAGAAATTTGTTAATTAATCTTATTCTCTATATTTGCAACGTTTTGTAGAAAAATATTAAGAGGATCTATGACGTGTGCTCAATGAGTTATTAAGGATTAATTTTGTTCTAAAATTCTCTTGTGAACTTATTGGTTGTATTTTAAATATTAATTTAATTAATATTATCTGTTACTAAACATGTAAAATGAAATAAAAATATTCTTTCAACCCAATATTTTTTTAACAATTATCCTCTAATAAAACTCAGCTAAAGAAAACACATAAACTATCGGCAAATAACGTGATAAAATATATTTAAAAATGTGTAATCTGTGTATAATAATGCTGGTCAAATTTATTTAGTATTGCTATTCATAGACTTTTAAAATAAAAGTGAAAAAGTAAATTTATGATACTTTCAATTTGCCCAGCAAAAAAAAAAATGTAGTTGATGTATTGAATTTGTCAGTAGATTTTAAATTGTTTAAACATTATCGCTTACGAGGAGGCACTAAAGTAAGGCAGATCATTTCTTGTATAGGTCATCTCAAACTATAATCCCGTCTATAAAGTATATGTTATTAATACTAAAAGGAAGCAAGAAAAAAATAACTAAAAGTCGAACTGTGACTTACTTTATTAGTACCCCTTTGTAAGCCATACCAATGCATATTAGTAATCTCAAAATCATACTTATTTTGCTGCTGGGTATAAAAGTATATACACACGATTAAACAGCCAACGGAAGTTTATTGATTCCAGAAATATTGCCATTCTAAATATCTACATGTATTTGTAAATAATATATGTATTAGTACCAGTATGTGTGTATGTGCTTGCAATGAAATACTTATTTGCTGTTGAATTTTTGCAAAATTAAATTTGTATATCTTAGTAGTAGATACCCAGCAAAAAAAGGCATCAAAAGAATAGATAAAGACGCAATACATTGCGATGATTTGGATTGCGATGTTATGAAAATTTGGATCGGAACCAATGCATTTTTATATGGTTGGTCTCTTTTATGATCCTTATTCATTGTATCTTAAGCAATGCTTATGGTTTAATGAAAGTTTAATTCTTTTGATGTTCACAAGGGAACATTCCTAGGAGACAATCTCGATTAAGCTGGAATTTGTATTCTATTGTTAACTTTTCCGAAAGGATTTTTTAACCTAATTGGTGGGAAATGCTGTCTTCAAAGTAGATTCAATATGGATATCAAAACTTTTCTTTTCTCGAGTATTTTAACGTAGGTTTCTCATATTTCATATGTGCTCCTTTACAAAAAAAAAATGCATCTATATTTTCCAATCCCTTTTACCCCCTAAGTTTAAGGTGGGGCCGATTTGGATAGAATAGATTTGTAAAGATACAATTTTGTTCAAAATCACATTTTTGGGAGTTGTGGAAAAGAACTTTTTTATAAGTGGAAATACAGGAACGAATTTGGAATCAATGAAAAATTGAATATTTAGGAATCACTATCATTTTATGGTGGGTAGGTGTAGTCAATATAGTATGTATGCATTTACAATCATTAGGTTGGACCAAAAAACTGGTACATTATTTTATAAAATACAAATATAAAAATCAATAAGTTTATTACCGATTTTACGTTAACACACTTTGTTCAAAAACTGTGTAATAACCGAAGTCTTATTACACAATTACGCATTAAATTATCCCTAAAAACTACATCTCTCTAGTATTGATCACAACAAGTTTCGTTAAAATCGACCTGCAAGCAACAAGATTTCTCTGCTCTACAAAATATCCAAAGTTCATTGATATCTAAGGATCCTCCCCAAAGGACCTATGCTGTTACAGTTACATCCGAGTAACTGTACTTCAACTATATTTTGTTTGTGTTTTTGTCTTTTCCATTTTTTCTGTGCTTGTGGTGTTTTTTATTCTTTTATTTTGAAACACACATGCCAGAAATATAAAATTACTGTTAGCCAGCCAATAATCACAAGCAACATTAGCTCACAAGCAGAGTCTACCGATGGGTTCTCTCCGATCTTAATAAAATTTGGATAAGTGATAGAGTATAAACAATATAAGGAATACGTATTTTTTTAGCAGCCCAATCTCAAGTTTAAATGTTAAAAGGAGTGTCACAAATATTACTTATTTTTGTATGCACACATGACTGAAATTAACGAAATTAAGATTTATTGTTAAGCAGCGCAGAAGTACTCAGGAAAACAAAAATGTTGATACCCAATTGCTTATCGTTGTCATTTAGTTGAAGTTTTTAAAATACAGGTGAAAAAGTTCGTGTTCCTTATATTTCTTTCCTCTAAAAAACAGCAAAAATTCATTAATATCTAAGGGTCCATTTCGGGATACCTCCCTTGTAAACTAAATGGTGAACTGGTCAAATGAGTCAATTGGCCTCAAAACACCTATGTTGTTATAGGTCATCCTATAACTATATTTTGTTCTTGTTAGTGGTTTTTTCATTTTAATTTTTTTTATTTGCTTATAGAGTTTTTCTTCTTTTGTATTTAAACACACATGCAAAAAATATAGCTTTACTGTTAGCCAGCTAATATTCACAAGCAGACGGTAAAGCATTTGCCTTACTTTCACACACCTCCTAACAAGTCACAAAGTGTCTAAAATGTGCAAATTGAACCCATTCTATGAAAAGGCTAAAGCGTCAGGTTCCTTTCATATAAAAGGAAGTAATTTATACAGACACCCAAAGCTGTTTACTTGTGTGGCATTGTATATATAACAATTTCAACAAGCAAAATTAGTAGGTGTTCGTTAGACATAGCCTTATTATAGACTGTCCCTTTTATTAGAAATAATATAAATCTAAAATACAAATATTTTAAGCATTTATTTTTTTTTTATTTTTTTTAAGAATTGGAGCATGTGACTTGTGAGTCGTTATTTTTATAAATAATAAGAACATGAGACTATAAAATATTCAATATGGAGTCTTAAATGGTCCTGATTACAAATCTCTCGTAATCTATCGTTATTTACATGGTAGTGGATATAAATTCTATTCGAAAAAAAATTTTTTTTTTTTTATTTTTTTTATTTTATTAATTAATAATCATATAATTACAAATTATATGATATTACCCTAATCGAGCACTAGCTACTATGGCCTTCGGCGCGTTGTAGCGAAAACAGACCAGTGCCTCTGGTGGGAATCGAACCCACGACCCCCGCACTGATAAGCCAGCACGCTACCAACTAGCCTACCGGGGCGCACAAAAAATTATATACAATTGTTGTATGCGGAAATTGTGGATGTTTTTATGTATTATTCCATATAATGTGAAGTAATTGTATATAATTACACATAATTCTGTTAAATCTGAAATAATTATGAATATGGAATATTCCTAAAGATACTAAAATTTACTCAAACAATTTTTTTTTAATTTTATGGCACATTAATAGGTTTTCACACGGTAATATCCACTTTTTATCCGTTTGCGTGATTAACTTTATGCAAAGACGCAAAAGTTATGCCGCTTTAAAGTTTAAAATTTAAAAGACATTCTAAAAATTTAATTTTTTGATTGATTTTAGAAAAATTTCGCAAATATTTAACAACGTGTTACATTTTTTTTTTTGGCTTTTTCATGGAAATTTACTCATGTTTTGCGCTTTTCAAAAAATCTTTGTCAAATTCTGAGGTGTTTCAAGAACATTTTTTTTTTTTTTGACTTGAATTCGCGGTTTATAAAATATTAAAAACTGATAACTTGTTTTAGAGATTGTATTTAAATCGCGCAAAATTGTTGATATGCCGGAGCAAAACTTGTTTACATAAAAGAGTAAATATTTTAGCACACAGTGCACTATGGTTTCAAACACAATTTTCTTTGCCAAAATTATTAAAATGAAAAAAAAAAAAATTTTGTTTTAGCCGAAAAATTAAAAATCTAAATATGGCAAAAATGCAAGTATGAGTAAAAATTGCAAAAAAATTGCTACAAAAAAGCTAAAATATCATATTTGTCTTATTTGATAATTATATATATAACTGTTTATATAATTAATTTTCATATAATTGTATAAAATTATATCTAACTATATAAGACAAATGATATAATTATATATTGGACTATATATAGTAATATATAACTTAATATGTCATCATATTAGTGATTTTATTAATAATTAATATCAGATATAAATATTTCTAATTGTATATGGTGCTAAATAAAGGTATATACACTTTTTTGCTTTGACAATATCGAAAATATTCTAAAATTCGTCAAAATCCAAATGCCATCAAAATGTATTTAAGGTTAAATAAATCTTCAACATCATTACAAAAATGTAATCCTTTTGCACAAACAAATTAGAAATATTGAAATTATTTTGAAACCAATTTCATATGGGACACTCTAATGTAGCTATGACTTTTTGAAAATATTAGATATTACGATGTAATATTTTATACATACATGATTAGATATGAATACAATGTATTCAATACATATACAATTTCAATAGTATTCTTTAGAAAACTGTAAACGATATATATATATATATATATATATATATTAGGGCGGGTCGATTTAAAAATCGCTCAACGTACAAGGAAAATCGTATTCTATGGATCAAAGTAAGAAACTTTGCCGAAGGAACCATACCTCTAAAACGAATTCTGATGTCCCGAATTTTGACCTGTAGGGTCAAATTTTGAAAAATCCCACTTTGACCCATTTAGAGTACCCCAATCCCACGTTGACCCATTTAGAGTGCCCCAATAGAATATAATTTATACATTCATCTGCTAGAGCGTCTTCCGGAGAAGAAATAGAGACCCTAATCTTGGAAAGACTCCTCCTACTTTCTGAAATATCTCTAGCCCGAGATTTGTACATTTTGCTATAAAAACACGGCTAAAAAGGCCCTCTTTCAACTTAAATTTTAACCCCTTAACGGTCACCTAAAATGATGATTTATGCATTAATCTGCTAGCGCGTCTCCCAAAAAAGAAGAAGTTCCCATAATCTTTCTGAAATATCAAAGTGGGCTTTTTCGAAATTAGTCAAAAGTCGGAACATCAAAAATTCGTTTTAGAGGTATGGTTTCTTCGGCAAAGTTTCTTATTTTGATCCCTAGAATATGATTTTCCTTGTACGTTGAGCGATTTTTTTTGCCTCCCTACAAATGGACCCGCCCTAATACATACATATGTATTCACTTTAGCAATCTATATAACTAAGTCTGTCTGTAGTGTCCTTTTAATGTTTGTTAGCATTTAAAGGAATTAGTAAATATAATAGGTAACATCAGTATGCAATATAATTTCTATTTATGACTTATTAACGCAATGAATTTTGTCGATACTCTTATTCTTGGACAGTTTACAAATATGATTGTAAAATTTAAATTATTGAACATGATATATTACTTATTAACTACACACAGAGAAATGAAGTGCCAACCGAATTGAAAAGCGTATTTTAACAATAAAGACTTATAAATTCAGTTTGTACAACGATATTTACATTAGATTTCAGAATATTTTGGGGGTCGCAAGAAAAAATTTAGTTGAAATAACCAAACTTTGGTGTAAAGACTAATGTTGAGTTGTACCAACCGACTGAAAATCAAAATAACTGAATTTGAGTCGTAGTAACCAAATTTCAGTTGGCAAATAGCAACATTTTTCTCTGTGTGTAGAGGGAATGTTGGCTAACTTAAGTTTGTCAATTATATAAACTACATAAATAGTTTTAACAAAATCTACAAAAAACAATGTCGAATATTTAAAATCCAAATACAGCATATTTCGGCTATAAATAATTGTCGGCGTTAGGGATAATCTTCCAAAACCAAAAAGCCCAAAAATAAAATGTCATATCGCCCCAAAAACACTGTGAATAATTTGTTGTATTTTTTTTTTTTTTTTGATGTTTTGGGCAATATGGTATCGAGTTTGGTCCATATGTAATTTTTTGGGCGATATGGCATCAAGTTTGACCTAAATGTATTTTTTTTTTTTTCAATTAATACCCACATTTTTAGAGAAAAATTATATTCTTAAAAACATTAAAATGCCAAAAAATGAGCAAATTTAATAAACGCTTTTAGATAAAATATAAAGTAAACAAAACATTTGTTCACTTTTATTTTTAAAATATTTAACACAAAAAACTTTTGGGAATATTTATAATATTCAGGGGTCGAGGAAACTTGGTTCTCTATATTGTCCCTCACGTTTCCAAATAAATTCGTACTTTAAGGACTCAAATACACAGCGGTCGAGGAGTTTTCAAAAATATATTCGCCGAAAGTCTTTCTGGCGTTCTTTGCATTTGTGTGTAGACTAACTGTCTACTCATCAATTACGAACTATGAACTATGAATAATGAAAATTCTTTTTGTTTCTTATTTATTTTTGACGAAAGTAATGATCTGTTCCACGATCTCGAACGAAAACCTAAGCGAACGCAAGCTAGTCACTCGAATTCGAATCAATTTGGGTTTCTCTATTTCGAAAGCTATCGTTCGCCTATACTTACGTGTGTCAATTTTTGTCTTTTACGTATTTACAAATCATAATGGTGCCAGACCGGATATTTTAAACTTCTATTACAATTTCCTTTACAAATACCAAAAATACTACTAAATTGTTTGAAGATAAATACAACATTACTTAACAGTGATCAGCTGTATATGACAAATAAATAAATAAAAGAAATAAATAAAACAAAAGAAATTTTCAATTTATAACGAGCTTTCAACCTCCGTATATTTACAAAAATAAGAAAATTTAATAAATCAAAAGAAGAAAATCAAAAAAGTACACCAGCGTTTTCAGCTGTTCCATTGTGGATTTCATTAAGCTGAAATTTAAAGTTCTTAAAAACTCTAAATATTCGTGTTATTTTATTCTTACCTTTTGTTATCCATTCTTTTTTTTTAATATTTATAATTTTTTATTATATCATTCATTCCAGCAAAGAACATTGAAAAATGAGGATTTTTTTTAGGTTCTCCGATTTTTTTATATTTTGTACATGAATACTCTATAGTCCCACTTACACATAGCCTTTTTCAGAACTCGAAATTTGTAAAAACTCGCGATTTTGTGCGCGTTTTTAATTTTCATAAATTTGATAAAAAATGCTAAAAGTGCTTCATAAAAATATTTCCATTTTATAGAATAAAAAAATAATTTTTTTTTTTAAATCCTTAAAAACAAAAGACATGTTTGTTCCATAAAAATCAGTATTTGTATACTTAGCTAATATTCCATATTTTAGAAAACTGTATTTTTTTTCGAAAATCGTAGGGGGAGAAAGTTTTGAAAAATGCATTAGAAAACTGCATTGGCATTAAGTATGCATTTTTTTTTTAGCAATCATTTTGTTTAAAAAATCCAGTTATAAAGTAGACAAGTGCATCTTCCAAATATCGTTTAAATTAATAACATGCGATATACAATTAAAAAGTTATGGTACTTCAAAGTGAAGTGCTTTTTGCATTTTTTTGATATTTATGACAACTAAAAACGTGCATAAAATCACGAGTTTTTACAAATTTGGAGATCTGAAAAAGGAAATGTACAAATGGGACCATAAAGTATTCATGTACAAAAAATAAACAAAATCAGAGGACACGTGTTCAGATTTTTTGCGTTTTCTAATGGAATGAATGATATATTTTTTTGAAAATATTTTGTTACTCGAAATCAAAAAGGCAAGTGACTGGTTTTGACATTTACGTTCGCACTGTTGACAACTCGTTCAAAATAGAGAAACCAAATTTTGTATGAAAACTGTTATGTTTTCATTCGACTTGTACTTCAAGTCATCGTTCGCATAGAAATTTAGTTAGAGAAATCCAAATCAATTTTCTTTCGCTTAGAAAGCGAAAGAAAGCATTCTTTCGAAATCGAGAAACAGGCCATAAATGTCTATTGTCAATTCTCCAGAATACTGTATAAAACAGGGGTGCCCACTGCCTATGCGCTTGGTACTCAATTGTTTTTGTAAAAACACTTAGCTATAGGCTGTGTGTTTTAATACACATATAGAGCGCTCAGCACTAGCAATACGAAATACACAAACAACTTTGTCTTATTAGTTATTTTGTCGTTCTTCACTTTATACACGCAAGCGCAAAGCAACAACACTTTCGTATGCTTTGCTGGTAAACATTGAAATATTTTTTTCTTTGTATGTATTGGTTTTTACAACAAAAAATGTTGAATAAAAATTAGTCTTTCTTTAAATGTATTGGTGTTTGCTCTTCCATAAGGAACTTTTGGGCACTCCTGGTATAAAATATAAGAAAGCAATAATTAAAATTGCTCTACCAAACTGCGATAAATGTATTGGAAGCTCTGCGACCTGACTCGCCGCATAGACTGTGCCGCACACAACCCGACTCGCGTTTGGTGGGTCTAGTGCGCACTATGCTTCGTTCCCATATAACGAAGGGACAAAAATAGAAGGAGTAGTCAGATATTTTTGAAATTTGGTACACTAGCATAAAATAGCTTAGTTAAGAAAAATAAGAATTTTTGGAAAAATCGGCCCTAGGACACGCCTACCTCCCATGTGTCCTGAAATTGAAAAATATAATTTTAGCTTCAATAATGCCCACAAAATTACAAAGAGTGGTCATGCTGATACACATGCAACTAGCAACGTGTGTGTAAATTTTTATTTAAATCGGACTAAGGACTAAAGGTCCTGCTATATATCCTTTTTCTTAAAAACGCTACCATTCCTAAAAAAATTGTCTGATCGTAATAAATTTTGGTATGTAAATTGATATTTGCAAGATATATATTTGTGCCAAATTTGGGTAGAATCGGATTATCAATGTGGAAAATATAAAAACATCATTTATTGAAAATAGGATAAACCGGTTAAAATGCTCTTGCAAAAATAAAACTATAAGGATATTTGAAAGATAACATAAATGAAAAAATTAAAGAGGAAAACTAGCAATGTAAACGTCATTAAAAATTATGAAAAAACCATATCGCACTTCCATCAAAATTTTTATTTTTCCACTTTTCGAAAAAAATTGACGAGTAGTATTCATATCCGCTGTAAAAATATCGTGCTATTTTGCCTACTTTTTGATAATGAAATGGTTGGTTTAAAAATTCTTTTTCATGTGAGTTAATACCCTCCTGTTGATTAAGTGCGATATATTTTGATAAAAAAATTAAAATTATATCTGCTTTCTCTCCATAACTTATTCACTTTACTATTAAAAAACTGAATACTTTGTATTAAGTTTTTTTTGTTAAAATATGAATCGCCTATCTTATGTTTTACATATTTATACACCTCTGATATTTTATTGTTTGAGGATGCTGCTATCCAACAATCAATTATATCGGAATTTTTTTAAATATTTGCCATCACCACAGATTAGTTACATTAATTTATAAATTTATTTTTTAAACCTTGTTTACATTACAAATAGAGATGGACCCGTTAGTATTTTCATCCACTAGCACTCACGATCACTTATGTTAAAGGCAATTAAATTTGTAACACTTACGGTTTTTATACAATTGAAACTTTTATAGAAAATAAAAATTTCTCTCGCATTTCCGAAAATTTAAAATATGGTCGTATTAGCGCTGCTGGAATATAGTTACTATCACACGCGTGTATTGTAACTTCAAAACAAATGTGTCACGCTATCATCTCTAATTTGAAAAATATAAATAACGGCAAATAATATGATAAAGCAAAACAAAAATATGAGTTTATCTTAAATGTTAAACGTGTTAGTGGTGTTCCATGAGGAGGGGCTGAAATGACCCCTAAAAATGGCAGATAGAGGGTTAATTAGTTCTATGAAAAGAACCGTCATCAAATTTTATTAAAATCATCTATTAGCCTTGTATTAGATTTAATACATTTTTTTTTGACTTACTCAAAACGCCTTTAAAAAAAATTTAAAAACTTCAGTGGGCCATAAAAAAAACTCGAGCTAAATTTTGAAAATACTTCAGTGGTTTTGGTCTACTAATGATATAATTAAATTTTTTTATTTTTTAACATGTAAAATATAAAATCGTGTTGCGCAATGATATTAAACACTCTTAAATGCCTGATATTTGAGTAAAAATCATAAAATTAGGCATTTCAAAAAACGCATTTTTTTTTAAGTTGTGGTAAAAAATAGGCACTAATTTTTGAATACCCTCTTAGCTAAGAGTATAAACTTACAAAAACAGAAAAAAAAAATATCTAATTTTATATAATTTTTTTTTATACTCCATCAAACTTAAGTAATTTTTGGATTTTCAACAAAAAAAATGTGTTTTTCAGAGCAATAAAAAAAGTTATTTTGTAAAGAACTACTAAATTATAAATTTTAATTTAACTGCAAATATATCAAAGTACTTGAAAACCAAATTTCGAGCGACTTTTTAAAAAAATGAATTTTTCAGAATTATTTTTGTGAAACAACTAAAACTCATTTTTCTGTTAAGTAATTTTTGGAAGAAATTATCTGCTTTTAACGCCCTCTCGTGGTGGCAAAAGCAATCAGAAAATTTTTTTTTTGTTAACATTTATTTGAGATACCTTATTATCTTTCAAAAAATCTGTATTTAAAAACAATTTGAGACAAAAATTTTTTTTTGATTTTTGTCTATGGGACAAAGCATAGTGGTGCGGCTCGTAAAATGCAACTTCGTTTTTTTAAAAGTCGTTAAAAATTCACTGAGTTATTAAACTTTTAGATATCATCTAATAATATTAATTAAATTATTTAAATCACTTAAATTAATCAATTACTGTATTTATTACAGGGACGAAAAATTGTTGACCAAATATTCAACTTCTGGCCCAGAGTGTGTGTATAACTGTCACCGATTTTATGAAACTCTATTAAATCTTGTTTGTAAAAAGTGCAATAAGTAAAGTTCTGTTTTTTTTTTTACAATGAATATTAATGTGTACCTAATTTACTACAGACTTTGAAATTTGTTTAATTTTAAGTCATTTAAATAGTAAGAAATTGTGTCCTTGACAGCTTTTAAATTATTTTCTTTTGCATTGCTTACACTATAAATACAGCCATAAATCAAAATAACTGCTATTTTTTTAACGCAAATAATTCACAATCAATTCGTCCTTTTTCTTTTGTGTTTTTTTACACAGCAACCATAATAATGTGTAAAATTGTTTGTTTTTCTATTTATTGGTTTTCGTTTTGTCAACAAAGCGTATAAATATATTGAGATTCTTTATTGATAAAATAAAACAATAATTTTTTCTCGTTTTTATTAATTTTGTATTGACTTTTGTTATATTTTTTTTGTGTGTGATAACTAGGGCTAGGAAGTTTATATAAATGCGTAACAAGCAAATACATATTTTTGCATATTTTTTGTTGTAAATGCATATTTTTCTAAAAAAAAGCGTGTTTTGCTTAAAATGCATATTTATCAACACCTTCATATTTGGCTAAAAATTCATATTTTGCTAGAAATACATAGATATTAGCTTAAAATATGTATTTTCCTAAAAAGTGCATATTTTGCTACAAATTGATATATTCTGAAAGTGAGTATTTTGCCTTAAATTCATATTTTGCTGTTTAAAATTCATATTTTGCTAAAATTTAATATTTTTGCATATTTCTTAAAAAGCCGGTGTTAGGTTTTTTTCATCTTAAAATATATTATAATCTGTGACTATATATGGTGTCATGCATATTCATTAGGGCTTCTACAAAAAATGTGATTTTTAGAAAAAGATGGGTCGGATTTGTTTCACGATTTTTCTTTATTCGCCTATCGTACAAAGAAAAGTCTTGGCTTAAATCGTTGGAAAATTAAAACCGTTTTTAAAAAAATGTTTTAGTATCGCCATAGTTTTAATTCTAGATGATAAATTAATCGATATAAAGATAGAATTATATTTTCAAAAATGCACAAAAATCCAAAATCGGTGAAGCAATAAAAAATGCCACAGGCCATTAATGTGACCCCTTGACCAGGAAATTCGTGCACACATCTTAAACGTTTTTGAAATTAATTACTGCAACATAATTTTTATATATAATAGACTCATTAATTGTGAGATATGAAATATTTTATTTTTATGATGTCGTTAACCTGTCCTAAGATCACGTCAAAAACGAACAATATTATTGGGATATTTTTCAAATCTCCAATATTAAATTTTTAAAAATTTTCTTCAACTAAATCGAAAAATTGAGATTTGTATTTAGAATTTTTAAATACATTTAAGAGAGTAAAAATAAAAAATTTAAAAAATATCCCCCGGTACACTTAAATAGGACAGCGATTTGATTTTGCGGCTTTATAGGAAATTGAAATCATAGAAATAAACTTGTACAAATAGCAGAAAAAACTACTAAAAATTTGTTAAAAATTGCGATATAGAAAAAACTCATAAAATTAGCTGTTTTTTTTTTTTTTAAATATTAATAAAGTTTTTTCAAGTTTGTTATAATTTTTATTAAAAATAAAAATTATGTTTTTTTCGACCTTTAATTGTGCAATGAAAATGAAAATTATTCAAGTTCGAGACAATACTCTATATTTCTTCATTAGGATATTATCCTAACAAATAATCTATAGAGTTTTTTGTTTTCAAATTTATTATTTGACCCTTTCAGGAATGTGTTGATAGATCTATTTCGGGAATTTTCTAGGTTCCCATCATCAGAACACGTTTTGAAAGCGGTAACAATCCCATGCCAAACATCAAACATTCATATAAACTAGTTTACTCACTACATGAGAACTAATATACATATGAGTTTGAAGTTAAAGATTATAACCATTGATCAAAAAATAAATTGAAAACTTGTTTGATAAAGTTTTTTGCTAAATATTAAAAATCCGCTCGCGGAGTTTCAGCAAAAGATTTGGCTGACATTAGCAATTTTTTTGCAAACACCCTCCTGACTTAAATTTTGCTGACTCCGCTAAATTTTTTGCTGAATTTACTAACTTTTATTTTTGAGTGTAAGTTTTTTGCTGATAACAGCAGTTTAATTTGTTACTTTCAATTAACTAAAATTTAGCTCAAATTTAACAAAATATTTGTATATTCAACAGATTAATTTTTGCTATTTTTATCTTACTAATATTTAGAAAAATTTAATATTTATTTGTGGGCGCTGTGGTGTAATGGTTAGCGCGTTGGACAGTTACGCAGATGGTCCTGTGTTCGATTCACGGTGACGGCAACATCAATTTAGAAAAATAATATGTATGAGTTTTCTATCCCTCATATGTATCACAGAGCCCGCCTAGCACTTAACCCCACCGAAGTAAAATAATGAATCAGGGATATAAACCAAAAAGCTTCAATAAGTTCGCCAACTCTCCATCAGGTGGCGAGCAACAACTGTTCTAAGACTTATCATCCCGCGCAATTACAGTGTTGCCATGTTTGAAGCCCTTCATCTTTCCCCACCTTTCATCTCTCCACTATCCACTTTCCAAAGAAAGCAACACATTAATAAATAGGAAGAATTTCCTGAGTGTTGCTTCTCTTAAAAAAAATCATTACTTGAAATTTTTGTTTGGACTTTATTAACTCATGAGGACCTTCGGCTCAAAATAACCCTAGTCTTATTTATTTCAATTTACAAACAACGTCAGGCTTTGCTCCCTACTGTAATAATTTATAAAATGTGAATTAAAATGTTATGACACAATGTCTGAAGCTGCTATGTTAAAAATGTTGGCCAAATTGAACAATTTTAACCCGTACCGTGCCTCATTGAGATTATTAGAAATTAGGATTTTATATATATTTGAACAAATAATATTTAGACTCTTTTTTTATTGTAGAAACCTGGCTAAAGCCATTCTTTAAGTCCATTAAAAAAATAGTCTGAACTTAATTAACCCTTAGATGCTCTTGGTGTCAAAATCATCCTTAGTTGAAAAGTATTAGCATAACAGAATATTTTTTTTAAATAATTTTCAACAAAAAAAAACTTTAAAAATCATTAACATTAAGTACATAAAACACGATTCCACGCCCTAGTGTTGACTCTTACTCTCGTTATATATTTTGTATTTATATGATTTTTATTACAAAAACACTGATTGATTTTAAATTGTGTTACTGTATTCATCACTATATTACAATTGGACGATGGGAAAAAATAAATGCTACAAATCTCCAAAATTTTTCCAAAAAGTTTGCGGATTATTGAACAATTTATTAAATATATAATATATTTGTAGCAAGGCTGGTTCTCACTTTCACCATTCACCGCAATTTTCGAATCTAGTTTTTCCCTGAGGTAATAGTTTTGACTATTTTATTTCGATTTTAAAATATCTATTTATAATATAAGCGGTTATATAAGTACATATTTGATAATGGATAGTACTTATAATTGTCATTACAAAGCTCATTGCTTTTATATTCAAATAATGGCATATCATTACTAACCCCACCAGGGTAGAAGCGATACTGACATATCAATACTTTTCCCACTACATGTAATGAAATTTACCAAAAATTAGTTAAAAATTACGTAGCATAAAAAACTGCTAAAACTAACAGATTATTTATTCTCTTCTAAATATTAGTAAGATATTAATAGCAAAAGTAAATCGATTGAATCTACAAATATTTAGTTATATTTGAGCAAAATTTTAGTTAATTGAGAGTAACAAATCAATCTGTTAATATTAGCAAACAAATTTGCTAAATATTAATAGGCAAATGAAATCATAAAAAAATTTTAAGTGTTTAAAGTTTGTTTTTAGATTTTTTTAAAAATTTTTTAACAAAAATTTGTGTTGATTTTAGCAAAATATATTGCTATTTGCATTCTACTAAATTTAAGGTAAATATAGCAAACATTTTGTAGCTATTATCTACAGTTTTTGTTTGCTGTTTTAAGTCAACAAATATTTAGTAAAAGTGTGTGCTTATTTTAGCAAAGTAAATTCCTATTTTCAGTTAACTAAAATTCAACTCGAATATAACTAAAATTTTGTAAAGTTAACAATTTTATTATTGCAGTTCATATATTATTAATATTTAGCAAACCAAATTTGGTAATTTTAGCGGCTTTTTTCAGCAACGTCATTTTTAACAAACTTTTAGTAACTTTTTCTGCAATCTTTACAGGTTTATTTGTAATATATAAATTTTTACATTATTTCAAATTAACAAAAAGTTACCTTTCACTACTCAAGCTACTCGATGAGGTCGAGCTACTTGTTAAATACTCGAGCTACTCGACTAATCAAAAACGGGGAGCCCTGGTAAAATATTAAAATCTTAAATAAATATAAAATGACAAGTGTATATTTAGTAAAAACAGTGCTAGCAAAGTACTAATGTGTGTGGTACTGGCAAAACATAAAAACTATGCTTTGCCAGTACTATATTTTTTGAACCGTCAGCAAGGGCAAGGGCTGGTTAGTAGGGAATGCATCCAGGGATTAACCGTCCCGGGATTCTAGAGAAAATAAAATTTTTTATGTTTTTTGCAATACCGGAAATTTAGTTCGGGGATCCCTCACTTTTTGAAAATACATTTTCAAATAAAAAAGTTAAATATTATACATGTTAAAGGCAGCAATTTAAACAAATTTTTCAAGAAAACAAATTATAAAACCTCATAGCAACAGTTAACGTCAACTTTAATCTTCGACTTCGACCTAAATTTAGACAATTAAAGTCCCCCTAGGTCGCACCAAAAAAAATTCCTGTTATAAAAATATGTCCAAATGACGTTTTTGGGCTGAAAACTTTAATCTGACTTAATAAATTTTATAATTTTTCTAGTTTAACAATTTTTCTAGTTTAACAATTATTTTAAACTTACAATTTTTTGCTGAAACTTTTTTAATCAAACTTTAAGATTTAAAGAAATTGCTATTATACAATTTATATCTCTCAGACTTAAGAAAAACTTAAAATTCTGAGAAAAAAGACAAATTTGTAATAGAGACGTATTTTCATAAAAAATCTCTGGAAGTGTAAAACATTTTCATACAAAAAATATGATTTAATATGAATATTTTTTAATTTAAGTCTAGAACGGGATTCCGAGATTTAAAAAAAAAATTTCCCGGGAAATGAAAAAGTGTGGGACTTTGCATTCCCTACACTCAAAAAAAATAAGTTAGTACAAAAGTTAGTAAAACGTCTTGTAAATCAGGTATACTATTTTTTAGCAAATTTTTTTGCTAAAATCGTGTTTTCAGCTAAAATTTTTGTTATACTTTTTCAGCACTTAACTGTTTTATACTAATGCTTTACTAATATAATAATGTTTTACTTATTAATTTTGCTAAAAAAAATTGTGCTGATAAGCACATTAAGAGTGTGGACGACAACCAGATTGAAAGATATACGCAGAATGAAGCAGATGTCGCGGCATGTCAAGATGTAGTAGAGAAGAGGAAAATGATACTAAAAAGTACAGCTCTAATAACACATAAAAAAATCAACCATGGAAGATTTTTGTATTTGTTTTTCATACATAAAACAAAATTGAGGATTAAAACATCTTAAATTTTGGGTTGTCACCGGCTTGTGAAAATAATTGTCTTTTAATTAAATAAAAGATAAAATTTTTGAATTTTTTTAATTATTTGAGCTAAGGTTTGTTTTTTTATATAACAGTTTTTTATTTTCGATATTTCGCTACTCCTTTGTGTAGCATCTTCAAAGTTAGTATTTTCGATATTTCGCTACTCCTTTGTGTCGCTACACAAAGGAGTAGCGAAATATCGAAAATAAAAAACTGTTATATAAAAAAACAAACCTTAGCTCAAATAATTAAAAAAATTCGAAAATAAGAAATAAGGTTAAATAAACGAAAATAATTAAAAGATAAAATAAAATATTTAAATTTAATATGTATTTCTAAACTAAATGTTAATAGATTAATAATCTAGTGTGGTCAAATTGCAAACATGTAGACAGAGTAAAGCGAAAGACAGACACACATCTTAGTATGGTTCCTTTTTCTTATTGCAAAAAAAAAAAAAGGATTGTTTTTTTCATTTCGTTTGTTTTTGTTTATTTTTTTCGTTTCTATAATTATCTTCGGCAGTTGCGTCCTTTAAAAGAAAGCATCATTTAGACTACCATTGATGTAAGTAGTTGAAAGAAAATTTTTGTTATGTTATATATATTTATTTCTATATATTTTCAGATATTAAATTAATTCATAACATCAATGTAGGAAAATGAAAATTTTTATATTTCGTAATTATTGTAAATTATTTTTAAAAGAATCACAAAAATATGTTTTATGATTTTCAGCAAATATATTAACTAAATTACAATTTTTTACAATTTTTTTTGCGTTTTTTTAAGTCTACTAAAATTCAGCAAAAAATTTATTAATTTTTACCAACGCTTTTTTATTTCTAATCTACTAAGTGTTAGCAAAACTTTTGCTGAATCTACTAATTTTGCTGACATTAGCAATTTTTTTGCTAGTACCCTCCTGACCAAAATTTTGCTGACTCAGCAAAATTTTTTGCTGACTTTACAAACTTTTTTTTTGAGTGTACTGGTTACTACTAGTTACCATCGAATAAGGGTGATTCCTTCCGTCAATGAGTAAGTTGGTTAGTCTACCACAGTACACTGACAATAATTCATTAATAAAAATAAAAAATTTCTAAAAATTCCTAAAATAAACGAAAATTAGTTTATTTTACGACAGTTTTTGTTGTTTCGACATTAATTTCGTATTTTTATGCATGGATTATTATGAGTGTACTCTTTTTAGTTATGTACCTTAAAAATATACTCAAATACATTTATTTAATACTTACGTATTTGGTACATTTCTCATTTGACGCACCGTCAAAAATACTATAATCAATGTACCATTTCCCAAAACACCAACAATGAAAATGAATGCAAATAGCACTGGTACTATATAAGTTTCGGGACGCATAACATATGGTACATAAGGGGTTTCCGTAGACGTTGCTATGCTGCTGTCAGGTGTTGTATTTGTAAAGTATGTTGTGACATTAACAAATGTCTCTAATAGACTGGAAACTATGGGATTGTCGAAATCACCACTACCTTCACTACTACTACTTGTTGTGCTGTTGCTGTAGTTGTTCTTGCCAGTACCAGTGGCAGACGTTATTGTGGTAGCCAAAGCTGCTGCTGTACTTTCAATTAGAAACCATGTATCATTTCGTAGAGTTGGAGCGGCAGTAGCTGTAAGAGGATTTAAAGTATTCACTATATTGCTCATGTTGCTGCTGTTGTTGTATAGTGAAGCATTCATTGTAAATGTCCTTTGGTCCGTTATTAAGTTGGACATTTTTGTTGGGTGTATGTGTGTGTATAAAAGTTTTCCTTTCAAGTGGTATTTATGCAAGTGGATCCTGTTTATAAAGATGTCACTTTATTTTTTATTTTTTTTTTTGTAGCATTGCTGGTACCTCTGTTTTTCTGTTAAGATTTCGCTGTTGGTTTTAGTTGCGTATACGGATATGTTGTAAAAACTAATAAATTTAATCTGACCCCTTTTTATAAAAAAAAAAATATATGGCACTTTATTTTATGCTACTGTTTTTATATTTTATGTTGAAATTTTTTTAACTAAAGCTAGGTTAGTTAACCTTTAAAGAACTTGAACGCTTATATTTGACTTTTTATAATAAACTTAGCGGTAAAACTTTAGTTTTATGTAGAATATTTATTATTTTCTGTATTTTATTTTGTTAGGTTAGTTTTAGTATTATATTGAGTGAATTCAATTCTTTTTTTAATATTTATAAAATATACATTTCCGTTTTTGTGCAAAATTTAGAATTATTATTTTGCATTCACTTTGTTGCAATTAGTTTGTTGACTTCATTGTATTTCTGTTGTTCAATTATAGTGTTTGTACCTAAAATGAAAAAAAAGAACTCTTAATAAAAATTTAATATTTTGCAATAAAACGTGTAAATTTATTAAGAATTTAATAAAAAAACAAAGAACAGTAAAACTTTTTTCTAATACTACATTTATACCACAACCAAAAACTAGTAGTTTTTAAAAACAACTTGTATTTATTTGTCAAATTTCATAGAAATTTTAACCAAAAAACCAGAATTTAAAAAAAAAAACTATTATTTTTTGGTTGTATAAGGTGGCGCAAAAATAACCTTCCGATGTTTTTTTTTTTATTATGTATTTATTATGTATAGCATTTTCTGATAGGAGGATTACTTTTGCGCCACCTTATAGTATAAATGAAGTATAAGTGTTATACACACGAACCTGCATTACTACCCGAGTAAAAATGAGTTTTATACAATCACATATATAACTATATTACAATGAGTATTGCCATATGAAACATTATGTATAATGTATATGGGCAATTCCATCATGTCAAACGTGACCGTTGAACACATTTAAATTGAAAAAAAGTCAAAATAAAAAGAAATTTGTTCTTGACACTAGGGTAAACTTATAGCTCTTAACATGCCCTATAATTGTTGCTTAGGTTGAGTTTGGAAATTGTTTCAAGCTTTCGAGACAATCGCAAAAAACCAACCATTCGCACGGGACAAAAAACAGAAGTGGTTTTCGCAACTATAAATTAAACCTCTGTTTTCAGCGAAACGTGAGGCAATATCACAATGCGACTAATTTTAGAATGTTGGCTAATAACCCAGCAAAAAATTTTCAAAAAGGTAATCGCTTTTGTAATCAGTCATTTTGGTTAGAATGCCTTCCCAACCTGATTACCAACCTGATTCTTTTAACAGGGCGTGAGACTGAAAAGAATTGATTCTTTAGATTTGATTATATTTTTTTTTACAAGAACCAGTTACCTTATTTTTTTCAGAACTACTTCATTTGTTAAAAAAGAAGGAGTTCTTTTATTAAAATTGTAAGTATTTTTTTTAAGAAGCACTTCTTTTATTACAAAACTAAGTATTTTTGGCTAAAATATTAATGAGCATTTTTTTAATTATAATAATTTCTCATTTCTTATTGGGTAACTAGTTCTAATAAGAGTTTTTATAACAAAATGGTAATTGGTTACAAATTGAACTAAAATTATCACAAATATAAGTTACAAATAGTTTGTTAGTTCGTAAAAGAACTAATTATATTTAAAAAACCATTATGTGTTCGCTTTCTTACTTTAAGAATTGGTTACACAACTGTTTCCTTTTTTTACTAATTCATTGCAATGTGTTTGGTAATGCAGTTCAGAAATTTGGCAATCAGAAACGTAAGCGATTATATGGCAATGCCTTGTTTTGGTAATGTGTTTTTTTTTTCCTGGGAATGTCTCTTAAAAGTTGTAAAATTTTACCTCAAAATTATTTCTAATTTTTTTTTTTTTTTTAACTTTAATCACTGTCGCACGGGACCTTTTTTTCCAGCAACATATTTATGTTGTTTCAGTTGTTTTTTTTTTTTTAACAAATTATAAATAAATAAGCTTAGAAAACATATTTTTAAATCAACAAAAGAATTCAATGTATATATTTTCATATAACAACGAACTTAACAAAAAAAAAAATATGTAATTTGAACAAAGTGTTGTGTAGTATTATTTATAATGAACAAAAATAAATTTAAATGAAAATAGTGTCAGAAATATCAAACACAGTTTTTTCAGAATAGGCAGTTCTGACTGCTTTTACTTCTTGACCATCGCAACAAAAGAAGTGCAACTGGGATACACCTGAAATGCTTTTAACTTGTTTCCATTTTTCGTCTAAATTATATAGCAAGGAATGCTCTTCAATCTGTTCAGATGACATAAAATACATTGTGTCTCCATTTATGTTATTTTCTGCACATTGATAAAATGAAAATGTATCTGGTAAAACTACGTTTTTGCATTTCGTTATTTGCCAGACTTTCCTTTTGATAACTGCTCCGACTCCATCGACGGCTCCCTTTTCATGTGAGAAACATCCTAATTTGTTTATAAAATCGACTAGGCTTGATAAAATGAATTTGTTTTCAACTTTTCAACTTTTCTCTCCACCGTTTGCATCTCTCTTTTTTTCGCCGTTTATACTCATCTACATATATTTAAATAATTTAAAATTATGTATTTAAATAAATAAGTCATTTATGTAAGAAAAAATATTTTTTCAAAATCCACACTTACCATGTCGCACGTGACCAACTTTTTTTAAGAACCAAGATCACAGAATTTATATTTTTCAAAAAGTTTTTTTTTTTTTATTTTAATTGTGACAAAAAATCTGTGTTTGTTCTCAATATTTGATGAACTTTTGTCATGTCCACTTGACGCACTAATAACAAATGTTGTTTTTCAATGTCGCACGGGACATCGAAATATGTGATTAAGCATAGCAAAAACTTAAAGCTATTTTTAATTTCATAGTTTGTTTTGCAATTTTTTTTTAGCTCTTTGTAATTCCAGAAAGATTTTGTAAAAGCAAAAGTCAATATTAAATGCTTCTATTTAAGAACTTTTATCAAAACAAAAGGTGCAAAAGAAATGTCAAATGAGAAAAAATTGGCTTGCTCGACTTTATATTCGAATATCTCGAAATGGGTTATTAATAAATTTAAAATTTGTTCACGTTAGTTAAATTTGATTGTTTTCCTATGAAAATATGTTTAAACAAATTGGATTCAAGAACTTTTGGTTTTTTGGTCTTGGTAGACCTTTCGGTGGAATTGCCCATATATGTATATAACTATATCGAAATATATTTATTTATATAAAATTATATTAACCGATTTTGTTTTATCTAAGAACACTAAGGGTTAAAGATTTTTTTTTTTGATAAAGGTAAAAATAAATATTGTCTAATCAAATTTTTACGAAAATTATGCAAACTTTGCTGCAAACATTAAATTTTTGATAAAGTAATAAAAAACCAGTTATCATTTCTTTAAATAGCAATTGACATCTCCAAATTAGGCATTTTAAAAAATGGTTAAAAATAATTTAAAAGAAGTACAGGAATTCAATTTGGTTTTACCAAATTTTTTCTTCCACAATTTATTTATTTATTTAAGTCTACGGGAAAAATCCCCACAGACAATTTTCTTGAATATAATAAATTACAATAGTGTTTAAAATCTACGGTTTTAGGAACAATATTATATTGCGTTTAATTAAGTTAATATATATGGAAAAATCTATAAAATTATAAAATTTATTAAAGTCGTCTTATAATCTTCTAAATGGATTAGCATTAGCATAGGTTACGCGAAAGTAATCAATATATAATGGACTGAAGTAACGTGTTGGACGTTGAGGAACGTTAAATGTAAGATGGTTCATCAAAAATTCAGAGTAAACGTCGCCATTTATCAGCTTGATTAAGAATGTTACATTTAGCATTTTTCTGCGGCTAATTAATGAAGGTAATTAAATTTGAGCTAGCCTTGATTTATATGAAGGAAGATTAGTAGGATCAGGAAAAACATTTCGTAAGCAAAAAACTAAAAATTGTTTTTGAGCAGACTCAATAAGATTACTGTTAACGTCGTAATACGGTCTAACAAGGGACGTATACAATTCTTTTGTAATGATTGTTTCAGTAAATTCTTTAGCCCAACGTTTAATAAAGGCAAGAAGCTTTATTAGATGTCATAGTAATATGTTGAGTAAATGTCAGTTTTGTGTCCAGTAAAACACCGAGATCGAGAAAAACATTTTCGAACTAAAACTGATGTTCACCAAGAAAATATTGACCAAGATCTCCAGAATTTCTAGAAAAACGCACACACAGAAAAAAATGTAGCTATTTGCCAACTGAAACTCGGCTACTACGACTCAAATTCGGTTAAAATGAATTTCAGTCGGTGTGTACAACTGAACATTATTTGTCGCAGCAAAGTTCGGGTAATTCAACTGAAATTTAGTTGCTACCAAAATTTTGAACAATATAATGGTAATATCATTGTACTAACTGAATTCAATGATTGTTATCATTAAAATACACTTTTCAATTCGGTTGACACTTTATTTCTCTGTGTTCATGTACTTGCATTTACTTAAATTCAAATCCAATAAATTTAGATCGCACCAAACGAAGAAACTGTTTAACTCACGTTTAAGGTAAGCTTGATCACCAAAATCTTTAAAGCTAAGGAAGATTTTAACGTCGTCAGCATACATAAGCACGTTAGAAAATTTAATTATAGATGGAACATCATTTATAAATAGACAAAATAAAATTGGACCCAGGTGGCTGCCTTGCGGAATCCCAGAATTTACAATTATTTTCTTAGATGAGTTATTATTAAACAAAACACATTGCTCTCTAGCAGTTAGATAAGATTAAAACCAGTTTAAACAGTTTTTTGTAAAACCCATCAAGTACAATTTTTTAAGTAAAAGGCAATGATTAACTTTATCGAAAGCTTTGCTGAAATCGTTGTATATTATTACATCAGTATGTTTTCCTTTGATGAAACGACGATTAATTAAAGTTGTAAGTTCTAATAGATTTGTCACTGTTGAACCACAATAAATTATAAATGAAACAACAAAAAATATATGTTAGAGGTGAAGACAATATTTTGAGGTGAAAAACGTTTTTGTATATAAAAAAGAAATTGTGTGGCATAAAAGTTTTTTGAGTGAAAAATGTTGTGTGGTGACAAAAAATTTGTTTGTGTTGAAAAAAAAAATTAAGGTGAAATAAAAATTTTAGGTGAATTTTAAACAAAAAATTGTGCTAATATACATCAATTTGTATGTAAAATTTTCACTCATAACAGTTGGACCGACATCTATTTTCTATACCCTAAATTGTATAAAATTGCACCATTTTTCAAAATAGTGTTATCAAAACTGAGTTCCATTGAACGGAGCAAAAACTCTATGGAAAAAGAAAACTGCGAAAGTTTAAAAATTGGAACAAATTTTATTCCACTTGTAAACCACCATGCACTCACAGAAAAAGAGCATCATATTACGTTAGTTTAAGAGCATGATTGCAATGCGTAACAATCATAATATGATCGTAGCGAAAATATTATGATTCTAAATGACCATATAATCGACCTCGGTACCCATAATATGATTAGCTAGAATTATGTATATGACAATTAGTATAATAATATGATAATTTTGTGTCCTTAATCATGTTCAATCATATTTTTCCTCTGAGTGCAACTTTTCACTAAGTAATGATATGGAAATTATGTTTAAGAGAATGCATCTCCCAAGCCTAGTGACCCCATTATTTAAACTAAACTAAAAAACTATGAGCAAAAAAAAATTAAATGAATAAAAAAATAATGTTTTTCACTTCTACAAATGTTGTAATTTGAGGTTTTTAACTTTTGAAAATTTATTACTGTTTTTGTTTTTATTGCACGATATTTATGAAACAGTTACAAATTGTAAATAGCCTTAAACAAAAACTCTAATTAATAATTTACAAAATACATTTCAGGCTAAATTAATAAGTCTATAATATATTTTCAGAAAAAAAAAGACGCACGATATATATATATAATTTTTTGTTTATGTTTTTAGTTTACTTTCAACGCCATGAATTTGTAGTATCATTGTAGAATTTTAATTGTCCTCGAAACAGAACATTTTTTGTTAGGTTTGAATTTAACAAGAAAATATACACAAAAAGGATAAAACAATTTTTTAGGTTAATTGCATGGGCGTAACAAAAATGTATTAACTTAACATTCAAATTACACTGTGCAGCAAATTTGGGGTCACTGATTGTATACTGAATGAAGCCAACGAAAAGTGAAAATAGACTATCAGTATATCAAATCCCTCGAAGAGTTTTGAAAATTTAGCTTCGGATTTCATTTCTATGGTCTTTTGAAGGTTGGCTTATTCAGGCCAATTTTTGGATTTTTTTCTTAAATATATTTTATTGACAATAAACTATACGATCAAAAATGGGAGCGTATATATGACCATATATAAGCTTGTATATTATATTATATGTGCAGAAAGATAGTTTTTTTTAATTTCACCCATAATGGAAAAAACCGGCGGAAATAGCAAAATTTTCAAAAGGCTTTAAAAATAAAATCCGCGCTAAGTTTTCAAACCCCTTTGGGGGTTTGAATATATTGATAGTCTACTTTCACTTCCCGTTGGATTCTCTACATTGATAGAGTTATCTACATGATGTCAATGAATTTTTGCATTAGATCTATGAATTGTCACTGGAATTCGTCCATTGAAACTTTCCATTAAATAATTGCAGTTTTTCATATAATTGAATGAAAGATGTTATATTATTTATTTTAAGTTACACACGACGAATGAAAAATGTTCATTAAAACTATGAAGCTTTTTCATAAAGTTTAAGAAATTTTTCATTTACATTGTGAAGAATACTTCATTAGTTTAGTGAAAAACTTTCACTAAATTTCCCTTGTTGCACAGTGTTGCAGTTGGTTTTTACTTTTTATTTTTTTGTAAACTTTAATGAAATATTTATAAAAGCTATTTATTTATTTCATTGTTTAAGCAAATTCCAGAAAAATCTATACACTGAAAAAAAACACATGGTTACATATTTTTTTTTTTGTGCTACAATGAACATATATTTAAAATTCCAGACCAAGTGTAAGTTATATGTTTGGTTGAGTAGATTATCAGTCTTCAGATATTTTAAAAAACCCCCGAAATCTAAAGTTATTGTAAAAAAAAAATTTAATAGATAAACAATTTTAAAGCGAGTTTTATTTTTAAAACAAATTTAAAAAGAGAGATAGTTGCGCTTTTCAAATATACATATGAGGAATTATAAAAGTTTTGGACACTTTGAGGCAAAATATTAAATAAAATATTTTGTATGAGATTGCCTTTTCGATTTTATTATTAAGGTAACTAAACTCTTTTATTATATCCTTCCCATACTGCGATAAGTGTAATTATCAGTTTGTCAATCCGTTTAAAACCCTTCGAAGTATAAAGTTTATATATTATTGAGCCTTATTCAAATTTAAGACGATATTGCGATGTCCGTCTGTCCGTATGTCTGTTGAAATGGCGATCACAGCGCTAAAACGCAAACAGGGAGTGCTCAATTTTATCTAGATTAATTTTAATTTTCCCGAAAAGTTTGGTATTGAAAATGAGCAACATCGATCCAGCCGTCCAAAAGTTATGAGTGAAAATGTGAAGGTACCTCTAAATTGTTCATACAAATTGGTGTATATTAGTACGACTACATAGTAGATTAGATTAGATTAGATTAGATTAGATCAGAAGGCACTATGTACCGCGACCAATGTAGGTCTTTTGTGCTGCCTAAGGTTACCTACAGATTCAAGCTACCTATAAAGCCAATTATCCTATTAGGCAAAATATTCGCGATGTCGGAAGGCGAAATGAAGCGATCACCTAGAAACCTAAGTCTCCTATCACAAAGCCTGGGACATTCGCAGAGAACATGCTCCGAGGTCTCAGACACCATCTCGCAAAACCTACACAAATCCGTGTCCGATTGACCCTTCTTGTGCAGATGGTATCTGAGATTACAGTGTCCAGTTAAGTACGACGCCAGGGTCCTCAAACCCCCCCTTTCAAGCGACAAGAGTCGCCTCGACCCCCTACTGGAAAAAGAGATCAATCTTTTAGCCTGGCGCTGACCAGGAGAGTTTTCCCAGTAACCAGAGAATTCAGACTCTCTCCATGCCCTGAGCCTTTCCCTAACATACCCCGCAGGTATTCCACAGAATGGTTCAGGACCAATAAAGGGCTTTCGGGCCCCGCGGTTGGCAAGACAATCTGCCCTATCGTTGCCCTCATGCCCCTCATGACCAGGAAGACTACATAGTAGCGACTACATAGTAGCGTCAAATCGAAATCTCTAGGTGTGCAAATTTGTTCTTTCCTACTTTTCGGTTTGGTTTCTAGATTTTTAGATGTATGTTCCTTATCAACATGAAGCATACGTTCATCCAAAAAAGAAATTAATACGATTCTAATAAACTAATATTAAAGGTGTATTTTGGGAACTATGAAAGAATTTATAAGCTGTGAAAGAATAAAAAGCTCATTGGTTCCACGCACTTGACTATTATAAATTTCTTAAGTTTAAGTAAAAAGTGGTCAAAGTGTGCAACTCCTAAACATTATCCAATATTCCTGAAATTTGACACACATATCTTTTACAGCACTTAGACTCATGGCGATACCAAAGGCATATGCAAATCACATCTTTGGAAAAATTAAACACTCTAATCTACTTGTTTGAAGTTCGTTTTGGTGGAATTGATACACCGCTTTAGTTGTCACAAAGCGAAATGTGTTTGGAAAAAACTGCAGATGTACTCACTATCAATTAAAAAAAAATGTTTGTTACTTACAAAATTTGTTGTACTTTATCAATTTAGTCCATCATGATGATTCACTTTAGATACCTAACTATGTTCTCAAGTTATGTTTTCTACAAAAAATGCGAAAACAACAATATTTTAAAAAGTTCATAAAATGTTTGCTTTTAAAAATTTTAAAATGCCTTTTTAACTTGGAGGAGCTGTTTACTAAGCAACTTAGTTCACGCAATACGCTAGCCAATTTCAATTATAATTGTGAATATCAGACACAAAAAACATATATTTTCAAAAAAAATTACATTAATTTCTTATAAGTTTGTGATGTTCGTATCCAGTTATTAGTGCGCTGACATCTACTTGGTATACCTCAAACTGATCCGTTTTTAAAAAACTGTTCTCAAAACTTAATTCCAAAAACTCTATGGAAAAAACTGGGAAGGTTTAAAAATCGGAAAATTTTGGTTGCACTTGTAAACCACCATACAACTTTTCACCAAGCAGCGTTATGGAAAAAAGTTTTTCAGTGAATGTATCTCCCAAGTCTAGTGACTCCATTTTGTATTGGTTTGGATCTGAAACTTAAAAACTATAAGCAAACAAATTAACTGAATGAATAAGTTCAAGTATTTTTTTTTTTTAATTTTTCGATTTTTAAGTTCTTTAGGTGAAGACTGTTCTACGTGAAACTTTTCATGCCATGGTTTTTAAGTGTAGGCTACCTAAATCTATCCATCGTTTCTCTCAATCCAAAAAATCTTGAGAAATCAGAGCCATCTAAAGTCAGTTTTAACATGGGGTCGAAAAATTCTTAAATTACTCATGTATATGCACCTGATGACTAAATTATTTTTTAAATATTTTATTTCTTGGGATTTAAGTAGAGCCTATTTAATCTCAAAATATATAACTTAATACTCAAAAAATTACATGACTTTTTGGTTTTAATTACAGTAGTAACGCGATTCTTGCACACACTTGATACTTGCACACCTCGATTCTAGCAACATAGGAATATTTTGCATTACGCACTCAGTACTTGCGACATCCGAAAATTTTGAACTCGATACTTGCAAAATTTTTGTATTATGTATATATATCAGCGTTCAATATTTGCTTAGAATGGGCGGAGAAAAACAATGCTTCATTAGACGATATTATGATGCTTCAGAGACTAAGAAGCAGTGTAGTACTGAACAAGCGACTTTGTACAAAACACACAAAAATTTTAAATTTCTTTAATTCCCCATAAAATATGTATCTACTGTTATACAAATGCGTTGAACTTAAGTGTTTTGAATTGAAATATTAAACTTAGATTCTAAACAGATGCATGTGCCTTTTATTTTATTGCACCGAGCCCGGTTTTCATTACGTGCAAGAATCGAGTTTCTACTGTAGATCCAATTATGTCTAATTTAATCCCATGGAATATTTTGGGATCTATCAGGATCTTAATTATTTATTATGGGATCCCCCAATTGTTAGATCCATTTTGTTCTAATTTAATCCAGAAAAATATTTGAGGGATCTAATTGAATATTAATGGATATCCCCAGTTTGAGATAAACTTGTATACACTCAGGGAACTTCTGCTTTAAAAATATGTAGTTGTTTGGGTTGTAATACAGTTTCTTTATTTTTAATGTAAATGTCAGTCATTTGTGGAACAAATTCAATTTTTTACTAACATTGTAGTTTATTTAAAAAAACAAACCACATCAAATTACTGTTTTATGATTTTACATTCGTTTTTTGTTATTTAAAAAATAAAAAAAATATATGTGGTTCATATTTACTACAATTGTGGTTCATTTTTTGAACATTAAAAACAAATGACAATGTTATTTGAATTTACTGAAATTTAATTCGTCCTTTCTTTAAGTGAAATTTCATTTATTTTTGACTACATTTGCAGTGGTCTTTACCTACATTGTATTCTAAGTGTACGGTTAAATATCGATGTTTATCAAATGAGATATTATTTTATATTTGAGTTATAACTTTTTTTTTTTTTTGATCGGGTAGTCTAAAATATAATTTGTATTTAGGACATGACTTAACTTAAGACTTTTTACAATTCAAAATAACTATTGTATAATAACGAAGAAAAAACATGAAATTAAATGTTACAATAGTGTAATTATAACTTTTGCAAAACATGCCATAACATATAGGATTTAGTATAAGTACATATTGAACTATGTATTCATTATATTGACTTTAATATTCTTTCTATATTCGTATAAGAATTAATGTCAATGTCAAGCTAATCAAATAGTTATTAATAAAAGCACGAATTAAATAAGTGTGTTTGCTAGATGGAAATGAGTATGTACGTGAATTATTAATATTTGTTAACAAAAAAATATGAATGTTGATAATATCCATTTGAAATTATTCCAACTATATAATTGCACAGTACCTACATTAGCAGGGGACATTCGCTAGTGGGGCCAATACGGACTAACATGAGGCGGTGGTAATGTTTTTATTCACTCAGATTAGTTAAAAAAAAATATTAGATATGAAAAATTCCTATCATGCATCTTTTAACAGCCCTTTTAGTTTTTGTAAACACCCCGTTTCTGATTTCTGATTGTTTTCTGCAACGACTTCTAAAGTCTGATCGTAACATATCACACATTATTGATCGTCAAATTCTAGTTACATATATCCTTAAGAATCACTGTTCATACCCACTAGGGTATCCATTTCAAAGCGATTTATCATTACACCGGCCAGTTTTATTGCAAATGTTTGCAGAAACCAATTTTTTTGAAAACGTTAACGAGTGCCGAACTTGGGCCGAAAATGTATCAGTTATAAAAAATTGTATTTTTGTTAAAAATTTCCGAAATTTCCAAATTTCCAAAAATCGAAAATTAAAAATTTTTATTTTTTAAATGTTTTACTTTTAAATTTTAAAAAATTAAAACCAAAAGTTTATTTTTGGATCTTTTATCATAAATTATGATGTGAGCAATATTATTCAAGTTCAAGATCATTTGTTTTTTGTTAAACAAAAAACCGTGCAATGTTTATTTATTACTCAAAAAAGTTTTCTGTCCGCTAACTTAAAGCAGACTTTATCTACTGACAGGTCCTTACATGTTTCATTTCGCGTCACCGAAAATCATCAGAGAACCAATGTAGAAGGGGTAGAATATTTTTACCCAAATTTTGAAGGAAAAAGATCAACGCTTTACCCGTATTGTTTTATTTACCCGATGAGAAATAAAAAACAAAATTGGAAGAGTTGAAGTAATTCAAATCAAAAAAAAAACATTTTTAACTAATATGATGATGATTTTCGGTGACGTGAAATGAAACATGTAAGGACCTGTCAGTAGATAAAGACTTATTTAAGTTAGCGGACAGAAAACTTTTTTTAGTAATAATTAAACATTGCACGGTTTTTTGTTTAATAAAAAACAAATGATCTTGAACTTGAATAATCTTGCTCACATCATTTTTATTTTTATTTTTCATTTAATTTATTCATTAATATTCTTTAAATTTCATTAAACACCTTTACCTGATAGGCGCTCGAATTTGATAAAAATGCAAAAAACGTGTTTTTTTTTAATTAATTTTAAAGATTGTTTAAAATGCCTAATTTGCAGATGTAAAATAAAGCAAACAAAAAAAAAATTGAATAAATTATAGCTTGTGTTTGTGTGTGCGAATCCTTTTCAGGACATTTTAGGAAAATAGATTTTTTGTCAAACATTTACAAAAATGTATGTTTTTTTTTCAAAATTTGCATAATTTTCTTAAAAATGTCACTTAAACTTGATTATACAATAATTATCTTTAGCCCTAGGGACAAAAAAGACCCATTAAACGTAATTTATATTATGACTGCAAGAGTTTTTGGCAAACAAAAAATTACCACTTGATACAAATAATTATTTCATGCAAATTGATCCTTATAGGGTAAGTGATTTCACTTTTAACCAAAAAAACATTAAGAAAATTTACAGAATGGCTACGTTTTGATTTTGTTTAAATATTAATATATGATAAATGGTACTAAACAAATAAACAAGCGCAATTCCTTATCGTACCAGTCTTACTTCCAAGGGTTAAAAAGGTGGGCCAAAAATGTCTGCCGTTTTTTCCCATTTGCTCAGAAGAAACAAAGATATGCTTGTAATTTTAAATTTTTTTGATATTATGTTTGGAACATGCAAACATACTTATAATAAACATATATATATTTGCAGCCAAACATATGTATGTTTGCCGGTAGACGTTTTTCTCTCGTTCCAAACATATATATGTTTACAGGCAAACATAATTATATTTGTAAGCAAACATGTTATTAAACGGAAACGTTTTGCGAACAAAAGTATATTACCAGCATTTATGTTTCCAGGAGGGCGTTTTTTCAGCGTACTTAAAAGTAAAATTGGTGCGATAAATAATTACGCTGGTTTGTTAGGTCTACGCTTTATCACATATCTAAATTTAAGAAAATATGAAAAAAATCATTCAGTGAATTTCCTAGTGGGTCTGTTTTGATCAATAGTGGAAACATTGACAATATGTGGATCGAATTACATTTTTTGCAATTGTAATTCAGAAAATATCAATTGAAATTCAGAACTTCCATTTGAAATTCAGAAACTAGCTATTGAAATATTTTTTAGACTTTAGTAAATTCAGTAATTTCAAATTTAATATTTCAAAATAGCAAAATGTTTAAATAAAATCCCAATTTGAACTAAAAATTAGTTTAAAACTTGCATAGTTGGATTACTAAATGCAAACTAATTTTTTACTAATTTTTCTACTAACTTTTTACTATGAGTATATAAATACTATGAATTGAAACGGAGAACTTTTGAAATACTCTGAATTTGTTGTCAAAAGTATTTCGTCTGGTGTTGGGCCAACATTTGGGATAAAAAGGAAAATATAATCTGGTAATTTCGTTAGCATCTCTGCAAATAAAATGCTATCACTCACAGGCTATTAAACACAGCTATAGAGTGACAAATGTAATAATTCAGTTTTGATGGCTGAAATAGGTGCAGCTGTAGCACAAATACATATCAGTTATGAAATAATTTGTTAAATGTTCGGTATCAAAATCAATTACTCATTTCTGGGGAATGTTAAAATATATTCTAGAGAAACATAAATTCAAAATTTTAACTTATACTCAAAAAAAAATAAGTTAGTAGAAAATTCAGTAAAATATCTTGTAAATCAGGTATACTATTTTTCAGCAAATTTTTTGCTAAAATTATGTTTGAAACGAAAATTTTAGTTATACTTAGTCAGCACTTAACTGTTTTGAACTAATGTTTTACTAATATTTTACTAATGTTTTACTAATTTATTTTGCTAAAAAAAATTGTGCTGATTAGCACATCAATAGTGTTAACGACAACCAGATTAAAAGGTATACGCAGAATGAATTAGATGTCAAGATGTAGTAGTGACGAAAATTATACTAGTGACGAAAATTATACTAAAAAGTACAACTCTAGTAAGACACTTAAAAAAATCAACCATGGAAGATTTTATGTCTGTTTTTCATACATAAAACAAAATTGTGGATTGAAACAACTTAAATTTTGCGTTTTCATCGACAAAATAAAATATATAAATTTATAAAAGATTAAATGTGTATTTGTAGTCAAATTGAGTGGCCAAGTTGATAACAAATATACAGCAGGTAGACGGACTAAAGCGAAAGACATACATCTTAGGTACATTTTTATGTTTCCTTTTTCTTATTGCAAAAAAAGGGTTGTATATGTTACGTTCTGTTATGTTTTCGTTTCTATAATTCCCTGCTACATTAGCGTTCCTTTAAAAGATAGCATCATTTAGACAACCAATGATGTAAGTAGTTAAAAGATAAATTATTTTTAAAAGAATCACTAAAATATGTTTTATGATTTTCAGCAAAATAAATTAACTAAAGTAAAAATTTTCTACAAATATTTCGAGTTTTTTCAGTCTACTAATATTCAGCAAAAATTTTATTAATGTTTAGCAAGGGTTTTTTAATTTCTAATCCACTAAGTTTTAGCAAAACTTTTGCTGAATCTACTAAAGATTTTGCTGACGTTAGTAATTTTTTTGCACGCACCCTCCCGACTGAAATATTGCTGACTCAGCAATATTTTTTGATGACTTTACTAACTTTTTTATTTGAGTGTACTATTCTTTACTATTTTATATTCCAGAAATTTCTATAAATTAATAGATGCAAAAAAGGCATTAAAATCAATTAATTGTCAATCAAGTATTGTATAAGTTTTGGTAAGATATAGCAAACACATTTTAATATATCACATAATAATTTTTTTCAAAGCTAAAGACGATCAATTTGAGCTATTTTGCAGTTCTAGTCAATTCAATAAAAATAATCAAGGAAACCTATTTTTATAACGGAACATCAGTGTTTCACACACAATCTAACGGGTTTTGAAAATAAAAAATCCGCTTTATAACAAAGATTTTATCAATCTATTGAACTATAAGCAACCATACCTATTATTTTTTCCAACACTGTACGTAAAAAGTGTTTTATTTTTAGTACTTGTACTTTCTTTAATATTGGGGGAAAAAATATTAAACTCCTATAAGAAATGCAAAAAGACAGATGAATTTATTAATTTTTATTGTTTGGAAATAATTTTCTACACTAAAAAAAAAGTCTGTAGAGTCAGCAAAATATTTGCTGGATGGATCCTTGAAGAAAAATTGCTAATATGAACTAAAAAATTAGTAAATTTAGCAACAATTTTGCAAATTTTTTGCTGATTTTAGCAATATTTCTGAAAATGATTCTCCCAGCAAAAATGTTGCTGACTTAACAGACATTTTTTGAGTGTAGTTAAGTTAGGAATAATATGATATATAAAAAGTACAACTTAAATTGTATTTAAAAAAAAAATGCCTTTTAACCAATATTAATCATTTCATTGAGTTTTGCTGACAAGATTTCAAGTATCTTAAATAAATCTAATCTCTCTACTCTATTATAACTTGATTAAGTTAAGGACTAGTAAAGAGTTGTATTAAATAATATTAATGTGATTTTTTCGTATATGTGCCAAACTACCCAGCAAAACCTCGGTAATAGGTTGGTATTAACGGAACATGTTACATGGTAATAAGTTAAACTTTTTACCCTTGCATTACGTTACAACTATTGACATTACTGACCCCAAATTCACATGTTTATTGGGGATTTTTTTTTTAATTTTTTTTTTCATATTTTTAATAGTTTAAACTTTTTTCTATATTTTTGGAGAAAAAATAGCAGAAATAAAAAAGTTAGAGCTTGTTATACAAACTACTTGCCCTATATTTTACATTGGCAATATTTACTTTAAATGCATTTTACTCAAAACAAGATATTGAAAATGTGCAGCCCTAACGGGTGGACAGATTTTAAATCGGGGTTTTTTTTTTTTTTGTTTTATAGAGGACTAAAACATTAAGTCCCTAACGATGGCATTTTTAAAATTGTGCCTAGTATTTCTTTGAAAAATAAAAAACAACGATTTTTGAGTGTTTTTGTTTTAGTTTTTTAGTTTACTCTCGTGCCATTTTAATGCAAACCAAAAATTTTAAAATCCGGCTACGTTAGGGACTAAAGAACTGATTCGTGTATGAAAAAAATTTAACATTTTTTCTCAGATGAGTACCCAGGGCTCCATGATGGCTCCCGACATCGCCTTTAAAAAAGGGTCTATAAAAAAATGGTTAGCAGAGTTGCCATTGTAATCGGAATTCTGAATTTTAAAATAATAGCTAGTATTTTGTTTTTATACCGCAAAAAGAATTTTTATTTATTTTTTCTAATTCCTTAAATATTGACGTTTTACTTGATTTCTAAAGATTAATTAATACTTATTTCGTTTCAATAGAAAATTAACGGCCTGTTTTTACAAGAAGTGTATACTACCACACGAACGTGTGTCACCCTAACGAATACGTAATGAAATGAGTATTTATAATTCGTTCGTCTGACTTACGTTTGATTACGTAAAGCTTTATGTTATGTCAAACAGTAAGATTGCCAACATAATGTTTTTCGCATTTTGTTTACGTTTTTTATATACAAATAACTCATTTTTCGTTGGTAGATGGCAACACAGCACTGTAAATGTAATATAAAAAAACAGCTGATTTTTGCTTGAAAAAAAAAAATTATTTATTTTGTTTAGAAAACAATAAAAGTGGTGATAAAAATATAATTTGTATAAAAAAAATATTTACAAATAAAAATATTGTGGGAAACTCTGTAAATGAAACTTTGTCAAATAATTTTTTCTCAAATAATTTTAGATTTGTCGTTTGTAATTTCTTTCAAAAATCAGTTCGATTTTTGAAATAAAAAAATATAAAAAAAATAAAATTTCGTATTTGTCATAATTTTATAGGGTAAATTCTTTTTTTATTACAATTTTTTGTTAAAAAGTATTTTTTTTAATATTAAATTGTGTTGCCTTTTTTCTTTGACGAATACTTTTTTGTGAACGTCTGTTTTTGATGTTTGTGACGTTTCAGATCGCAATGTGGAAACCAAAAAAAAAGAGACGAAAACGACAACTCTTACGTTTTCACTCAATTCAAAGTGACATTTGCGATACAGAACCCCAAAATGAATTTCTTCACTCATTTATACGAATTTTTGAGTGACACGTCTTACAAAAACTGGTCGTAAATGTAATACAGTTTTATATCAAATATTTGATAATTTCAAAAAAAATAATCGATTTAAAAATTAAAGACTTAAATAAAAAATTCTTGACGACTCTTTACCTGTAAGTGAGGAGTAACATCCCAGGTAGAAATTGCCAACCGTACCAAAAAAATAGTGTTGGCAAACCACTGCTATTTTTGTAAAACCCACCGTGTTAAAAATTACCAAAGAAACAACTAGGAAAACACTATTTTGTTTTCAAAGCATGTATTTTGCCAGTATCACCCGAAGATTTCGTTGCTAATATTATTTTTACCAATATTACAACCAATTAGAAGTTTTATTTTTTTATATATTATTATATTTCTCACATTTAAGTATGATGTAACAGACTAAGACCGAACATTATTGTAGCTATTAAAATGTGTTTTATTATACATATTTCTCAAAATTGAATTGTGCGCCCCGGTAGGCTAGTTGGTAGCGTGCTGGCTTATCAGTGCGGGGGTCGTGGGTTCGATTCCCACCAGAGGCACTGGTCTGTTTTCGCTACAACGCGCCGAAGGCCATAGTAGCTAGTGCTCGGTTAGGGTAATAGTATATAATTTGGAATTATATGATTATTAATAAATAAATAATAAAAATTGAATTTAAGCCATTTTAATATCACCAAATTTGTTGGAGTATCAACGTTATGCTAACGGTGGCAAGTTCGCTCAAACCAACGGTTGTCCACAGCTATCAAACGGGTAACAGGCCAATAAAAATACAGTCGACAGAGTGTTGGCAAAGCTTCGGCAACGGTCTGTTATGCGTTGGAAGAACGTGAGATTAACAATCTTGACAGCATTGTTTTATTACCCGATTGATAACAGTAGCCAGTCGTTGAACGAATTTTCCACCTTGGCATAACGTTGGTAACCCAAAAATGCTGGTGCTTTTAAAATAGTTTAAATCAAATAAATTTTGAGAAATATGTCTAGCAAAACACATTTAAAAATCAGCAATACTGTTCGGTCTTTGTCTTATACATCATATTTAAATGTGTGAAATGTAATAAAATGTAAAAATAGATAATACTTCTAATTGGTTGTAATATTGGTAAAAACAGTATTGGCAAAGAGTTTCGCAGGTGGTACTGGCAAAACACATGCTTTGCTGTTAAAATAGTGTTTTTGCATTAGATTTATGAATTGTAACTGAAGCTCGTCCATTTGAATTTTGTTTTTTGGCAGTTTTTCATAAAATTTAATAATAACTTTCATATTATTTATTAAGAATTTCATACACCTGATAAAAAAAAGTTTCATTAATACTATGAAGCTTTTTCATGAAGTTTAAACATTTTTCATTCACATTGTGAAGAAAATTTCATTAGTTTAGTGAAAAAATTTCATTAAAATTCATCCAAGATAATCTCTCTGTGTAGTACAATTTTAGTTGTACCTTTTGTAATTTTTAACACGATGGTTTTAACAAAAATAGCAGTGGTTTGACAGTACTATTTTTTTTTTTGGTACGGGTGGCAAATTCTACCCTGGATGTAACCTCCTTATTACAAAAAGTTTATTTTTCCACAAAATACTTAAAATAAAAAATTTCATGTATAAAATTTTTAGTTAAAAATTTTTCAATTTTAATTTAATACCCAATGTAAAAACATAAAATTTTCAAAAAAAAAAAAACTTATTACAATTATACTGGAGGTAATATGTATTTTGAAATGTGTTACCAGAATGGAAATGCCCTTGTTAAAGTAATAGCATTTGTAATAGAAAAGCAACCAGTTACCAACCTTAATTTCTTATTCCCAAACTTATTACCGCGTAATATAGAGTTTTGCTGGGTATTTAATACATTTATTTTTAACAAAGAAATGAAACCATAGACTGAACATCATCAATTTCGCATTTATAGTACAAAAAAGAAAGAAATACAAAACAAATACTTGTAACAGACAATCTAAAGGAATTACTGACAAACTGACCGACACTTTAACTTGACCTCGAAAATAAATTTTTTTTTTGTGCTTAAATTCGTATTGTGTTTAAAATTTATAGATATACTATGATTTTTAGGTTTTTTTCCATAAGTTTTTTCTTATTTTGGTTGATAAGATTTATTTTCTACAAACACATGCAGCATTAACCTAATAGATTAGTAAATTAAGCTAATATTAACAGTTGTTAATCTGGATACAAAAAAAAAATTAGATATAATGAAACCAATTTAAGATGATATGTTGACATGACATTATATAAGAAAAATGGTAATTTTAAAAAATACGCAGTTTGAAATGATACAAATTGCGTAATATGGTTTTGTATGTATTCACTACAAAATCAGTATAATTTTTTTAATGATCAACCGATTACTAATGAAATTTACTTGAAAATATGAAGCACTTATTTTGAAAGTGGTATGAGTCCATTTTCAAAAAATTTTAGATAATGATTGCATTTCATAATATAGCTTCTATTCACTGCAAAAAAACTTTTTTTGTCAAAACTTAAAAAATTGCTGAAATTTTAACGCAATACTTGTATTGTAAGTTATTTTATATAACACGGATATCTTCGCCATAAATATATCTTCCCCATTCTTATAAATATTGATCTTTGGATTCCAAATTTGCTCTTCGTACTAGTTTGCTAAAAAACCGACAAATTTAAAAGCAGCGGTTTCGGTTTTTGTAAAATAGCAAAATCGCGGTTTCGGTTATTTTTCGTTTTTTTTTGTAATATTAAAATAAAATTCTAAAAATAATTAAATATGCAAAAAAATTAACTAATTTTTAGCAGATATTTTTTTAAATTCAATTTTTTTCAAAAAGATCGTTACGGTATCCAAAGTGCTATTCCTCACTTACAAAATCCATTTTGAATTTTTGAAAAATCTTCATTTGTCGCTAAGAAGCACTGATACACACTGATGCAATGGGTTAAGGGTGCTAACTCAGTAAGTTCAACAGACGACTTCTCAGTGATAAATGAAGAGTTTTTAAAAATTCAAATTGGATTTTGTAGGGGAGGAGTAGCACTTTTAGATAATTATATTTTTGAAAACAAAAAATTTCTGGAAGTTACAGGACCACAAATGTACCCATAAAACGTTTTTTTACACTTTTAGGTTAGAATATCGTTAAGACATGACGTGATAGGGCTATCCTGAGGTCAGATTCTGATTCAGCACGTCTATTGGTTAAACCTTGTCCACCTGTGTTATTAAAGCTCTCTGATTATTAGAACTTCTATTTGAATTAATCTTTTTAGATTTCAAGAAATTTTTTTACAGCTTCCATCAGATTAAACATTTTTTAATGAAGAAAAAACATCGAGTTCAGAATGCTTTCGCAAGTTCTCAAAACTTTATTTTAAAGTGTTAATTAAGACTTGAGTTTTTACATAAAAAAGAATATATTTTTTTTATGTTAAAAATTAGTACAATCAGTACAAATTTAAAAAAAATTACACGATTTTTTTTATCAGTACACGTGACCAAAAATCAGTACATGTTCTGAAAAAAAAATTTTTTTTTTTAAATAGAATCGACTCTTAGGAAATTCTTCCTATTTCCTAATGTGTTGGACTTCAAGCATGGCAACACTGTAATTGTGCGAGATGATAAGTCTTAGAACAGTTGTTGCTCTCCACATAATGGAGAGTTGGTGAACTTTATTGAAGCTATTTGGTTTATATCCCTGATTCATTCTTTTCCTTCGGTGGGGTTAAGTGCCATGGTAACACCGAAGATGGACGCTGCATTACGTATGAGGGATAGAAAACTCATACATATTATTTTTCTAAATTGATGTTGTCGTCGCGGGGATCGAACCCGGGACCATCTGTGTAACAGTCCAACGCGCCAACCATTGCACCACAACGCCCATCTACGGATGGTCATTATACAGGAAATGGTACACCAAAGTATTAAACAAATTAGAGCTGATTCGTCATCGAATTTTATTTATATTTTTGAAGTTTCCGGTAAAAAGATTTTTAATATAATATGAATAACCTTATAATTTGGACAAACATATTAAGGGTGATTCTCATGCTATCTACCTATACATATATCTACTACTTACCAGATTTGATGATACAAAATGTAATTTTTAAAAGAGAATTTATAATAATTTGACAATTCCTATCAGCAATACTGGGAAATAGTAAATATGGTTGGACAGGGGAGTATCAAGTGTGAATCAAGCTTAATGTTGAATAATTTTGGTCCGAGACGTTTAATTTTTTTTTTTTTTTTTGCATATTATAATTTTTCTCATATTATATTCAAATTCATTATACCGGAAATCCCAAAAATACACATGAAATTTCATGTTATTGAATCATGAGTGAAAATGAGGCTCAATGAATAAGGGCGATTAACTTTTCTAACAATAAACACTGTTTAACTTTAACCACGTGCGCCCCGGTAGGCTAGTTGGTAGCGTGTTGGCTTATCAATGCGGGGGTCGTGGGTTCGACTCCCACCAGAGTCATTGATCTGTTTTCGCTACAACGAGCCGGAAGCCATAGAAGCTAGTGCTCGGTTAGGGTAATAGGATATAATTTGTAATTATATGATTATTAATTAATAAAAAAAAAAACTTCAGACATTTTCATATAAATTTGACATTCTTAACTATGGTTAAGCCATAAACTTTGGTTGTTCTGATATAAGTTAACAGGCCTAAATGAAGTAAAAGATTTAAATTTTAAAAGTTTTGAGAATTTTTAATAAAAAAAACACTTTTTTTTACAAATGTTCCATTTTTATCCGAAATTTGGCATATGTTAACGTTTTACAGAAAAAATAAAACGATTTTTTTCATTTAGAACCATTTGCAATAACACTGGCGATGTATCTAATAACAAATATATATTTAAAGAACATCCTATACGTATACGTGTTATTTAAATAAATAACAATCATACGCCACGTGTTTCTCAAACAAGAAATTTATTAATGTTTGTAGCTAAATTTATATGACCAATTTTTTATAAATTAAATATTGAAATATGTTAAAAGTTTTAGCATCAAATGTTAAATTTACAAAAAAAAAACTGCAAAAGCTGATTTCTTTCATTCCACTAAATTTTCTTTGGTTTTACAAATCTTATATTTAGTTTACCTAAATTTTAATTACAACCAATTAAAAATGTGAGCTATAAAAACCGTTTTGGTTCATAAAAGTTTCTAAGTGAAAAACTCATTATATTTTTAAAGCAAAATGTTATTATAAAAGATTTAATGCCACATCATTTGTTTAACTAAATAAACGTTAGTTCATAAATTTTATTTGTGTGCTGATATACATACACTGCGTAGCATAAATATAGCCGCACTGCATTTTTCGTCATATTTAAAGTTTAAAAAAGGATTTAATGAAACTTGTTGCAATTTTTTAAAGTTTTAGAAATTATCTTTATTGTATACAAATTCGAGCCATCAACTTTTAAAATTGACGAAATACGGCCTATAAATGTGCTGATATAATACACTGCGTAGCATAACTATAGCCGCACAGCATTTTTCGTCATATTTAAAGTTTAGGAAAGAATTCAATGAAACTTATTGCAATTTTTTAAAGTTTTAGAAATTATCTTTATTGTATACAAATTCGAGCCATCAACTTTTAAAATTGACGAAACACGGCCTATAAATGTATTTCTTAGTGTTTAATAACTATAGCCGAACTTCGATTTAAATCATTATAACGAGCTCAATTCTTAGTTTCGAAATCAGATCTAAAGCTTATTTTGTTGAATTAACTTGCTTATTCATATAAAACGCCTTGTGGCAAATTTGAAATTAAATTGTATGCTGTGCTAATAATAAGGCATTTATCTCTGTAAGATAGCTTTGGTTTTGTGCCTCGGATTTCTTCTCCCCGTATACACTTTGAGTGCTTTAAAACTGCGGACAAATTTGTCCGGTAGTTTATTTTTTGCACAACTTCCTGCTACGAATTTCGCCATTTTCTAAAAAGGGTAAAATTTGGCGGTTTTTTAAGTTCATTAAGTTATTTTACGCATGTCACTTTGTTTGAAAATAAATAAGGAAGTAAATTTAACAAAATAACCTTTATATTTGATTTCGAAACTTCAATGTGAACTCGTTATAATGATTCTAATCGAAGAGCGGCTATAGTTTTGAGTCAAAACTTTTGACACACTGAGAAAATATATTTTTCGTCAATTTTAAAAGTGGATGGCTCCAATTTGCATAAACTAAAGTACCTTCATAAAACTTTAAGAAACCGCAATAGTTTCATTAAATTACTTCTTAAATTTTAAATATGATGAAAAATGTAGTGCAGCTATAGTTATGCTACTCAGTGTATTTCATAGAATTTTATGTTGGACAGAAATAAAAAATGAATAAAAACATTAAATGAAAACATAATGAAATTTTTATGTTAATTTTATTTCTAGCCTAATTTGTAGTGTCCGACCGAACAGTTCGGCATTAAGAACAAAATTGCCAAATGATCTGATCGAAACAATTCTTGTGTGTACCTAATGTGACCAAACTCCACTTTAGCCACAGTCATCGCTGTGTCGACCGTGGCTCAACTCGTTAAGAGGTGAGATTACGATGCATAGCTTGATGCTAAGGCAGTGAGTTCAAATCACAGTACGACACCAATAAATAAAAAGTTTTTCATATAGAGCAAATTAACAATATAAAATACTTTGTTCAATTGACACATAAATTAACCACTGACAACCAAGGTTCTTCTGGGACTGGACAGGGAAGGTCTCAGGACCCTTACGGGGTTCCTGACCGGTCATTGTGCTGTCAGGGCTTTCACAAGCAGATGGGACAGGGACATACCGGATTTTTGCAGGCTGTGCGAGGACGTTGAGGAACTGGAGACGGTTGAGCATATAATGTGCCACTGTCTTAGGTTACAGGGTCTCAGACTGAAATGGCTAGGAGATAGATTTCACGACGAACTCGGGTGTGTCGCTGGATACAATCCAGTTGATTTGCTGAGATTTGTCAGGGAGATAGAACGGCTGTTTCTAGTAAGGGACGTTAGGATCCGGTTTCTGGGGAGTAAATATATACTTTCTACCTTTCTTTATTTTTTTCTTTCAAGCTATGTTTTCTGTCTATTTCTACTCTTTCTCACCGTTTTTTCTCTGAAGGGATTCACAATGGACCGTATTGGTCTCCGAGTGGAATTGTGCCCTTGGGTACATAACCCTTCCTAACCTAACCTAACCTAACCACTGACGAGTCCCAGGAGGGGGACGAAACTGCGGCAGTCTGGTGTATCCCTTGTGTCCGTAAAATTTTTCAATAAAAATGTTTTCTTCTTCTTCTTCCTGTAAAGGGACTAACTAAGGAAAATGTTTATTGGGCTCATTAGGTGCGGTTTTGAGTTTCAAACTTAAATAAAACTCCGTAGTTCAGCAATAAATTCGAAAATAGTCCGGCGCCCGAACTTTTAACTTTATAGCTAAACTTTGGTTTTTTCCTTTACACAAAATCGCATTAAATCGGTTCAACAAACATGTTTCTAATACCAAAATGTATAACAAAAAAACCCAACAAATATAGTTCTTTGGCCGAACTATTCGGTCGGAAACAGCTAATTTGTATGTATTTTGCACAATATAATAATGAACTTATCCATTTGTTGGCTTAAGCTGTTTAAAAGAAACTTTGACTGATGCTTTTTGTCTTTTTTTGTAATAGAAAGAAATTCATATTTAGACATTATTTTATTTCAATAAAAAGCAAAACTTAAGATAATTTACGAAAAAATATTAAAACAATTTAAAAAAATCAGATTGTAAAGGGTCCGCCATCTAACGTTTTTTTTTTTCAACTAGTGCTTATTTCGGGAATGGTAACACTTAGCTCATGTCTGATTTGACAGATAATTAGTTTTATCCTTCCGCTGAACGAATATGGGTGGTATGTTCGTTATCTTGTGAAAAAAGTGAAAGAAACTGGCATCCTCATCGATAAACCAAAGCGTGAAAAGCCAAAAACAGTGCGTACACCCGAGAATATTGCTGCTGTGGCAGAAAGTGTGCGTGAAGCGCCATCAACATCAATTCACCGTCGTTCTCAACAATTGAGCATTTCGGAGACATCATTGACGCGAATTTTGCATAAAGACCTTGGTATGACGCCATACAAAGTCCAATTGGTTCAGGAGTTCAAAAAAAAAAGTTATTTGGCGGACCCTTTATAATAAAATGCTCTACGGGAAAAGGGATCGTCCTAGGTGACACGCAGAACAGGTCTAAGGTGGCAGGAACCTAAATATGAAAGAAGCCGGTCTCTTAATCGTTGTTATGGCAGTTGGTGAATTGACACCTTGTGACGTGTTAGGTAATGTGTCTAAAATAGATTTTGGCATAAATTTCAAACTATTAAGAACCCGAATAAAATAATTAATATACGTAAAGTCTGTTATTATGTTTTTCATCTTGAAATATATTATAATGTTAGGGCAACCAAAACTATGTTCTAAAAAATCGATTTTATGCTCATAAAAAATACCTTAAAAAATGGAAAATATGCTCTTAAAATTTAAGAAATATGTTGCAAAAACATATTTTAAAAAAATATATTTTAAAACTTATGTAAATATAAAGTTGCAGCAACTTTGAGAAATATATTTCAGTTGCTAACAAAAAAATAAAAACAGATAAAAGATAAATTATTTATACCTAAATCGTCATAAAACAGTCTTAAAACAGAAAGTTTTAATTTTAAAATGACTTAAAATGGTTGGAATTTTTTAAATAACCCGAGTAAAAATAATATTATATAATCCAGCGTTGTACAATATAATTTAGTTAAGTATGACATCATGTATAGTAAGATACAACTTAAAAAAACAATAACAATACAAAAAATATTTAGTTGATATACTCTCGGCAGACATGGGCGGCGTCAATTACATTTCACAATCATTGACATGTGAATTTTTTCAATATCATTAATAATTTCGGACCTACGCTCACAATTGTGGGCTTAAACGCTTCCTTATGAAATTTGTAAAATTTTAAATACCAAACATTGGGATTAGTAACAACATATGGGTATTTAATTGCAGTGCAATTACTCAAATACACCCAATTACATGTAATTAGACGTAAAAAAGTAATTGGTCTGTAACTAAACAAATAAATATTGGTATTATGTCCCATGTCTGGTATTGGCAAAGTAGAAAACTTTCCAAGAAAGCGTTTAAGCCAACAAGTGTGAGCGTAGGTCTGAAATTAGTAATTATATGACACATTTGATTAGTGAATGATTGTGAAATGTAATTGACGCTGCCCATGTCTGACTCTCGGTTAACCGGTCAACAAGGGATAGTCCCATTTTGGTCATTTGCCTCATTTGTTAGCTGCTTTTGCATTTTTATGGCCTTTTCGTTCGCTTTATAAAAACAGGTAGTTAAAATCAATTTAAAATTTTGTTAAATAACTTTAAGTTTTGAAAGGCCATACAAAATGCAAAAACAGTTAACAAATGAGTCAATTGACCTAAATGTACCTATCCCTTGACCGGTTAACCGAGGGAATATCAACTTTATATTTCTGTGTATTGTTGGATTTTTTTTTTAATTTTTTTTGTTTGTTTTGTTTTTGTCCTTTTTATTTAAAAACACACTTAAAAAATATAATTTTGATGTTAGCCAGCCAATATGCAAATTATTGTGTAGCGATTAAAAATTTAATTTGAATTCAATATGAACAAATACAAATGCCTAACAAAAAAAGTAGCTTTTAATTAAAAAAAAACTGAATTGAAATGCTAAAATCGACATAAAATTAAAAGATTAAATAAACTTTAATAAATTACAAAAAAATGTATATTATATAAAATGAAATTTACAAAGTTCAATTTAAATTAAAAAAAAAAAAAAATTTAATTTCAATTGAAGGGTTTGTTGTAAAAACTTGATAAGCCACATTTAAATGTTTGCTAGTTTTTGGCTTAAAGTTTTGACTTATTGTAAAAAGTAGAACTTTGAAAGGGCTTTTGTATTCTTGATACTTGTTATAATGGTGTAAGCTAGACTTTATTAAAATCTTCATCAAAACATGACTAGAATATACCTAAAATCAGCAATAAATAAAAATGTGGCTTGTCGAGTTTTTACAATAAGCCCTTCAATTGTTTAAAATAATAATAAAAAAAAATATATTATCGTTCAAAAATTACTTTTCTATTTAATAACACCGCTTACTTAACCCACATTAATGACAAATCGTACCGGTACTGCTAAAAGTCCTGCTTTGACCAGTCACGAGATAGGTCCTATGAGGGCAGTTGACTCTTTATTTGCAGTAGGGTGTTATGAAATATACATGTCTATTCTTACTGTACTTTCCTTGGATTAGTTGTTGCAAAGTCATAAAGAAATATTGAAAAATATTAAATATTTATTTGCATATTAATGGTTATAAAATTTACATAAAAATACGAATAAATAAGTAAATTTTGGATTTGTTAAAAAAATATTCTTGGTATTTATTTTCATAGCTCATTACTTCCGACTCACTCGAAACATATTCTATAATAGACAAAAAAGTTCATGTTTTTTTGTTAGTTTTTTAATATTTTTGAAACGTGACCCTTTTATTGTGAAAATACACAATGTAACATAACAAATGTTTGCCTAAGAGCAGACAAAAATAAAAATTATTTTTAGAAATACAAAGTTGTGACATTAAGTAAACTAATGTTATTTTATAACTTATAAAGTATTAAACGGTTTCATGTTAAACATAATATTTCTTCTCCTTAAGTTCTATTGTTTTTTTCGGGTGTAACTAGGGTTGCCATACGGCTTTGATTTTGTTCGTTTTACAAGAATTTTTAATGCTTGTCAAGAAAAAAAAAAGTTTTGTTAAGATTTTTAAAATCCAACCAAAAAACACTTTAAAAAAATATTTTTTTTTTAATTTTTTCAAAGTTTTCCTTAAGCCAAGTTTAGCAAAAAGCAAATGAACATTTCATTGAAATATTATTGTCAAGCGTTTCTTTTAGTGGCATTTGTTCATTTGTTTATATTTTGCTTTTAACTGGCTTTAACTGTACACAAATAAAATTTTCTTCACAATGTGAATGAAATTTTTTTTAAACTTTATGAAAAAGCTTCGTAATTAGAATGAAACTATTTAAAATTAAACCTTTTTTATTTTTCGTATGAAATTTTTAATAAAGGATATGAAGTTTTTCATTAAGATTTATGAAAAACTTCATTAATTTAATGAAAGTTTCAAAAATTAGTAAAAAAAAAAAATTCTAAAACTACTAAAAATAAGCTAAAAATTAACTACTTTACTTACAATGTAAAGTAAAAAATGAATCTGCTATTTTTTTTTTGCGAATAAAATTGTGCCCTTCTGAAATCAGAAATCTACAATTTTTTAGCAAGAATTTCTGTTGATTTTACCTAAATGTACTGTTTTTTTGCATTCTACTAAATGTAAGGTAAATACAGCAAAACATTTTGTTTATATTACAGTTTTTGTTTGCTGTGTTTAATCTACAAATATTTAGTAAAAGTTTAAGCTAATTTTAGCAGTGTAAATTGCTATTTTCAATTAACTACACTTCAACTCGAGTATAACTACAATTTTGTAAAGTTACAGTTTTGTTTTTTCTGTTTTTAATTTATTTAGCAATAAAAATTTTGCGAATTTTAGCAGTTCTTTCTGCTATGTAAATTTTAACTAATTTTTAGTAGCTTTTTCTGCTATTTTTACATGTTTATTTCTATGAGTATAGCAAAAACTCGAATTTTCGTAATCTTTATGTTAAGATATCTCAAAAATCTAATAAAATGTTAAAAATGCTAAACCTAAGTTTTCAAATTAACTGGAAGAAGAAAAAACTTAAAAAATAAGAATCATCCAAAGTCAGTTTCAACAAGAGTCGAAAATTTTAAAAATTACTCATATATAATACATCGTCTATTTTCAGAAGTCTTTGAATATTATGAATACATTTTCATATCTATGTTAATGTGCGTTTATGTCATGTAACATTATTTGGCTTTATGAGGAACTATAAACATATAAAGATGCATTAATATGCAAGCATCCGTAAACACTAGGGTGGGCAGCCATTTCTAAACTTTAAATCTTTACTCACAATATAATTTTTTTGATCAATTGTGTGAATTTGTATTTGTAATAAAAAAAAAAAAAACATTTAACAAAAATCTTTTTTGTAACGTTTTGTCAGTCATATATTAAAGACTGTTTTAACCGACTTTTGGTTGCTTTTACTACTTTCATTGATTTTTTAAACATTGTTTAAAAATTTTTATAGAAGTCGGTTGTATAGAGAAAACAATGACCAGTTCTATTTTTAATTGTGTTTTTAACCCTTTATAGCCTCATGTAACATTACTGTAACAAACCCCAAAAACCCCGAAATAATACATACTGAATTTATTTAGCTCGCTCAAATTTGTGACAGCCAACTGTGACATACCACTGATCAAATTAGTACCAAAAAAATATCATAGATGGCGTAATTTGTTTGACTTCCGTCAGTTTGAAGTTTGCATAATACGAATAGTGACAAGTTTGAACACGTGTAAATTTAAAATTTTATAAAAAAATACAAAAAGTGCAAAAAATTGGGTTGTTTTTATGAAAACCTGTGAATAATATTTTTTACTTATTGCATACAATGCATATTTTTACATTTTTACATGAAAAAAATTATATTTTTATGTTATGGAACAGTAATGTCACAATCCCTAAAATGTCAAATAAATAATATATAAAGGATATTTTTTAATTTCCAAGTAATACGTTTTATTTAACTTAACCTTTCCCGTACCAAAAAATTTTTTAATTTTTAAGTTCATGGGCTACAAAGGGTTAATTAATATTGGGAGGTCATAAAAAATAAATAACCAGAGTTAAAAGTTACAAATATTTAACAAAACAAATCTGCTAGTTTTAGCAATTATTTCTCCAACGTCATTTTTAACTAATTTTAAGTAGTTTTAACAAATAAAGATACTACTTTTTTCTATTAGTGTAGTTACTAAAAAAATCGGACTTTTCAACGGGAAAAAAACTAAACTCTTTCAAACAAAATTAAAAAATGACAAAACCGTTGTTCCTTAAAAATTTATTTCAAATATATGACCCATACAGAATACAATACAGTACCAAAACCAATACCATTTTTTTATAAAAATTATGATATTTTCCCGATATAGTTAGTAAATAATATTCAAACCCAATTAAAATACTTTAATATTTCTTTTATACAAAGAAATTGATTTTTTTTTTGTTATTTTGTATTTACAGATATCGATATTTTTGCTGTCTTTCGACGAAGAAATTTGTGTTCAAACATTTTCATTTTCGGTAAGTTGTTTTAATATTAAAATAATTTAAAGATACAATAGAAAATTTAAACTTTTGTCCGTTAAAAAATCTTAAATTAAAATGTTTTTGCCATTTCTTTCCAAGATAGTAATGGAAATGCTAATTTTAAGATATATTTCTATGTTGAGCACTTTTTTGATATCACAGCGATATCGTTATTTTATCATTACCAAATGTACATTTTTCTCCACATTCCCTTTTAATTTCACGGTGCTACAGTGAAAATATACTTAGAAGCCGACCTAATGTACAAAAAATAATGCGTTACCCATAAAGACTTAATTTTAAATATAAAGTAATGATCTAAAAATTTTTTGAAAATCTATTTTTAGACAAAATTTTTTCTACTGAAAACCTGGGGTCTTAGATTCGAATCCCGCGTGAACACGCTTTATTAAAAAATCAAAAAAAGAATATTTTTTTATTAAATTAATTTTTTTTGAAAATGTATAGGAAACCACATATTTTTTGAATTTTAGTACGGTGGTTAGTAATAACATGTTATAATATTGCGCTATATCCCTTGAGATTTGTAATGAGAAATGTAAGTACTTGTCATTACCAAATATATACTAAGCCAGTCCCAGTGTAGAAACGGTAATGACATGTCATTATTTTCCCACTACCAGTAATGACACCAGCTTACTCTCTGCATTATTTTAACACAACTAATATGGACTTACCAATAACTAGTTAATTTACCCATTATTTCAATGCAAGAAAACATTATCTAACAATTTTTTGAAAATCTATTTTTAGACTCATTATTTGTTCACTTCTAGTAAGTACATATATAACTACTTGTTTTTGATTTTTTGTAAGCTGGTAAGTAATTACATTTTGTGCAAGCAGGTCATTTATGTTTTTATCTATCAAGTATAACATGTCGACATAGCTTAGATGGTAGAGCGGTTGACTGGCAACCTGGAGGAACGGGTTTGAATCCCGTGTGAGCACAATTATTAAAAAACAAATTTTACAAAAAAAAATATTTTATTAAATTTAAATTTTTTTTTTAATTAGTTTTTAGACTCACTATTTTTGTCCATACTAGTAAGCATATAGGTAACCACATATTTTTCGATTTCTAGTAAGTTATATAAGGATGTTGCGCAAAATAATGAAATATCATTACTAAACCCCTTACGAAAATCAAAACATGTATGTGGTTGAATAGTATGGAAAAAAATAATGAGTCTAAAAATTAATTTTCAAAAAAACTAAATTTACCAAAAATTTTTTTTTTTTTTAAATTTGTTTATAAATGTGCATGTGGGATTCAAACCTGTGTCTCAATGTTGTCCGTCAAGCGATCTACCATCTGAGCTATCTCGACAGGTTATACTTGAAAGATAAAAATATAAATGCAAGCACCAAATGGTATTACTTTACAGCTTACAAAAATTCAAAAATAAGTAGTTATATATGTACTTACTATAGTTGAGAAAATAATGAGTCCAAAAATTGATTTTCAAGAAAGTTTTGGAGCATTACTTTATATTTAAAATAATGATAAAAATAAGTGCTTATGGGTAAGGCATTATTGTTTGTGTTAAAATAATGGGATCATTAAATAGCTATTAGTTAACCCTTATTATTTGTGTTAAAGTAAATCAGAGACTAAGCTGGTTATTGGCAGTCCGAAAAGTAATGACATGTTATTACCTATTATTACCGTTGTAAACGATTTTTGTTTACATACCCAGGTGAAAAAGTTCATATATTGTCATATATGGCCACATATATGAGTTCATATATGAATCCATATGTGTTCGGATCCGAAATTTGAGGGTATATGGACATATATGCTCATATATGGACATATATGAACGTTCATATATTGTCATATATTATTACTTTTCCTATATTCCCATATATAAAAAAGCTTTTTTAGTTTTATTTTTCCAAACATATTCTGTTTATTAAGCTATTATAATTCTATATACTGAATACAGGAATTTTTTTAAAAACTTAAAATATACTTCAATATAAGAATATTCTACACCATTTTTAATTGTATCTTAAAATTTAAATAGTTCTGTTTAGTTTTCCAATTATTCAGAAACACAAGTAAAAATGGGAATGTGGGAAAATATTTTTTTTTTTTAAATACAAAATATAACAAAATAAATATATCCAATTAATTTATCCGGTTTAACCAGTTTTTGAATACTGAGATCAAAAACTTTGGCTTAAATAAATTTTAGCCGCATGTTTCCAAAATTAATGAAACTTTTCCACGCTGAATCAGCCGATGGTAAAATCTTTTGGAGGACCTTATTCGGGAGGGAGGGGCTCAAATTTAAAGTTTTGTTTTGCGATTTTTACAAAAGTTTTGAATGGATTGGCATCATTTAGGCATCATCGGAAAGGTGTTTTAAATTTTTTTTTATTTTAATATCATGCATGATATTAAAATAAAAATCATAAAAAAACATAAAAGGCGTTTTTCCTATTACCTCATTCTCTACAATCGTCTTTATAAATTAATAAAACATTAATTTATATATTTTTGTCAAGAATTCGTAGACCGGCAGAGTAAGAGTTAAAAATAAAAACATTTCATCCTCATATATGGTCATATCTGATCAAAAATTAAAACATATTAACCATATATTGAATAATATATGAATTCATATATGGAGATATATGGCATATATGAACCAATATATGTAATATATTATCATATATGGTGTCATACATATCCGTATATGAACTTTTCATTTGAATGTATTTACCCATATATGCTTCCATACATTACATATATGTTCATATATGCCCATATATTGATCCATATATGCTCATACATGAAACCATATGTGGGAATATATGATCATATATGAACTTTTTCACCTGGGTATTTAAATTCTAATTATAGAAAAACTCATAGCAGTAAATATAAAGTTGATATCTCATATTAAATAGCACTTTGTCATGTTATCAAATTAAAAAAAAGCTCGCTACTCTTTTCGAGGCGGAGCGAATTTTCACGTTATCGCTATAAAACTAGTTGATAGGTTTTGCACAATTATTCTTGCTTCTATCTCGACTATTCAACTTTAACGAATTGTTCAAATTTTAAAATTTTAATACCTTCCCAGTGCTTTCGCTATTATCAAAGTATACCTGCAAATTGTAAACCTTTAATCGCAGAAATTTGTACATATTCATTTTTAAAATTTTTTATTGTTTGGACAATATTGATATAAAAAAAGTTTTTGAATTAAAAGGTGTAATATTTTTTAAAGTCTGAACTTCAAAGATTCCAAAAAAATTGGAATTAAGATTCTACATTTTATAGAACTATCACAATTCGATTTTGAATTTAAAAAAAAATCGTTTACAGCATTTGATATTTTTTTAAATCATTTACAAATATTTTAAATATTTTTTTTTAGCTGCATCAATTTTAATAAAATTCTCTAATGTCTTGTAACTTAAACATTTGATTTCATTATTTGTATAAGCACTGAAACTATAACAGTTGGAAATGATGGTATAATACTTTTTAATTCATTTAACATGTCATTACAGTTTATCTTCTAAAGAATTATATGAAAACAAATATAAAATGAAAAGTTTTGGAAATAAGTCTTGAGGGATTACTATAAAGTTGTATAATACAAGCAAAAATAAATGAAGTGGAAAAAATATAAATCGCATTAACAATCCTTCAAATACAAAAACAAAACGGACACTAATTGAAAAAAATTAGTAAACATATTTGCTCAAACTACTAAAAATTAGTTAGAAATAACGCTGCAGAAAAAGCTGCTAAAATTAGCAATTTTTTTTCTAAATTTTAGTAAGAATAATGAAAATAACTCAGTTAAGTCTACAAATATTTAGTTACAATTGAGTTTAGTTTTAGTTAATCTTAAGGAACAAATAATCTGCTAAAATCAACAAAAAATTTGCTATACATTAGTTGATACAAAATTCATGAAAAAATAGAAATTTGTAAAGTTTTTTTAAATTCCAATTTCAACTCGAATATAACTAAAATTTTGTTAAATTAACAGTTTAATTCTTGCTGTTCTGATTTTAAAAATATTTAGAAAACATCAGCTAATTTAAGCAGTTTTTTCTGCAATGTAATTTTTAATTAATTTTTAGTAGCTTTTTCTGTTACAGGTTTATTTTTATGAGTGTATGATTAATATGATGTTTAAAAGAAAAACAAATATAACTCATACGTTTAGTAGGTATATGAAAAAAGAATAATCTTTTATAAAAACCAAAATATATCCTTGGAAACATTGGGGGCTTTCATAATACGCCTCGTATATGCTGTATAATACCACAGTGCGTATTTGCAGGGCCTTAGCGAGTTTTGCTGTATATTAAATATATGTCCTTCGTTTGCTCTTAGATTCAACGAGTATTTCTTTAGAAAAATATTCTTATATAAAATATAAAATTGTATAACAATCAAAACAATTATTTTTTTAAATCTTCGAAACATACGACTAAAAATAAAACACAAATTGTGTAAAAAAATTTCCAGAGTTTATAAAGCATTTATGACACAAGTGATAAAAATAAGATTTTTACACTATATACGAAATAACATATGTATATCCAACTACGGTATTTTATTCAAAAGCTTGACGAGTATTTAAGTTTCATTGTGGTTTTCTCAGAATTTAATAAAAAAAAAATATCCCACAAAATTTCTCTAAACAAATTTTCTCGTGGTAAAAAAAAGAATTTCTTTTGAAAAGTTTTATTATGTCTTCCTTTAACATAAATATGGTTCATAAAATCAAATACAGCTGCGGTCATCAAAATAGTAGTGTGCTTTATCCACACGCATAGAAATAGTTAGCTATTTGCCAACTATATAAACAAAAATCTAAAATAGAATATTTGTGTTGTTAGTGGTGTCACTTCGAAGTATAATATACAATAACAGAAAAAGCTAATAGGAAAGAAAACTGCAATTTAGCTGCATTAGATTCGAGGCCATACTTGGGTGTGATCGCTAAACGGTCATGACTTGGTATTGTTACGTTTGTAATGTAAGATGAGCGCAGGTTTGATTCTTACAGCCGCAGGCTGTTGAAAAATTTATCATATAGAGACAATCTGACAATTATAAGACACAAATAATAATACAATTTAAATGGAAAATCACTAATGAGCCTGTCCATAAAAAGGCAGAAACTAGTCTGGTCTGATTTAAAAATTAATAGTGTTTATATTTTTTTAGAGAAAAACGTTTATTCTTCTTCTTAACCTCAACATTTCTAAAAGAAATTCGTTAACTACGACTCAAATTCGGTTATTACGAATTTCAGACGGTTGGCAGAACTTAACATTAGTTTGCGCAACAAAATTCGTTTAAGTCAACTGAGTTTTAGTTGCAACACCCAAAATATTGAGAATTCGAATGTAAATATCGTTGCACTAACTGAATTTATAAGTTGTTACCATTAATATCCACTTTTTAATTCGGTTGGCACTTTATTTCTCTGTATGCATTGTTCTTTGATATTGTGCCATATATCCATTTTATCTCCTTTTTATGTCATTTGATTTTTGTATTGTCAAAAATACTCCATTCTTCATTTTGAGATGGAGTTTTAGTTAATACACCCAACGATGATATACATAACTTCGATGTTATATTCACTTCATTAAATGTAATCGGTCATAAAAATAGTAGCATAATTTTTGAAAAAATTTAAAAAAAAACATCATGACATTTTATATTAAATGTGTAAATACTCATAATATATACATTTCCAGCCTTTTTATTAGAAATTAGTTATTTGGAAAAATCCTGGAACAGAGCTGTAAAGAGCATATTTTAGAAGCCTTCCATGTTTTGACATTTGCATAAATTCGATCGTGTATCCGTAGCAAGGATATACATTTCGTGATGGCTTATGAGTTAGAATCGGATGACTCCATACTTTAACATAACATGCATTTTAAATAACAGTGAGTTTTGATGGCGGAATTGTCGATTTATTAAATTGACCCCATTACCAGCAAATTAATTTTTTCATCAGACATGTATCGAGTGTATGTCCTTTTGGAATTCCAAAAATTTAGAGTTCAATTCTTTTTTGTAATGATAGATCATTTCAGCATGAACAATTTTATATGTTGAAATTATATCCTACTACTAACGTTACTTCAGCTTGCAGAAACTTATTAACAGAAATTACTAAAAATTAGCCATTTAGTGAACTTTGACCGATATTGGAGGTCTGGTTGTGACTACTCTTGTGTACTGGAACTTTTACATAATTTCAATTTCGTACGTCCCAAGTAGACTGCTCACTTATATAGGCCAACAAATATATACAATTCTTAAACAATTATGTATGGAGTTCATCCACTAATAGAAATAAACCTGAAAAAATATCAAAAAAGCTACTAAAAATTAGTAAAAATTACCTTGCACAAAAAACCGCTAAAATTTTACAGATTTTTTTTACTAAATATTAGTAATATAAGAATAGCAAAAATAAATCTGTTGAATTTACAAACAGTTCGTTATATTTTAGCTTAATTTTAGTTAATTGAAAGTAAGCAAATAATCTGTTAAATTCAACAAAAACATTTACTAAATATTAGTAGATAAAAAAATCATTAAAAAATGTAAACAATTTTATTTTTTTAAAGCGAATAAAAGTCTGCCCTAATGAAATCAGCAAACTACAATTTTTTTTTAGCAAAAATGTCTGTTATTTGCATTCTACAAAATTTTAAGTAAATATAGCAAAATTTTTGTTAATATTGCAGTTTTTGTTTGCTAATATGAGTCTACAAATATTTAGTAAATGTTTTTGCTAATTTTACAGAGTAAAATGGTGTTTTCAATTAACTAAAATTCACATCGAATATAACTAAAATTTCGTAAACTTAACAGATTTATTTTTGCTGTTCTTATTTTATTAAAATCTAGCAAAAAAAAAAAAATCTGCTAAATTTAGCAGTTTTTTTTTGCAAGGTCATTTTTATCTAATTTTTAGTAGCTTTTTTTTCTGCTATTTTAACGGGTTTATTTCTATGAGGCAATTTACACGAAGAAATTAATTGCAGGCAATTTTTGAATTATCTTTTAAAGTTGCTTCTAAAAATTATGAACATTTACACACGGAGTTTTTGCATGCAATTTTTTTGACGTTTATTTTGCCAATCTTCTTTAATTGTTCATTCGTTGAAATTGAATTTATTTGTAATTCGTAAGATTCTCATTTTCCTGGTACTTTATAAGTAAAAGTTCCACTAGTTCTTTATTCCACATTATTTATTTTTTATTTTACGAAATATTTTCGATACACTACACTTTAGAAGCCGAATACGAATAAACAAATTAACAAGAATACGAACGATAGCAAAAAGAAATCTCAAAAAATATCTTGAAAAACGAAAACCGTGCAATTTTGCTACCCCGCTTGCTTCTCTACCCCGTTTGCCTACAAACAATAATTGCACGCAACATTGCATGCAAAAATTGCCTCGTGTAAATTGCCTTTATGTCTTTTATTTAGCTTTAGGTTCTTTCTTGATCTTCATTCCTTTTTATTATAATAGTGAAGATGTTTTTAAAAAGTTTTTCTAAAAATGTTGGGTTTAACACGCCTTTTAAAATGCGCAGCTATAACAAAAACTGAAGTCACGTGCACATTTTAAAATACACTACACACACATTAAAACATACAACCCATACAACCCTTGCTTTAGAAATCACAACCGTACATTAGAAAAGTTACAAATAAATATTTCTATATTAACAGATGATTTTCAAAATCATTTAAAAAAACTGACTAAATATCAGAGAAATATATTAGAAATATTAAGCACGGCTTAAATTTCTTCATGTGGTAAAATGGGATAACTAATAACTTTAGTTAGATAACAGATTTAAAAGAAAACAACGGAAAAAATTAGCTCAACAGAATTGGAACATGTTTAACAGTTTTTTGAAAAAATTTTCTTTTATGACCGTACTATTTTTATGACCGAATAAATGTGTTACTATTTTAAAAAAATTGTAATTTAAAGAAAACAGTGGGCAGACTTAAAAATCAATTTGCAAATAACTATCAAATTACTCTATTCGCGGATATATTATATCTTTTGTCCTCGTTTTTGTATTGTTTTTTAGTTTAGTCTTGTCAGGGTTTACTTTTCAGGTTAGGGACATAAAGTAATTTAAAATTTTAAGTGTTTTTTTTTGCGGTTAATTTTGTTTTGTTGTTGATTTTGAGTTGTGTTTTTTTTGAGTTTATTTTTATGTAGTTTTTTGTGTATAAATTTTATTGTTCGGCCCTCGACCGGAAGTAGCGGGTCATACCCCCCCTGTCGTCCGTGAGCTAGTCGGACAAGGATGGCTGCTTCCGGTACGTAATGTCCAGGGTTTGGTGACAATATTGCTATTGAAATAATTCGGGTAGATTTCAAAGCTTTTCTCAGTTCATTATGGGCACTACTATTTTTGTACCCGCAACTGTAAACATTTATAAGTAAGTAATAATAATTTAACTTAAAATGTATTACATTTTTATGTTTATTTATTTTTCGTTTTCATTAAAGACACAGTAAGAATCCTGTGTATCTTAATGCTTAACAGCTTAAGTGTCATAAAATACCGATTAAAAAACGAATGTTGGTTTCTGTACATGTATTATATTTTTATTTTATGGTCTACTAATAAATATATACATTAGGATGTCCCTTAAAAAAGAAATGAAAATGGTTCCAAATGGAAAATTTATTTTTTTTTTTTTTTAATTTCACAATTTTGAAAAAAGTGTATTTTTATTAAAAATTCCCATAATTCGAAATTTAAAAAAATTTAGTTTCTTATTTTATTTATCATTATTTCCAGGAAACAGCTTTAAAATATTGGTATTTTTTGACCTGATGTCATATGATTTTTGTATGCTAAACAGGAAAACTCTATGGAGCATTATAGGCATTCGATTTAAGGTCTTTGAAACTTAACGTTTTCAATTTTCAAAAACTTTAAAAAATGCTAAGTTGTGAACTTTGAAGAGCCATAGCTTGTTAAGTAGATACCGTATTTCACGATCTATAAACCAAAAATAAACGCTTCTTTCTCAAAATGAATTTTTCATGCTAATGTAATTTTCGAGTGCATGCCGCACTCTTTATAAAAAACTAGCACTTATTCAGGTCAATTGTTCATTAAGCGTTCATATTCGCTAAAACTGTAAAGAAAATGTAAAAACCTATATAAAACGTGTATCATTGTTTTAAATATAAAGTTTTGTGCATTAAATATGTTTTGTGCATGAAATGTAAAAAAAGTTTTGTGCATTAAATGTAAAATTCTAAATGCAAAATCGCCAACCTTTAAATACATTTTTCATGTCCGAAATATATATAATTGATGGTCAGATCTTTATTCATTTTTAAAGGGAAACATTTTTTTCTCTTGTATTATAACGAACTAATTTAAAAGTTCTGACGTTTTGGTAACAATTTCAATGTAAAATCTGTTAATTCAAACTGACAGTCCCACAAACAAATTGTAATATAATTTTCCACTTTTAATACGAAACTGCCAAAAATTTTGCAAATATAACAAACATTTCGTTGAATTTTAACAAATTTTATTCCGAACACTGAAATTCTTTCTCAAATGTTTTGAAAACTATATATTTATGAAATCAAATGAAATAATTTCAAAATATTTAAAAAAGTTAATAAAAGATTTTAATATTTAGTGGACAATAAAAATAAAATTGGTCACTCTTAGTTCATCTAAATTGGAAAAATTTCTCTCGTCACTTTTTTATTTATATGAACGAAATTTTTTTGGGGGAACCGCTTATTTAAAGGCTTTATATAATTTTCTTGCAGTCATAATTTGAATTTAATTTCTTTTTGTCCCCAGGCCACTAAGGGTTAAAGATTTTTTGAGTAAAATTTAAGATAATAATGGCTAATACAATTTAAGTGATATTTTTTGAAAATTATAAAAGGTGATATTCTGTAAATTTTCTAGTTAGTCTTATTTAGCCAAAAGTGTACAAAATTGCCCTATAAGGATCAAGTTACATAAAATAATAATTTTTATCGAGGGGAGATTTTTTTTTTTTATTAATTTAGAGTCTTTGCAATCTTGTAGTAATAATTAAAATTAAGTTTTTGCATTTTTTGTTATGATATCCGAAGAAGTCAGAATCCATATCTTAATAATTTTGAGTAAATGAATAAATGAAAAAAAAAAAAAAAATTTTCAAAATTTTGAATTTTGTGAATTATTAACAATAATACACTTTTTTCAAATGGTCCAACTTTCGGCACTGGTTAACGTTTTCCGAAAAAAACGATTTCTTTCATTTGGAATCCTTTGTATTAAAACTGAACGAAAATGGACACATCACTATTTTAAGGGACATTCTACTATGCATGACCCTAGTCAGCGACTATTATGCAAATGCTTCTTTGTAGTTAGTAGCCCAAAGTCAATTTTGACTTAATATGTTTTCGAATCAAAGAATTTGCATCACAATGGCATTGATTTATTGTTGCATATTTTATTATAAATGCATAGTTTGCCTTCAAGATCATATATTTGTATATTTTTAGAATTAAATTAAGATTTGAATGAAAATATTTAAACGGTTAAAATTTAGAAACCGTTAAACAGCACTAAATAAAAAACAATTACTTCATTTAAAATAGTGCACAGAGCGAACTTATTAAATGGAAAATAATGAAAATTTTCAGTAAAATAATGAAACTTTTCTTCACAAAATAAACTAAAAATTTCTTAAAATTAATGAAAAGCTTAATATATCTTATGAAACTAATTTTTTAATGAAACTTATTCATGGAGTAACCTGGTTAAAAAAACGTTGTATCTTGTCATATATAATATGATTAAGTCATATCTGACTTTATATGGAGTCAGATTACGAGTTATATCGTTTTATACAAGTATCTGATCATTTTTATTGTTCGAATTTTTTATATGGTACTTGATATTATTATATGTCGCCAAATCTCACTCCATATATAACTATATAAGCCATATAATAATAATCAAAATTCAATGCACAATCTTATTAAGCTATATGTGACTATATTTTCCTTATAATTTTATATAGCATTATATAAAATCCCATACATATTTTCGTAAAGTTCATTATCAAATTAAGTTATCTGTAATTTAAGACTTTATTACATATGGCTTTTTAATTTTATGACGAAATCATTTTAAAGTGATTTCTTTTATATAATATCACATAAAAAATATGTACATTTTTGAAACACAAAATTTATTCTAAATAATTTTTAAAAATTCCGTCATGTTTCATTTAAAATAAATTGGGTTTTTAAAATTGTTGATTTCTAGAAATTTTAATTTGCAACTTAAATACTTTTAATGATAACTTCAAGTTACATAAAGCATACCCATCGGCTACAATGTTATAAAATCAGATATATTTATATCTAACTAGATACAATTTCATGTATAAAATTATATCTAATTTGATATTTAGATACATGTAGATGACACATTTTTCGGATCAATGATTATCAGATGATATATAATTATATTAGACCCCATATTAAAATTTTTACCCGGGATATGACACTTTAAATAAATAAATAAAATTATATTTTTCATAAAAAATTATGAAAACCTTGCTTAGTTTAATGAAAAGTTTCAATGAACGAGTTCCATTGCAACATCATTGCTTCAATGCAAAAATTCATTTATATCATGCTGAGTATATTTATATCTCAGTTTAGTACAAAGTAATTATACATTTTTTTAACATTTTATTTTTACATTTCAAAAAATTACCACCAAAAGGTTATTTATCGATCTTTTATCATAAGTTATGATGTGAGCAAGATTCAAGTTGTTTGTTAAACAAAATACAATTTTAAACAATTCTGTTTTTACTTCTCATCAAGTAAATAAAACAATCCGGGTAAAGTGTTTATCTTTTTCTTCAAAACTTATAAATTGGGTAAATCTTCCTTTTACACTTTTCCATTGAGGATTTTCGCTAACGCGAAATGTAACATGTAAAGACCTGTCAGTAGATAAAGTCGGCATTAAATTAGAGTATGAAGACGTTTTTAATTAATAAATAAACATTGCAGGTTTTTTGGTTTAACAAAAAACAAATGATCTTGAAATAGAGTATTTTGTTTTTAAGTTTTCTTTATCATGCTTCATGTTTACAAATTTTCCTGGTAAACTTTAAAAAAAAAAAACTCATAAATATGATGTTGTTTCACTGATATTGATTACCTTACAATGTTGGTTTTAAAGTTTGAAAAAATGCATGTCAGACTGTTAAAAGTATATATTGTGCTTGGACCAACTAAAGACGTAACAATATTGCAACATATGCTTTACTACAAATACAGTGAAACTTCTCATTAATCGAAACTTCTACTCCATATAACAGATGGATTTTTTAAGTTAAATAAAACTGATGGTGTAAACTTGCCTTCTAGTATCGGACAATTTTTAAAATTTACCAATTTTTCTGCCACTGTAGATGTGCGTCAATGAAAAGTTTCACTGTATATTAGAATGTCGCATAAAAAACGATTTGTCGATTTTCGTTTATTACACCGGCAATTTTATTGCAAATGGTTCCAGATGGAAGAAATCAATTTATTTTTTTAAACGTTAAAGCTGGGTTCAAAAATGGGCATTGCGGTGTAATGGTTAGCGCGTTGGACTGTTACACGTATGGTCCCGGGTTCGATTCCCGGTGACGACAACATCAATTTAGAAAAATAATATGTATGAGTTTTCTATCACTTATATGTATCGCTACACGCACCTTCGGTGTTCCCATAACACTTAACCCCACCGAAGTAAACTAATGAATCAGGGCTATGAAACAAAAAGCTTCAATAAATTCGCCAACTCTACATCAGGTGGCGAGCAACAACTGTTCTAAGACTTAGCATCTCGCGCAATTACAGTGTTGCCATATTGGAAGCCCTTCATCTTTCACCACCTTTCATCTCTCCACTATCCCCTTTCGAAAGAAAGCAACACATTAATTAATAGGAAGAATTTCCTGAGTGTTGCTTCTCTAAAAAAAAAAAAAAATAATAATTAATGGAAATCGAAAAGAAGTCAATTTGTAAATTTTCTCTTGGGTTGCTTTTGGTCAAAAGTGAAAACATTAATCATCTGTTCATCAAATGATTATTTATTATTTGTTTATTAGTCTACACTAAGAGAATTATCTGCATGATATCAATGAAATTTGGCATTAGATCTATGAATTGCAACTAGAACTCGTCCACTGAGACTTTTCATTAAATTAATGCAGTTTTTCATAAAATTTAATGAAAAAATTCATATTATTTTTTAAAAATTTCATACGTGGGTAAATGATATTCGAAGAAGTCAAATTCCACATTTGAATAATTTTGAGAATATTAAATAAATAAGTGATATAAAAAATTTTATTTTTAAAAATTAACGAAAATTGACAAATCGTTATTTTAAGGGACATCCTACTGTATATGGTAGAATTTATAGTCAATAAACACACACAAAATGTTGTACTCTATTAAGTTATAAACTCCTACAGTGTAGTTTTAGAAATTTATTGATTTTAAACAACTTTAATTACACTCTAATTTTTTTAAAATTTAAGTTTAGTTTTTTTTTGATTTTATCAAAAATTTAATTGACGAATTTTTGTAATTTTTGCTGTAATAAAAGTATACAAATGTTTGTGAGTAAAAGTCTTAAAATATACGATTTTTATATGGCGATATCAAATAAGAGGGAAAATTACTAGGGGAAATCGAGGTGAAATGGCAACACACTTTTTCTAGCTCTATAAAAGACCAGACAATCAATTTTTAAATGTATTTTTTCGAAAAAGATATTTTTGGGTGATGTGAGAAATTGGTTTTAGCGAAATGAATCCTAAATTAATTAAAAAATTTACTTTTACAAATTATTATATTAACACAACCTAATTGAGCATTGAAATTGCGTAGATTGCTATTAATTCTTCTCCCCAAAATGCTACTTAAACTTCACCCCAAATTGAACACATTCACAACACTTCGCATAATTTAAACAATATGCTAATTTGTCGAGCAGATATTAGTTCGTCATTCGATGAGATGTCGCCAACCTGTTTGGTAATGGGCGTCAACAGTAACATATCCTAGGTTGATTCGTCGATATATTATAGATAATATCACCGAACTGTGTTCTTACGATAGTTCAGTAACCTGTTTTTGATTTGTTTTATGACATGTCACAATGATTCAATTGCTTTATGATAACGTGATACATAAAAAGTGATCAGTTTACTTGCACTTTGCATAAATTTCAGGTAGGGTACTAACAAGCCAAATATAATAAATATTTTTATGTTTAAAAAAAAATTCTGATTGACATAACTTTAACCGCATATAAAAACATAAATATTTAAACATTGTTGCTTCTTTTAAGTTGTATAACTTTGTATAAAATTTTTTATAAATATTTATTTAAGTGCATTTTTTTTACTCTCAATTTTATAAAACATGCCAAAATATGATAAAACTTTTTGGAGCTCATGTTAGAGCTCCAAAAGGCAGTAATTATAAGTTTCTAGCGAATTTTTTTTTTTTTGCATTTAAAGTGTTAGTGTGATAAAGTTTTCCAAGAACGAACAAACAAAAACAACGACAGATTTAATGAAAGTTTGTCTTTTTCAGTCAGATAAAAAAAGATGATATTTGTAGTTAATTAAAGAAAATCTGTAGTTTAAAGCAGTTGAAAGAACTTTAGCCAAAAAAGTACACTCAAATGAAACAGTATGTAAAAGTTACAGAAAAAACTAAAATTTTACAGAAAAATTAACAAATTTTGGACCAGCTAATATTAGCAAAAGTTGTCTGTCATTATTAGTAAAAGAAAAGTAGTATGAAAAATAAGTAGACTTTACTAAATTTTAGTAAAACCTTAATCAAACATGTGACTAGGGTCTTTTGCTAAAAAGCATCATCACGTAATTAAACTTTGATTTGCTTAAATCAGTAAATTTTTTTATTGAATTGAATTTATTATCACTATCCTTTGGCATATCCTTATTTGACATACCAGGGAACTGTAGAGCTGATGAGCTTGCAAGGCTAGGAACCACCCTGCAATTTCCTGCGGAATTTGCTGGAGTTGATGTTCCCCTAGCAACCTGTAAGCTGAACAATCGGCTCTACTCCGAGAGGGCGACTGACCTTAGGTGGGCTAATGGCGTGACTTGTGTGGTGAGAAGGCACATCTGGCCGGCTCTGGATCTGGGGCGAACGAGGGTGCTCCTGTCGCTTTCCAGGGGGGAAATCTCTGACATGGTGGCGGTGATAACCGGCCACTGTCTTATTGGCAGGCACGCTCGTAGGTTGGGGGTGTTATCGCCTGACTTCTGTAGGAGCTGCGGGGACGAGCAGGAGGAGGAGAGTATTGAGCACTTTCTCTGTTCATGTCCTGCGATGGCGCTACGTAGGAGGGCCTCACTTGGATCGGCGTTCTTTCACGATCTTGGGGATCTTTCAGGTGCTGGTATTCCGCCCCTCCTTAGCTTCGTACGCAGCTCTAACTGGTTCAACGGTGGAGTCTGATCGGTAATCCGTCAGTCTCGTGGCATCACAACGGACCTCAGAGTCTAAGTGTGCTAGTGCTCACGGAGCCGGCTACCACTCCCACCTAACCTTACCTAACCTTGGCATATCCTTAATATATTAATGTTCCACTTACAAAAAAAAAAACATTTGCTCTCAAAAATCAATAAAAATGTTTGTAAATTCTAGCAAAGTAGGTTTAAAAAATTTGTAAAATATTTTATTAAAATCAGCAACGAAACGAAACCAAAGTAATTTTTGGAAAATTAAATTTATGGCATAACCATCATAATTTTCAATTCCAATTTATCTTCCAATTGATTAACATCAACTACCCAGCAAAACCACACCTTACTAAATAATGAGTCTAGTAATATAAACTCGAAGGTTTGGACGTATTACCCTTTATATTATTATTCTAACTTTTTTTATAAGAAATGTCTCAATAGTAATGAGTTATGCATTACTGGCAGCCTTACGTAGATATGAATTATAATGGGTTACCTATATGCATACATGGGTATGAATAATAAGCCATTACCAGAAGGAAAACAATAATGGGTCTAAAAATAGATTTTAAGAAAAATTACAGATTTTAAAAAAAATGTGTTATTAATTTTTTTTTAAACATGATCATGTCGGGTATTGATTCCGGGTCGTCTAATTAACAGGCTACTGCTCTATACCCTAAGCCACGCACGCATATAATATATCATAGTTAAAACATAAGTGAATTTTTCTTTTATGTAAATTCGTTTAAGATATACCAAAACTAACACCTTACCCTATAGCTTACAAAAATACGAATTATAATAAGTCTAAAAATTGATTTTCAGAAAATTGTTGTATCATTATATTTTTCTTTAAGTAATAAGATGAGTAACCTATTATAGTTCATCAATTATTGTTTGCCTGAGTGTAATGCATTATAAGTTTCCTATCGGTAACCCATTATTTTATTATTTAAAGTAATGCGAAAGATAATAAGTACACATTACAAAGTAATGTATAAAATAATAAATTGTCATTACCATGTTTTTGCTGGGTAATTTTAAATTGAAATTCATTCTGAGTAATTAGTATAAGTTGTTTATTCAAACTCAACAATTTATACAATATTAAATAAATATACGAGAATAAATGAAATGCTTTCAACAATATATTATTCAATTCAAATTCAACAATATATTATTTATCCTGAACAATTTTGGAAATTTGATTTTCCACTTGACTACAGAGTTTTATTAAATGCTATCAACAATTTATAGTCACAGAAATAATTGGAAATATGTTTCTTATAGGAAAATCTCCGATTTTGATGCGGATATTTTGTAGAAAAAAAAATCTTTATGTTTTACACAGAAAAATAAAAATTTAATTTAAAAAGTTTCCCAACAAATCACAAAGGCTCCAAAATATTTTGGATTTTTGAGCCTATTCGATTTTTTTGAAATTATCTTTTCTGAGTAATTTTTGAATCAGAAAAGAAGACTCTTATGGATGAATCTCTTTCATACAAATATACGAAATTTTTATAATATATTTTGAGCCTTCTTCTGACTCATATTGAAGCTTGTTTGCTGGCAGGTATATTCATTTATTTATCGCTTTTCATTCCAAAGTTACCGCGAAAATTGTGAACACAGTTCTTTCCAAAAACAATAAAAAGCGTCTAACAGAACAGGCTAAAAAAATTGTATTTCAAATGTCGTCCAAAGCATGATTGGAGGTATCAAGCATAAAATACGCCACATAGAAGATCGCAGTCCGTTAGCTCTTTACAAAACGTGAATTAATAACACAGGCCGCCAAAATTTGATGAAATTTTCTAACCAAGAATCAGACTATACTTTCCCGAAGGTTTAAGACGTGCTGAATCCGAATCTGACCTAAGAATAGCCCTAGCATGTCAGGCTTTCAAGATATTATAACCTAAAAGTGCAAACAAAACACTTTTGTGGGTACATTTGATGTCCTGTAACTTCCAGAAAAATATCGCTACGGTATCTGAAAGTGCTACTACATTTGAGGTCCTGTAACCTCCAGATAATTGTTTTTTCAAAAAGATCGTTACGGTATCTAAAAGTGCTCCCCTACAAAATCCCTTTTGAATGTTTAAAAAATCTTTATTTGTCACTGAGAAGCAGTGATATACAGTTTTTAACACTTTGCCATTTTCATCTGTATACGTCTTGCACATGTAATGGGTTAAGGGTGCTAACTCAGTAAGTTCAGCAGACGACTTCTCAGTGATAAATGAAGAGTTTTTAAAAATTCAAATTGGATTTTTTTGTAGGGGAGGAGTAGCACTTTTAGATACCTTAGCGATCTTTTTCTGGAAGTTGCAGGAACTCAAATGTACCCAAAAAACGTGTTTTTTGCACTTTTATGTAAGAATATCTAGAAAACCTGACCTGATAGGGCTATTCTGAGGTCACATTCAGCACGTCTAAAACATTCAGGAAAGTATTTTTTTTTTTTTTATTAATTAATAATCATATAATTACAAATTATATACTATTACCCTAACCGAGCACTAGCTACTATGGCCTTTGGCGCGTTGTAGCGAAAACCAGTGCCAGACCAGTGCCTCTGGGGGGAATCGAATCCACGACCACCGCACTGATAAGCCAGCACGCTACCAACTAGCCTACCGGGGCGCACTTCAGGAAAGTATAGTCTGATTCTTGGTTGGAAAACCTTGTCGGCCTGTGTAATTTATAGTTTATAATGTGTTATAATTTAAAAAAAAAAAAACATTTAAAAAAAAAATTATTTTTTTAATCACAAGCGTTTTAAAATTGTCCATTTACTAAATTGGCATACTATTTTTATATAAAAAGAAAAAAACCCGACACATTCTTCCCAAAAAAATCGCATTTTAAAAAATGTGCATGCAACCAAAAACATCTCTAATATACACTCAGAAATAAAGCTGTAAAACTAGCAAAACAGCTAATAAAAAGTAGTTAAAATATCGTTGCATAAAAAATTGTTAAAATTGGCAGGTTTTTTTCTGTAAAACTGTTTTTATATACATCGAGATTATTTGTATGTACTTTTTTATTTATAACGAGATTTACAAAAATAAGGCAAAGTATATATATAAACTAGGTTAACTTAACAAAATTGTAGTTATATTCGTGTTAAATTTTAGTTAATTGAAAATGCCTATTTATACTGATAAAATAAGCAAAAACTTTTACTAAATATTTGTAGACTAAAAACCAGGGACCGTAATCATTATGAGTTTTATAATAAAAATTACACAATAATGCTTATATCATGAGTTTTAAGGATTTTCTTCAATGGTAATGATTATTTTTGAGTAATATTAATAAAAGTCAGCCATAATCATTATTTTTGAGCAAAAAAAAAAATACAATTCAAAAATAATCATTATTTATGATTTTTATTTTTTTCGCTCAAAATAAAACTCACTTTCAATTTATGTAAATATATATACATATGCATAAAAATATGTAAGTACATCGTATATAAAGTCGTAAATTGAAAGTGAGTTTTATTTTGAGCGAAAAAAATAAAAATCATAAATAATGATTATTTTTGAATTGTATTTTTTTTTTTGCTCAAAAATAATGATTGTGGCTGATTTTTTTTATTATTACTCCAAAATAATCATTACCATTGAAGAAATCTTTAAAAATCAAAAATTTTAAAATCTTGAATGGTTCAATAAATTTTTTTTTACGTCTGTTCTAAGTGATTGATTTTTTGATTTAAAAAACGAATAATAATCATTATTTACGGTCCCTGCCAAAAACAGCAAACAAACACTGTAATATCAAAAAAATTGTTTGCTATATTTACCTTAAATTTAGTAAAATACAAATAACAGTATAATTTGCTAAAATCAACAGAAATTTTTTCTACAAGATTGTAGATTTTAGAAGGACAGGTATTTATTCGCATTAAAAAAATAAAATTAAAAAAATTTCACTTTTTTATGATTTTTCTGGCTACTAATTTCTTGCTGATTTTAGCAGATTAATTTAATACTTTCAACTAACTAAAATTTAGCCCGAATATAAGAAATTATGTGTAAATTCAAACAATTTATTTTGGCTATTCTTAATCAACTAATATTTAGGGAAAGAAATCAGCCTGACAATAAAAATATTTTAAAATCATGATTCCATATTTGTTTTCAATAATTTCATAGTCTTTCACTTTTTTATTTTTTAATGGAATATTCCGCTTACAAGTTTTGAGACGCCATTTGAAAAATTCAATTTTCTTATTTTAAGCAGCAGTAAATATCAAACTTTCACCTCAACAGTTTTAAAATCAATTGTTATTGAATTAAAATACTATGTAATACATATTGTTACAAAATTCAAAACGTGCAATTACTTATTGCATGTTTGAAATAAAAAATGTAAATTTATTTTATTAAAATCACCCCAGATGTCTATCTTTACCTTATATGTGAGGCTTTTCATGTCAATTGTCCAGTTAAATAAAAAAGAAATATCCTATCAAATAAAAAGATTAAACCACTTTTTCAGCTTTTACAAAAAGTGGTTGAAGAAGGTGTGGTTGAATATTGACAAATTTAGAGTTTATTCTTTGGGTATTATTTTAAGTAAATGAAATTGGGAAAATGCTTCAAATATGACTACAGAGTTTTTTTTGGACAATTCAAAAAAACTAAAATGTTCAGAACTATTTTCAAATATATACCCTTTGGGGAATGGGACCGGTTCTGCGTGTGCCACAGGATCGGTCCCTTCGTGTCAGAGACCGGTCCTCTGCTAAACCCTACCCTATGTAAACAACTGGCAACTTTAACATTGGCTTGTCATAGGATGGGGTCCTTTGTCCTGCTTTAAACCTCATAGTGGCATGCCACAGGACTAACCAAAGATGGGCATACCACAAGACTGTCGCAAAAGGACCATTTCGTATAAAATAAACGAAAACTAATCAGCTTCCAATGGGTAAAATTCTGGCCAACTGGCTTTTTCTTGTTAATATGCATTCTGGTTAATTGGTATGTCCTCCCTTTACCAGTCACATGATTGGTAATTTTAGGACAATTGACACTGCTTAACCCACTTCAGTATTAAATTATACCAGTCCTGTGATAAGTCCTTCTTTAACCAGTCACTTTTAGGACAATTGACTCCTCATTCCCCATAGGGTATATTTAGTATAGAATAGATTTTTAGATATCCGGTTAAAAATCAACATATATGCATTCATTTATGAATATGTACGAACTCACTCATGCTCATATATGAAGTGATTCCAGGGCCATATTCCACAAAACAACTTATCAACTTTTCACTTTGCACTTATCAAATTTTTCGTCAATTTGCAAAACTTACTGTTCCCCTAACTATGAAATTTGATAAGTGATAAGTTGAAATTGATAAGTGTAATTTGCAAAGTTTTTGCAATTTTTCTATTCTATTTAAAATTTCTGTTCCACGTACGTTCTCTTATGCAAAGTGCAAAGTTAATATTGAAAAGTGTAATTTGCAAAGACTTTTCAAATAATTATGCTGTTTCGTTCCACAAAAACTGTAAATTCTATTTTTGCAAAGCAAATTTTGATAAGTTTGTCAAAAATTTGCAAGGTAAACGATCGTTTTGCAAATTCATATTGTTATAACTAGTGAAGCTTTAAAAATGTTAAGACGTGAGTTTTTGTTCGACGATAGTGAAGACGCGGTTATATCAAGAAATTATAGAGACCGAATTAATTTTTCGGGACTACAAAACTTTAATTTTAAAGAGTGCTTTCGTTTAAATCGAATCCAAGTTGATTTCATTTTAAATAAAATTGGAGAAAAATTAGAGCACAATACACAGCGCAGTCATGCTTTGTCGGCTGAAAATCAACTGCTACTGTGCTTGCATTGGCTCGGAAATGGTTGCCAGTACCATGGAGTTGCAGCTATACATGGTGTTGCAAAATCAACAGTTTGCAGAACCATCCACAGAGTTGTCGACGTTATAATAGACGTTTTATTCCAAAACACAGTGCGGTGGCCCGATGACATCAGTGATATTGCTGAAAAGTTTTTTATGATGGGTGGATTCCCTTGTGTGTGTGGTTGCGTGGATGGCACAATCATTAAAATTGATGCGCCTACATTACACGAGGAAGGATATGTGGACCGGCATGGAAACCACTCATTGAACGTAATGATGATATGCGGGCCAGACTACACATTTTACAGTGTAAATGCAAGTTGGCCAGGCAGCGTTCATGACTCAAGGGTGTTACGGAATTCGGTTGTAAGCCAAAGATTTGACAATGGATGGAGACCATTTCCGGATGCTGTTGTTTTGGGTGATAGTGGTTACGTACTGAAAAACTGGTTGATACCACCATTACGCCGAAATTAGCAATGCAAAGTGAAAAGTGATAAGACAGAAATGCAAAGATGATTAAATGCTTTGTGGAACACTTTGCACATTCACCTTGCAGAAGAGCGCAAAGACTTTGCAAGAGAACGCAAAGACTTTGCAAGAGAACGCAAAGTCTTTGCAAAGAGTACTAAAATTTGCTAAGTGCAAAGTGAGATTTGCAAAGAATATTGTGGAACAGAAACACTTATCACTTTGCCAAAAAATGGAATTTGATAAGTGCAAAGTGAAAAGTTGATAAGTTGTTTTGTGGAATAGGGCCCAGGTCATACCTGTCCCATATACCACCATATAGAATTCATATATGTGCATAACAGTTCATATGTGATCATATATATAAATATTGCCTCAGTTTTCGTTAATGTACACATATGACCATGTATGGAAATGTATGGACATGTATGATCATATATGTAAATATTGCCTCAATTTTCGTTAGTGCCCACAGATGAACATACATGATTCCTCATATGAACATATTAGAATTGTTTATGAACACATATGAATCATGTATGGATGCACGTGGACAAGTATGAAGCATGTATGTTCATATATGTCGATTTTTAACAGGATAACTTTATTTATCCAAAAATCAACCAAAACTTATTTTTTTTTTCTCAAAAAATTTCAGATGTTTTTCTCTCTTTGTTTTAGAAAACTTTAATTTTGTATATCGGAAATATGCAATTGAAGTTGAAATATTTGTTCTAGGGTCACTGTACGTATAAGTTATTAATACAAATAATATTAGTAATACGTATAGTGGAATTGCAACAAAGTTATACATTTTAATCGAATATTTGGGATACATAATATTTAACGAATAATTTCTTAAAACCGAAAGCGAGTTACATGACCAAACTATCTGAGTCAATCGAAAAAAATTTTAACTTTTTTAAAAATAAAAAAAAATTAAAAAAGATAAGAACTTTTAAGATGAATTGTGATATATTTTTTCAGAACTGGTTCTGAATTTTTAAAAAGTTTTTTATTCATATTTAATTTTTTTTTTCAAGCTGTTCATAAAAAATTTTTTTCATATAGTAAAATTTCTATTATATTTCAAATTAAATTTTAATAAAGAATGAAATTTGGTGTGCCAATAGGGATATTCTACCTACTGGTTCTTGTAATTTAAAAATAAATTGCTACTTTAAACAATTTATGACAATGAAGTAAAGGCGAGCATGAATATCTTGCAACATTTTTTATACAACAAATATTTATTTTTTTTGCTCTAATAATATTAAATCTTGAAAATGTATAACAACATGCACAAAATTAAAGTGTCACTTAAAAAATATGTTAAGTTAAATAGTCTGTTCTTTGCTACTTTAAGTATAAAAATCGTCAAAACTACCATCACAGCACGCAAGACAATTTTTTGCAAAACATTTTTGTGTTTCTTTACTTTAAAAGCGTATTCTTTTATTGTACTTTCATAGCTGTAGGAAAAATTCATTGGTTTGGAAAAAATATTCTCTTTAATATTTTTAATTTGCAAATATACAAAAAATTTTAATTTGCAAATATACAAAAATACAGGTTATTTGCATATCTTTTGAATAACGAACAAATATCAGCAAAAACTTGCACAATGTTTAAATTATGAGAAATTTTTGTGACTATGTTCAATTTGGGGTGAAGTTTTAATAGTATGTTGGTGGGAAGTTTTAACAGAAATCTAAGCAATGTTAGAGCGTATTTGTTGTTATATATTGTGTTAGTAGAATATTTTGTAAAAGTAAATTTTTTGATTAATTTAAAAGACATGCATGCCAAGAAAGCTAAGAAAACCAGCCATATAAAAAAGTGAGTTGGTACAAGCAATAACAGATGTCAAAATAAAGAAAAGGGCAATATATTACGTCGTTTTAGGTTAGTAACGGTAATGCCCCGTGATAGCTTTTCAGACTACCAGTAGTGGCACCTGTTTACTCTCTGCATTACTTTAACACATATAACTAGTTAATTACCCCATTATTTTAATACCAAAATAATGCGTTACCCATAAGTATTTATTGTTATCATTATTTCAAATGTAAAGCAATGGTCCACCATTTTTTTTTGAAAATCTATTTTTACACTCATGATTTTTTCACTTCAGGTAAGTGCATATATAACTACTTATTTTTGATTTTTTTTTCAAGCTGAAAAGTAATGACATGGCGAAATTGCTCAGATAGTAGACCGCTTTACTGACAACCTTGAGTGTGAATCCCGTGTGGGCACATTTTAATAAAAATTCATGTTTGCCTTATTTTGTTATGCTCTATCACACATCTGAATTTCATTAGGATGGTAGAGGATGGAAAACTCTCCGTCTTAAAATATTTTGACGAAGATTTATTTTTTTCTATAAACATCTAGTATTTTTTCTTTGTGATTTTCTAAGTTTATACATTTGTCTTTATCTCTTTCTTTTGTAACTAAACATAAATTTTTGTAAAATTCTTTAGTTTTTTATTTCTTGTACCTTTTTTTCTTATACCACTTCCTATGTCTGTTGAAGAGCTAGAAAAATATATTACAATTTCACCCCATATTCCCATATATTTATATACATTTTTTTCTAATAGTTTATCTGAATTTGGAAAATATGTTTTTTATGGAGAATTCAAAAAAAAAAATTTCAAATAGAACACCCAATTTATCAAAAAATCGGCCAAATGTTAATTAATTTTTTTTATATATAAAAAAAAGTTAAGATGTTTTTCTATCGTTCCAGAGAATTTTACCGTGTAACTCGGCTTCTTTTTGTAGAAAATAAATATTCTGTGAATATTATCCATATAAAATATTCAGTTAGAACTAAATAATGATTCATATAATAATTATGAAGGGCTTATTGTAAAAACTTGATAAGCCCCATTTAATTTTTGGTTAGCTTTCGCCTTTTAAGAAGTGAATAAATTTAGGAAATATGGCTATTATAGGACTTTTATACTCTATATACGTGTAACAAGTGTTTAAGACATGCTTCATTCTAAATTTAATCAACCTAGAAAACAGCTAAAACTGAAGAATTGTAAACGTGACTTATCAAGTTTTTACAATAAGCTCTTCATATAATAAAATTCATCTTGCGTATTGCAGTTCTAACAAACAAAAACGGTGAAACTTTCACTATAGACATTTCTTCATAAATAAAAAATAAATTTCGAAGTCGTTCCATTTGAAACTCGATCCTTATCGGACATAATAGTTTGACATTGATACGTTGTACTTTTTTCTGTAGGTGGTCAGTTGGTTTGAAAAGCCCCATATGCATAGGTGGTATAGTCACATTTTAATTTCTGAATGTGTTAACTATATTATGTATTTAGCTATTAGCCTATAACAGTATGACTAACTTGGTTGTTTTGCTGTTATTCACTTTATTCTTATAACGGTAAACATATGTTCAAATTTTCTACTTGAGTATGCATGTATTAGGAATTTTGAACAACTATAATAATTTAACGTAATTAACCTTCCGTCCTCACATTGGGGTTTAATACACCCCAACAACAGTGTGAATTGGGTGTAACAAGAAATAGGTGTGAGGACGGAAGGTTAATTGAGCGTTCAAATTTTACGGTATTTGGTGTTCAACACCTTTATTATTTTTTTGCCACTGCTTCTTAAATAACAAGTGCTTCTATATTTGGCTATACGCTTACACTCAAATAAAAAAGTTAGTAAAATGTTTTATATCCCAGTTAATTGTTTTTGTACTAATTACACTACTCGATGATCAAAAAAAACCTGGCTTTAATCACATCTCTTTTACTAGACCTATGTATGCTGAATTCAAATCTGGCAAAAAATATATTTCTCATTGCAGTTTTTGAAATATCGAGTTTTTTTCCATAACTTTTCTCAATTTTATCGCAAAAGCATGCGTGTTTTTAAAATAATATTAATATACACAAAATTATTTTCAATGTGAGTACCTATAATCATGTTGGTGTTTGTATTAGGATATCGCACCTGTTTAGCAAGGAAGTCGAAAATTTTACTTTTTTAGTTTTATCCTTATAAATTATATGCATGTTAAAACATTTAAAAATGTTATCATTCGCATTAACTAGACATTCAAACGAAAATATTTATGTATTAGATTTGCAAAATCATTGAAAATGTCCTGAAATATTTAGATAAGCTCTTTAATTTAAACATGTGTGAAATGCTTCAAATATCAAAGTAGAAAAAATGTCTTTATATAAAAATATATTATTCACAATACTATTGAAGAATTTACAACCTTTTGCAGAATCTGTCTTTGTAATACTCGTACATGTTTTATAAAAGACTTACAAGGGAGGTATCCCTACCCGTACCGGCAGATCTTAATGAACCTTATATATGTTGTAGAGAATAAAGACTTATGAGCCACATATTTTTTTTAGCTGCCCATTCTCATGTTTAAGCGTTACTAAGTGTGGTCAAAAATGTTTCCATTGTTCGTTCTATTTAAAGTAACTATGGGCAAATTTGGTATCAAATGAAAGCTTTTCGGAAGACACATTTACTGGTGTACAATTATTTCTAAAGACTTTTAAGATTTTTTTTTTACTACAAAAAAGTGTTTTAATAGCATTAAATCTGGAGTTTAATTAAGAAATTGTAATTATATTAAGCTTAAAATAAATCATTAAAATTAATAAATCGAGGGGTTCCTAAGCTTTTTAAGATATTCGAAATTGTTTGGTTTTTGTGCGACTTTTACCGAAGAGCCTTTGTTCCCTATATATCAAATAATTAAAAAATGTGTCAACGCTGGGTCCACTATATATGCAATACGAGTATCAAAATAAATCTGGTTTTTGTAAATTAAAGACAATATTTCATACAAAAACAAATGAATTTTCAACCCCACTTTTTAATCCTTAGACGTGAGGTTGTGAATTCGCTACAACATACCCAAAATTCATTAAAAATCTGAGAGTTCGGTTCGGAATACTAATAATCTGACAACAAATTTGTGTTCTCATTTTGAAATATTGCGGATGTTATACACGCAGTGAAAAAATATGATTGATAATGATTGCGAACAAGAAATTATCATATTATGGTCATAATTATCACACATATGATTCTGGCTGGTCATATTATGATTACACAAGAGGATTTCATCGTCATTTAGGATCATCATATGATTGCTACGATCATATTATGATTGTTAGACATTGTAATCATAACATAATGCTCTTAAACTACCATAATATGATGCTATTTTTTCTGAGTGTATTTACGTTACATAGTACTTAATTTTTTTTTTTGTATAAACATTGTTTTCTTTTCTAAATATTTCAAGATATGTTCAATGGATCTAATATTTTAATACAAAAATGGGTTCAGTAGAATGTTTAGTTCACTAAAAGTGATAAAATTTTTAATTTTTTTTAGCAAACATGAAATTTATAAGTATAAAACTAAATATGCAAAATCTTCAACTTCTTTCCAATACCGGTAAGATATTCTGAAACAAACACCGGCATGATTATACATGATTATAAATGAAAGATAATATTTTGTAGATTTATATTCTTAAAAAAAAACATCATGATTTTGAGGTTAAATTTCGAAAAATATAACAAAATATACAAAAAAAGTGGGGTGAATTTTTGTTGACAGATTTGGATTCAGCGTAAATAATTCTATTAAAAAATATGACAGGTTCAGCAAATAATTTTAAACTGTTGTTGCTAAAAATTTACTAATTTTAAATTTTTTTGTAAATTATAATTTTTCTGTAAAATTACAGACTTTTCATTTGAGAGTACATTAGAGGCGTTCTTGGTTGTATGGAGATTTTTCAAAATGCGATTTTTGGGCAAGGATTGGTCGGGTTTGTTTCGTTTCTGTATAAAAATTATACATATGAACTTAGTGGCCAATCGGATTAAGAAAAGTCGTGTCGAAAATCGATTGAAAATTCAAACTGTGTTTATATGGGTAAAATATTAATTTTTTCAGTTTTTGCCAAATTTTTTAAATATTGTTATAGTTTTTATTCTAGATGAGAATTTACCCGCTATAAGGATACAAATATGTATTCAAAATGGTATACAAATCCAAAATCGGTTAAGAACTAGCCCAGTAATAAATACTGCCCCAGACCGCTAATGTGCCAATTATTACTTGACCAAGAAATTCGAGCACACAACTTAACATTTTTGAAATTGATTACTGCAATATATTTTTTTTTATTCAAAAGACTCAAAATTGTGAGATGTGGAAGACTTTTTTGTAGGTCGTTAACCTGTCCCTTACAAGGTGATGCCAAAAACAAACAAAATTTTTGGGGCGTTTTTCAAATCTCCAATTTAAAAATTAATAAAAATGTCTTTAACAAAATCGAAAATATAACTAATAGAACTGTAAAAAATATTACTTGAGCCAGAGTAAACACTAAATTTTTCTTATATATGTAAATAGAACATTTTTGGTCTTCAAAGTTTAGTAACGTAATGATGTTTGTTAGAAAAATACCCTAACCACGTACTTGATTACTAAGAAAACAAGATTGGAGCAAATTGATGATTAATAGGTTTTTTGTTAAAGTTCTGCCTATTATGGAGGCTCTAGCTTTTCTAAAACTTTCGGTTCTGATGAGATCTTAAGCCAGATCGAAATACTAGCATCAACCTAGCTAATATGTTTGATTTGCTTTATTTTTGTAAATATACGGAGGTCGAAAGCTCGTTATAAATTGAAAATAACAAAAAAATAATCTCGATGTATATAAAAAAAAAAACACTAATACAACTGCGAAAATATTGAGATTTGCACTCCAGGGCTTGTTTAAAACATCTTAAACAATGAAAATAAAAAATTTTAAAAGTATAACCCGGTGCACTTAGGTAGCACAACGATTTGATTTTACGGATGTCAAGGAAATCGAGTGTTTTCATAAAGTATTTAAAATCGAAAATTAGCTACTTTTGTAACGTTGGTTGCTTTATTTTATTATCATTATTTAAGGTTAAAAAAAAAATTTTCGAAATCAATTTCAATTTCCAAAAAAGTCAAAGGTTTAATTACTACTATTGCACACAGAGAAAAATTCATATATTTGCCAACTGAAATTCGGTTACCAGCACTTGAATTCGGTTATTACGAAAATCAGATGGTTGGCACAACTTAACATTAGTATTCACAACAAAGTTCGGTTAGTTCTCAATTGAATTTTAGTTGAAACACCCAAAATATTCTAAAATCGAATGGAAATATCTTTGTACTAACTGAATTTATAAGTTGTTACCATTAATATACACTTTTCAATTCGGTTGGCACTTTATTTCTCTGTGTGTTAATTTAAAGTAATCTATACATCGCATATTGACAAAAAATTTGGAAATAAGAAAGCTGTGCGCAAAATAGGTACCACTTTTTCTCACAATAGAACAAAAACTTTTTAATCGGTTTTCAGCACGATTTTTTTTTATCTGATCGGCACCAAACTTCATATATATCATTTTTTAAATTGAAAGTAAACAAACCCGACCCATCCTTGCCTAAAAATCGCATTTTGCTTTTATAGAACCCCCTAGTGTACATATTTTTCCTTTTTATTGTCGACTAGCTAAAAAACAAAACGTTAAATGGTGCGTAGTTGTTGCTATTATTATTAAAAATAACAACAGATTTCTTTCCACCATCAACAACTAACTAAAACAAACAAACTGACATGAAATGGCAAGACAACTCGCAAAAGATAGAATAATGTGTTCATGAAATTCACCAGAAAAAAAATACAACTTTTATTGTTGACATTTTATTTAAGTTGTCTTTTTCATTGGTTTTTAAATAATTATAATAATAATAATATAGTTTAAAGTCAAATGTGGATTTAGGTTTATTTAAATTTTTTATATTGCGTTATGCTGTTGAATATTAAAATATATTTAAAAACTTAAACTTAACAACTAATTTTAATTCACACATTTTGTACTTCCATATGTAAAAGGAAATGTCAGAAATGTTTACTGGCGTAAAGAACTGTTACAAAAAGTTTGTTTGTTAGAATTATGATACAATTTCTATGCATTTCATTTTATGTCGTATCTAATTGAAAGATTTTACATACTCATGCACACTAGTGCGTATGATTGATATATTTATAATATAATATTACTCATGCGACATGTATGGCCAGAAAAAAATACACATCTAGTAAAAAAGTTTTTTTGTTATTTAAACATTAACTCCTGATGGACCAACTGTAGAAAATAGTTATACAGACTTGTCAGACAATTATTTGAAAAAACAATTTTTAACCCTTTTTCGAGGGGACCTTTTTAAAAAAATCATAATTTTGAGGTTAAATTTTGGAAAATATAACAAAATATACAAAAAAGTGGGGTGAAATTTTGTTGACAGATTTGGATTGAGCGTAAACAAGTCTATTAAAAAATATGACAGGTTCAGCAAATAATTTTAAACTGTTGTTGCTAAAATTTTAACCCTTTTTCGAGGGCACCTTTTTAAAATATCATTTAAAAATATAAAAAAGTCTAAGGACTCATTCCATATAAAACCCCCCTTAATGTTAACCAAACTTGGTATGAATGGTAAGTGTCATATAAATATGACATATTCAAAATTTTAGGTTGGTAGTCTTACGGTTGTGGACATATCGCGGTTTAAAATGTTTAATTTTTTTAAGTTTTTTTATTTTTATTTCGATATTTTTTTTTTTTTGTATTTTTATATTTTTGATTGTTATGCTAATTAGAAATTACAAAATTTTATTTTAATGCCAAAAATTTTTGAAAATCCTATTTTGTTAACAAAGTCGAAATGTGCTTCAATATATTCGTTTTGACTTAAATCATAAATAATTGCTAGTTTTTATCAAAAAAAACTTAACTCAGTGAAAAAATTTTCATCATAGCGCACCATGAAGCGCTTGAGACGATTTAAATAAAATTTGCGTGTTTCTCCAATCTAAAAACGGATTCTGTTTTCTAGATGATCTACAAACTATTTTCCAACGAAAAAATCTATTCAGCGAAAAACAAGAAAAATACAGAATTTTTGGTTTGTTTTCTGGTAGTTTTTAATTTTAAAGTGAAAAAATATGCTTCCATACATGGAAAATAATAATGTATATGTCATACCAAAGGAGATTTTATAAGCTTTACAATGACATATAGTTTGTCCCGATGCGATAAGTAATTTTTGAGAAATTACCTCTATCGCTGATCATCACAAGATTTTTTAATCTTCTCTTACATTTATTAACAATTGTTGTTTTCTGTTTGTAATACAGTGCAAGCTCGATTTTCGCGACTAAATAAAAACCAGGCCTGTCGCGAAAACTGAATTTTCGCGATAACAGAACCCAAAATTTTATTGAAAAATTGTATGTAATTTTTAAAATTAGAATTGTTTTTATTGATATATTTACATTTTAAACTTTTTTAAAGAAATTGAAGATTTTGAGTTACTTTTTGGCCAATTATTTTTTAAAATAACTGCTGAATCACGCAGACCTTTTGAAGCCAAAAATTGTCGGACCTAAAAAATTTTTACTTATGAACAACTTACTTTTACTAATTGGGTGAAAATTAACTTAAGTGGGGAACAAATTCGTAATGGAACCAGTCCTTGAATAGAAATGATGTCATTCAGGCGTTATTACTGGACTTGTACATTACAGGATTATTGAAAAAGCATTTAAAAGCGCGTTGGTTTTTCGATTTTCCAACAACCAACAATTTCAGTTTGTCTGTGCCATTCGCATTTGAACAGGGCAACAAAGTTATTCGCTCTTTACATATTTTTCTTCCGGGAGCCGTTTTCTCATTACATGTGACAAGAATGTGATTTGGAAGCATCCTATAATATAAAACGAATTCGTCGGCATTGTAGATTTGGTGAAGAGTCAACCCGTGCTCATCAACGTAATCCTTAAGCTCTTTTCACAAATGGATCAATAAGATGAGGTTTCGAAGACAATTTCTCGCCCGTAATTTTTAAAAATCTTATTCCATGTCGACGCTTAAATTTCTTCAACCATCCTTCACTGGCATTGAAACCTGAATTGGTTTGATAAATTTTAGAATACAATTGACTGGCATTTGATCGTAAAATCTCTGCTGATATTGGAATATTGTTTCCCTTTGTTTTACAAAGCACTTATAAAGCATTTTTTCCATTCTTGGGTATTCAGCTTTCTTTAAGGTACAACGTTTGCGAGGGCCACTTTCTGTTGTACGTACAAACTTTTTTAATGCATTTTCTTGCTTTGTAATGAGGTAAACCGAAGACTTATGGTATCTCCACTTTTAATTTTTTTTTAAATCTCTTATTTTTGAGAAATCATTGGCTTTAAAATATGTTAAACTTTTCTAATATTAAGAGATGTATTTCCACAACAAGATGACACGAATAAACTGACAAAATTGAAGATCAAAATCATCCAAAAGGTAAATATACCAAAAGACGGGAATTTCCCTTTTTTGGTTATAGACATTGTAATCAAATTTTAAAAAACATATAAAAGTCGCGAAAATGGAACCCGTTTTTCGTTAAACTGTCGCGATTATAGAACCAGTTAAAAATTAAGCCGTCGCGATAACCGGGCCGTCGCGATAATGGGTAGTCGCGAATACCGAGCTTGCACTGTAGTAACATTTTAATTATTCAAAATTAAATTTATGAAGGATTTTATAAATATGATGCAGCTTTTCCTTACTACTACTCTTATAAAAATTATAAAAATTATATTAAAATTGTAATTGCCATATGACAATTTAAAATCTTTTAAAAAATTGTCAAAAAGCCACAATACTTCCCAAAATTTAAATAACATGTTGAATTAAGATTTGTTCATATATTCATTAATAATATATCTGTAACAGTTAAGGAATTATATTCTGTCAAATTTTCAACTTTGGTTACTAATATTTTTACGCTTTGATGCAAAAAAAGTAAAAAAAAATCTTAATTTGTTCTATCATTGTTTTATCGGCAAATTTTTGTAGAAAAATGGTTAGTATCTATGATCTGTCGTTAATGAGTTAAATAAACCAAATAATATTTGACCACTTTTTGTAAAAAAAATATTTTTTTTAATTAATTACATTTTAATTAAATATTAAATAACAAAAATTTGTCATATCTCTGATCTACGATGAGTAAAAAATTATCAACAGTGTGATACAGTAAAAAAAAAATGGACTTTATAATTTATCATGTCAATTGCAGTTTTATATTAAAAGCTGACAAGGCAATAAAAAGTACCTACATCAATTAATGGATGAAAGCCAGAATTTAAAATTAAAAAATAAAGTAATTTCTGTACTTTTTATAGGCTAATATAGAAAAAATCATCAGTTATAAAATTGACAATAAATATATTAAAATTTATAGCAATACTTTTTTATAAAAAAATAGAAAATTTAAAAAAAAAAACGTTTAGGAAAATTAATTTAAAATTTAAGGGCTTATTGTAAAACTTGATAAGCCACATTTATTTTTTCATGGAGTTTCCTTGTTTTCTAGACATCTATATACTTTTTGATAGAAGTCTTGCTTAAACACTTATTGCATGTACTTAGAGTATAAATATCCAGCAACAGTCATATTGTTTGCATCTTTTTAACCATGAAAAGGCAAAAACGAACTACATATTTTTAAAGCAGAAGTTCCCTGAATGTACCTGAAAGTTGTATAACTCTGAAATAGCATTAATATTAACTAAATTGTTCACAAAATCGATCAAACTTTTTTAAATGTAGCAAAGAAGACTTTTTATGAAATTAAAATATGTGAAGCTTTTAATTAAACAGCGAGCTTTTTTAGAAATGTTTTCCTTTGAAACTATTGCAGTGCGGCTTGTTTTATCACCAGTTGCATGTAACAGTTAGAATAGGTTCCGTCGAGTCAAAATGTAAGTCTTCTCTGTTCTAGAACCAGTTTCATAACTGGTTCTAGAACCGGTTCTATAGCAACCTGTTCTTGTTTGGATGTAAAGAACCCATTGCAAACGGCGCAAACTCCATCCAAAAATAAAATCGGTTGTAGAACATAAATTATAACTTAAATATTATAATACAGTATAAGTTGTTCTGCAACCTGTTATTTGGATTTTAATACTTTAATGGGTAATGTAAAGAAATCTTTAATCAAGCAAATTTTTATAAAACTTGATGAAAAGTTTTCTTTTCACAATAAACAAAAAGTTAAGCTCTTTGAAGAGACAATTTTTTCAGAACTTTTGAAATTAAAAAAGTTAGTTATTTTTAGACGAAATAAGTAAAGCTTTTTACTCTGACATGCTATTTTTTTACGATTAAAATTTGGGGAAGCCTTTTAGGGTTGAGAGTATTCCCTTGTAACCAAATTCAATTACCCTAAAATTCCAATTCACTCTATTTTACTTAAAAACAATTATTCGTATATGAGTTACTTCAAAAATTTTCGATGACCCTTATATTACAAGTTTTTTTTTAATTTAGAAAAACGATTGACGAATATACTTAATGGCAGAATATACTTAAAATCTAATCAGCTAAGGAATTGATGGCCATTTAGAAGTCGAAAAATTAAAAAAAATACTTACGGCTTGTTTTTACAAGACGTGTATACTAGCCACACGAACGTTTGGCACCCGAACGAATACGTAATGAAATGAGTATTTATAATTCGTTCGTCTGACTTACGTTTGATTACGTAAAGCTTTATGTTTTGTCAAACAGTAAGATTGCCAACATAATGTTTTTCGCATTTTGTTTACTTTTTTTCATACACAAATAACTCATTTTTCGTTGGTAGATGGCAACCCAACACTGTAAATGAAATATAAACAAAAACAGCTGATTTTTGCTTGAAAAAAAAAATATTTATTTTGTTTAGAAAACAATAAAAGTGGTGATAAAAATATAATTTGTATAAAAAAAAACAAAAACATTTACAAATAAAAATGATCGGGTCAATTGCCATGGGTTTTGATAGTGATGTTTTTAGTACAATTTTTTGTTAAAAAGTATCTTTTTTTTAATATTAAATTGTGTTGCCTTTTTTCTTTGACGAATACTTTTTGTGAACGTCTGTTTTTGACGTTTGTGACGTTTCAAATCGCAATGTGGAAACCAAAAAAGAGACGAAAACGACAACTCTTACGTTTTCACTCAATTCAAAGTGACATTTGCGATACAGAACCCCAAAATGAATTTCTTCACTCATTTACACGAATTTTTTGAGTGACACAAAAACAGCCCGTTAGAGTTTTTTCATTCATTTTATTTCTCTGCTCATAGATTTTAACTTTCAGATCCGAACCAATACAAAATCAAGTCACTAGACTTGGGGGATATATTCACAAAAAAAAATTATTTCCTTACCGCTGCTTGGTGAAAAGTTGTATGGTGGTTTACAAGTGAAACCAAAATTTCCCATTTTTCAAACTGTAGCAGTTTTTTTCATAGGGTTTTTGCGCCGTTTAATGGAATTGAGTTTTGAAAACAGTATTTTAAAAAATTAAGTAATTTTATACAGTTTGAGGCATTTCAAGTTGATGTGAGCGCACGAATTATAAAGAATTAGCGTAAATGTTTTAACCCTTTCGCGGACACGTCGGCATAAGCCGAAACTACGAATGGTTCAAATTTGACACGTCGGTATATGCCGACATAGAAAAAAATCGTATGTAAATACGTCAGACATAGGCGACGCCAACTGCATTGGTTTTTTATGAAGTAGCATATTGTGCGCCACTGCAGAAGCAATGAGATTTAAGTTAGTGCCCCAATTCGATTTTTTTTGTTTAACTATAACGGAAATTTTCGTGATTGAAAATCCGAACTCAATTATTTTTATAAGCCAATTAAATGCATGTGTCATTTTGCTAACATTTCCTAATTTTCGTGTGTCCGCGAAAGGGTTAAAAATATGTGTTTTTGCGTCTGGCATTCAGAATTATATTTAAAATTGGTTAGCGTATTGCGTGTACTGAGTTTCTCCAAGTCAAATATGCATTTTAAAAACTTTAAACGGAAAATTTGTATGAACTTTTTAATTTTTCGCATTTTTTTTTTTTTTATAAAAAACATTTCTTTAGAACATAGTTAGTAGTGTCCGACCGAGTTCGGAGTTCGGCCATATAGTGATGTTCACCCAAACTCGGTCTTCAGCCAATTTTGGCCGAAGAATTTGAGTACATATTCTGAATAAATTCTTTAATTTAGTGTGTAAAACACAAGAAGTTTAAAAGTTTGGCTTCTGCTACGGCTTCGGGCAAACATTGAAAATCTGGGCGAAGTTCGGCTTTGGCCATAAAAGTGAGTTCAGTCGGTAATTTATAATTAGGTTTCTAGAGTGAACTTCACTACGGACTAAATTCACTAAAAAAAAAAAAAAATTTGTTTTCGCAAACTTTAACGACTTTAATTTATCAAAAATAATCGAAGTTTTATTTTTAAGATGTTACATATGAAAAAAAAAAATGTCAGTGTTTTTTTATATTTTTTGATGGTGTACTATTTTGAAATGTGATTAATGCAATTATATCTCTAACTTCATGTAACTTTAATTAAATCCAAAGCTAAAACTGTAGTATTAATAATTTTTATTTGATTAAAACTTAAAACCGATATAATTTTTGCTCCGTTAAAGCTAAATGTATAACGCTGATGGATTTAGCTTGCTTAACCCTAGAACACACACCGGGGTACAAATGTATCCACTTGCAACTTTGCAGTGCTGAACTGCTTAACTTAGGGCAAAGAGATTTCGGATCTAGGAAATATAAGTAATTTATTAATATAAGCATTAAAAAAAAATAATGAAATTGGACCATTAAACCATTAGAAAAATCCAAAATAAGCTAGTAGGTACAAACGTATCCCGGGTGTGTGTTCTCGTAGAAAAAGTTGGGTATGCATCGTACGGTTAAACATCGGTTAACACATATGCACTATGTTATTTTCATGTCATACAAAAATAAAAATTTTGAAAATTTTTTTGCCTCAAAGTTTCGAAATTTTTTTAAATTCCTCATATGTATGTTTATGTAACAAAACAAAATAATTGTTATTTTCCCTTGATATTTTCCATTTAAAATACGAAAAAACTGTTTTGTATGTTAGTGTAGGTGAGTATTTTAAATCAAAGCACGTATTTTATTGTGCAAGCTGCAACCGATTCTTGGTATTATGCAAATATATGCATATAAAAATTAAACATTTTTATGGCATGATTTTTATGTATTTTATTGCAATCGCGCAAAAACTACTACAAAATGTTAAAGGATGTAAATACAACTCAAAAAAACACTACTTTCAAAGTAGCAAAGTGTTAATTTTTCCAGCAAACATATAAATGTTAACAGTTTTTTCTTAAATTTGTTTTTTTTTGCTATTTGTAAGTGCGCAAAGCAATTATGTAAATATGCAAAAACTGAACTTTATATGTCTGCAATCATAATAAAAAAAAGTGTAAATTAAATGTACAATTTTATACAATGTTTTTAGTCATGCAACATTGAGGCTAAAAGCAAGTTGGTACACTCATACAAATAAGTCTGTAAAAAAGCACAAAAAATTACGTTGCAGGAAAAAGCAGTAAAATTAGCAGAATCTTGTTGCTAAATATTGGTAAAATAAAAATAGCAAAAAAAACTGTAAGTTCTACCTACTAAATTTTATTTCAATTATTAGTTTTTTGCATGAAAACTAAGCTTCATCTATTCGTGAAAATTGTTATTATAAATAATAAGACAACTAAAATGCAAATCTGTATTTATAAGATAAATAAAATACAGAGTTCTATCTGTTGTTTTATTTGCCTTTTTATGTCAAAGACTGGAGAGTAATTGAAAAAAATAAAATACTAGAAACATAAGTAAAAATTGAATTAAATAATCACTGATTTTTCCAAAGCTTTCAATATCTATTTATTGTTCCCTTTTTAAAAACTTTCGAAGATTTTTTATATTTTTATTTTTAATTAGTTCTTCTTAGTTTAAACGAGCTTAAGATCATTTTTTTATTTATTATTTATTTCCAATATTTCGTCTCCACAAATTGTAATATTTTTTCCCTGAAGGAGGCATCCGATGTGGAGACGAAATATTGGAAATACATAATTAATAAAAAAAATGATCTTAAGCTCGTTTAAACTAAGAAGAACTAATTAAAAATAAAACTATAAAAAATCTTCGAAAGTTTATTAAAAAGGAAACAATAAATAGATACTGAAAGCTTTGGAAAAATCAGTGATTATTTAATTAAATTTTTACTTATGTTTCTAGTAGAAGATCTTATGTTTCTAGTAGAATATCGAAGAAAACTTAACAAATTTGTAATTAGTTTTTAATTAAACCAGTTGCATAAATGTTTCTAAATATTTTTCTAATACGACGTGTTTAATCCACTTGTCTATTTTATACTGACACAGTATAAAAAAAACCTGTTTTTGATTATCAAAATAACATTTTTAGACTTTAGTAAATTCAGCAAGAAAAATTAGTTAAAAATTTAGTATCTCATCAAGTCAAAATAGCAAAAAATTTTAACTGAAATCTCAATTTGAACTAAAATTTTGTTTAAATCTTGCAAAGTTGGATTACTAACGACTTTACTAATTTTTCTACTAACTTTTTCTATGAGTGTAATAGGTAAAGTTTTTTTTTTTTTTTTTTGTTAAAGGAAATAGCTAATTTCATTTCAATTTAAGTAAAACTAATTCAAACTAAAGATATAAAAAATTGTTATACTTTCAATTAGAAAATTAAAAATGTATTTAAATAAAATTGTTCTTTTGGGGGCCAATATGGTAATGAACAGTGCAGCAACTTTTATGCACTAAAAAATCGAAACTATTCTTTTAATATGCAGTGCAAAAAATATGCACTTAAATCGAAATATGCACCAAAAACTAAAAAATATTCACTAAAAATCCAAAAATATGCAATAAAAATAATAAAATAAAAAATATGCACTTGTGCGTTTGCTTTTTAAAAAGTTTGATAATTTTTATGATAGATAATAGAAATCTTCAAGTTCGAGGCCATACTCTATATTTCTTCATTAGGATATTGTCCTAACAAATAATCTATAGAGTTTTTTGTTTTCAAATTTATTATTTGACCCTTTCAGGAATGTGTTGATAGATCTATTTCGGGAATTTTCTAGGTTCCCATCATCAGAACACGTTTTGAAAGCGGTAACAATCCCATGCCAAACATCAAACATACATAGGAACTAGTTTACTCACTACATGAGAACTAATGTACATATGAGTTTGAAGTTAAAGATTATAACCATTGATCAAAAAATAAATTGAAAACTTGTTTTGAAAACAAAAAACTCTATAGATTATTTGTTAGGACAATATCCTAATGAAGAAATATAGAGTATGGCCTCGAACTTGAATAATTTTCATTTTCATTGCACAATTAAAGGTCGAGAAAAACATAATTTTTATTTTTAATATAAATTATAACAAACTTGGATAATAGAAATCTTTCATAGGCTTCACCCTAATCTTCAGTGTCAGTAATAAGAAAACGATGACTGGAAACCTAGACATTATATACAGCCAACAAAATAAGCTTTACGAGAATTTTGTCAGCTTTATTGTATAATTTGGCAGATTTGGTAAACCTAACCATAAAATCAAAACATTTTGAAAAGCAACATTTTGAAAAGCAAAAAAAACATTTTGAAAAGCAACTAAGAAGACAAGAATGGAGCACAATTGATTATTAATAGGTTTTTTGTTAAAGTTCTGGCTATTATGGAGGCTCTAGCTTTTCTAAAACTTCGGGCTCTGATGAGATCTTTAGCCAGATCGAAATACTAGTATCAACCTAGCTAATATGTTTAATTTGCTTTATTTTTGTAAATATACGGAGGTTGAAATTGAACATATCAATATACTTTGTATAAAAATTGTAGATTTTCAAAAAGTTTTGATTTTTTTATTAGGTTTTCCAAATCAGCCCGTTTATACACTTAAGCCGACAAAATTATTGTAAAGTTAATTATGTCGACTGTATGTAATGTCTCGGTTTGAGTTAAGCCAATCATCGTTTTCCTATTGCGGACAACTTAAGATTAGGGTGTTGCCTATGAAACCATTGTATTGTCTTTCATAAATACGATCAAACTTTTTCAAAACAACAAATAAAATCTAATATGAAAATATTATATTAGATTTTGGATATGAGGTAGAACACCATTCTAACTAAATATATGAAAATATAGAAAGTCTGAAAAAAATGTTTGCATTTTTAACACAAAAATTAAAACATTTTTGAAATACAATAAAGTTTATAGTTTTTCTTTTGTCAATTTATGACAAGACCAAATGTATAGATGGCGGTGGGTGCACATTATACCCCATATTAGTAAAACGTAGTAAACAAAGGTATAATTATGCTGGAAGCCATTTTTTATGAGCCCTACACTTTTATTTTTTATTTTTATCGACCATTTATAAAAACGATAAAAATGTGTCATATCTTAAAATTTAATTATTTCATACAGCCAGTAGTACAAACAAGTTAAAGAAACTTTTTTGATATATATTTAATCTGAAAAATTTTCCTTGTCCTACATTTAGCATAAACAACTTAATTTATCGTCATATTCACTCAAAAAGAAATGGAACTGTTAATGATAAAAACAACATTATAAATATTGCATAAAGATGTATGATGTGTATAAATATACCAGGGTTGGCAAGACAGAAACAAAATTTTCGGTTTCTGCTTTTTTTTATTTTTTTGGATTTTGATTTTCGAGCGCTCATGTAAATTTCATTAAGAATTTCTGACTTCAAAAAAATGTATTCTTTTAAATTTTTTATTTTTCCATTATTTACACTTTTGGTTTTTCCTTTTGTTTACAATTTTATTGCAGAACTAAAATATTTTTGTTAAATTTTATGTCGTTTTTTTTACTTCTACGAATTTTCGACCGAAACATAAATCTAAAATTCAAATATCATAAAATAGAAATTGCCAACCGTAACTAAAAAAATAGTACTGGCAAACCACTGATATTTTTGTAAAACTCACCGTGTTAAAAATTACAAAAGGTACATCAAATTGTACTCGGAAAACACTATATGGTTTGCAAAGCAGGGGCTTTGCCAGTACCACCTCAAAATTCATTGCCAATATTGTTTTTACCAACATTACAACCAATTAGAAAAATTTTCTTTAATATTTTATTACATTTCATTCATTTAAATATGATGTATAAGACTAATACCGAACTGTATTGCTGCTTATCAAATGTGTTTTATTTTACATATTTTTTAAAATTTATTTAATTAAAGCTATTTTAAAAGCACATAATTTTTGAATTACCAACGTTATGCCAACGGGGGCAAGTTCGTTCAAACCAACGGTTGGGCCACTGTTATCAATGGGGTAGCAGGTCAATACTGTCAAGATTGTTAATCCCACGTTCTGCCAACTCATAACCGACCGTCGCTGAAGCTTTGCCAACACTGTCAATTGCATTTTTCTGCCTGGGTATTATGAATAATGTTTAACGAATTTTAAATTTTTCTACCAAATATTGTGTAAAAAAAGATTTAAGAATTCTTCAACTTTATGAATTGGAAAGGCGATTTACAACCTAAATAAAAAACCTCACAAATGTTTCCATTTCTAGATTAACGAACATTTTTCAGTAGCGAAAATAGATATTTAAACCTCGGATAATTTTTTTAACAGAATTTTTCTGATAAAACCACGATAATTGAAAATCGTCTCGCATGCCACTACTGACACGCGTGTCATAGTTTTGCCAGCCCTGAAATATACAATAAATTAAGAATATCAGTTACACACTCATACCAACTTAATCAAACTCACACCAATTAAAACAAACCCCAGGAAAGTTGATATGTTTCAAAAATGGATAGGGGATTTTGGGGTGAAATTCAAAATGTATGTTTAAGCAAATGCAGATATCTATATCTAATGAAATGAATGAGGATAATGAGCGTCTGGCTGTCAAGAGATATACATTTTAGGTATAAACTTTGAAGTGCGCGGAAAAAATGCACATTTTTTAAATAACTTTTTCTCTGTGTTTATTTTCTCGTAATGTCTCTTAGTTAAATTTAAAATATCCGATTCTACCAACACAATACAAATACGCTTTAACGTTGTATAAATTTTTATTATACTGCCCCCAAAATACTTTCATACTTCACCCCAAATTGAACATCCCATCAAAACCTCGGTAATAGGTTAGTATTACGGAGCATGAAACTTAATTAAAAATGTGACTACAAAAAACGAATATAAAGTTTCAAATAATAGAATGAATGTTTTTAATATATAGAAAATCGGAAGACATGATTCCAAAAATAGCTATTTCTTCGTCTTCTTTCAAAGAATGAGTGATATATATTGGTGAGCTTAAATCCATTTGAAATCTAAAAATCGCTTAAAAATGTATTATTTTTTAATTTTTAAGTTTTTTAATTCTCAGTTTTTAATACTGTATTCAAATATCTAAATATTGTTAATGCATCTACTCAACAATGCCTACAACTTACACCAGATCGATTTTTAAGTATATTTTCACAATAGCTCCGTGCATGTAATTGAAGTTTTTCTGATTCCCATATTACCACCCTCCTCCCCTACATATATCTAGTGTGATACATTATGCACTAACTTTTAATGAAAAGAGAACTTACAAGGAAGTATGGCTAATAAGTTACATTTTTTTTTTTTTTTTTTGTAAAAGAGAAGCAACACTCAGGAAATTCTTCCTATTAATTAATGTGTTGCTTTCTTTGGAAAGGGGATAGTAAAAGAGATGAAAGGTGGTGAAAGATGAAGGGCTTCAAACATGGCAACACTGTAATTGCGCGAGATGATAAGTCTTAGAACAGTTGTTGCTCGCCACCTGGTGCAGAGTTTGCGAATTTATTAAAGCTGTTTGTTTCATAGCCCTGATTCATTCGATTGCCATGAATTTGGATATGTGATAGAGGGAACAAAATAAATAAGAATAAATATCTTTTTAGCTGACCAATTTTAACACTTAAGGGTTCAAATTTGACGGTCAAAAATTACCATATTTTGCATATTTTCCGTATTTTGCGTTTTTTCAAGCTTCTTCATAGAAACAATATACAAATTTGGTACCAAATGAAAGCTATATTGGCGTACAAAAAAAAAAAAATTAAAAAGTTTTTCAGCAAAATATTATTAATACTTCCCCCCAAAATACTTTCATACTTCACCCCAAATTGAACATCCCAGCAAAACCTCGGTAATAGGTTAGTACTACGGAGCATGTTACCTAGTAATAAGTTAAACTCCTTACCCTTGCATTACTTACTTGGGCAACTTTGGTATTACTGGCTGCCCATTTGTAATACCAAATTCACATTCTTAAATGTTTTAAGGTATAATTACAAAATTAAATATAACTAAATTGTTACTACAAATTTGACAATTTCAAAATAATATTCGATTTAAAAGTTAAAGATTTAAATAAAAAAAAAAAATTACAACTCTTTACGTCATGTTACCGAGTACTTACCTCGATGGACATGCCCTTATTACAACAAGTTAATTTTTCCACCCAAAACTTATAAAAAAATTTTTGCTCAAAATTTTTAGTTACAATTTTTTAAATTTTAATGTAATATCAAATATAAAACATTAAATGTTCACAAAAATGTTTGTTACTTTTAAAATGGAGATAATATGTGTGTTGTATGGTGTTAAGGTGGTCATGTCCTTGTTAAAATAATGGGGTTTGTATTACAAAAGTACTAGTTATCGACATAGTTTCTTATTCCCAAAAATCGCATAATTTAAACATTTTACAAATGTTCTTGCGGTTATATGTTAGTCGTTTCAAACAAATGTAAATAACATGTTTTTTGTATATTTTATCGAGTTAAACATGTTAACGAAAATATTTTTTTAAACATTAAACCACAAAAAATATATTTTAATTCATTTTCCAACAGATATTTTTTTTAAACAAGCAGACAAATTAAATTACAAAAAAACTATAAAGTTACTACTTCAACTCTATTATCACACTACCCCAATCTCCCATATACATCACACCACAAAACTTTTTCTTACATAGATGGCAACTACTTATATGTAATGAGGGGTAAAGTGGGAATGTGTGTTTGTCCTCTAAAAATATACCTAAAGTATTTTTTAAAACACATTCAATAGAGTGGCTCATAGTAATATTTTCAGTGGTAACATAACACGGTGCTGCAAAATGAACCAAATTTATATACTTGAGAATGTACCCTCAAAATCTGAAGTAAATTAAAAAACAAAAAAATGTTAACTAACAAGAAAACTACACGGAGGTGTATCTGCAGATTTAAATAAAATTGCAACAAAAATAATTATTATTTTAAGCTGCGCAGTTCCCCGTTTAGGTGTTTTAAAAGGGTCAAAACTTAAAAAACAAGTTATGGAAATAAGTTTAAAATTTACTGTTATATGTACCTTAAAATAAGGATTGTCTATTTTTGTTCTTTACTCCCCCCAGTTTTAGTTTATTAAAAATCGTACCAAATGAAAAAAAAAACGATTTTTTGGAGAACGTTAACCTGTGCCAAAAGTTGGCACAAAATTCGAAGTTTCGAAAAAATAAATTTTTTATTTCATTTATTGATTTGATATACTCAATATTATTTAGATATGGAATTCTAACTTCATCGGATATTATTTAGCCACTTTAGCCTCGAATACAAAATAACCCACGAATTTGAAATAAATGCAAAAACGTCTTTTCTCTTAAATTAATTTTAAATTTTCTTAAACTACATGATTTAGAGATTTCGATTGCTATTTTTATAATATAATAGTTGCTATTAATGAAAAAAAATTGAAAATATTATAATTCAAGTCTGGTGGGAGCAACTCCTTCCAGGACATTTTATGAAAATTATTTATTCTGTCAAAAATTTAACAAAGCTTGAATGTTTTTTATCAAAGTTTGCATAATTTTCCGAAAAAATACCACTTTAATTTGATTAGAAAATAGTTATCTTTACTTTTATCCAAAAAATACTTAACCCTTAGTGACATTGGACCAAAAGAAATACCCACGAAACTCAATTATAATTATGACTACAAGATTGTAAAGCCTCTAAATTGATAAAAAAAAATCTCCCCCTTGATAAACATAATTATTAATTAACTTGATCTATAAAGGTTAATGTTAACCCTTTGTCAAAAGACCCACTAGGAAATTTACAGAATAGCACCTTCCACAATTTTTGGACAATATATTTTCTGTACTTTTATTCAAAAAATCTTTAACCCTTAGTTTTTCGGGAAAACAATACCCTTGAAAACTTAATTTAAATTTAAAGTTTAAAATATAGAATGAATATTTTTAATATATAGAAAAATCGGAAAGACATGATTCCAAAATTGGCTTATTTCTTTGTCTTCTTTCAAAGAATGTATATATTTAGTGAGCTTGAAGCCCACGTTTTAAATCCATTTGAAATCTAAAAAACTCCTAAAAATGTATAAGCTTTTAATTTTTAAGTTTGTTAATTTTCAGTTTTTTAATACTGTATTCAAATATCTAAAGATTCCCAGCAAAATTTTTTAGAACAGATTACCTTTAAACCTGTTTCTAGAACAACTTCTTTTACCACCGGTTCTAGAACATGTTCCTGGGAGTCGAAATGTAAGGTGTCACTGTCCCAAACCCAGTTCTATTACTGGTTCTAGAACCGGTTCTAAAGCAACTTGTTCTAGTTGGAGGTAAAGAACCTATTTGCAAATAGGACAAACTCCATATAAAAAGAACCAGTTGCAGAAACAGAAATTAGAACCTGTTATAATACATTATTAAGCTGTTCTGCAACCAGTTATTTGGATTTTACTATTTTACTGGGTTGTTAATGCATCTACTAAAACCATGGCTGCAACTTACTCTAGGTCGTTTTTTAAGTATATGTTCACGGTAGCACCGTGCATAGTAATTAAAGTTTTTCTGATTCTAATATTACCCCCTCCTCCCCTACACATATCTAGTGTAATACATTGTGCACTAACTTTTAATGAAAACAGAACTTACAAGGAAGGACGGCTTTTGGGTTACATCTCCGATTACCATGAGATTTGATAGAGCGAACAAAATAAATAAGAATAAATACCTTTTTAGCTGACCAATTTTACACTTAAGGGTTAAAATTTGAGGTCAACAATAACCATATTTTGCAAATTTTTCGTATTTTGCGTTTTTTTCAAGCTTCTTCATAAAACAATATACAATTTTGAAAGCTATATTGGCGTACAAAAAAATTGAAAAGTTTTACGACAAAAAGATTCGAGCTACTTTGAAACCCGATAGTGCGGATTTCTTTCTTACCAAAGTTTTATAACTTTAGTTTCTACTATCTTATATACGAATTTCATAGAAATCTGTAGGAACCACCCAACAGGGAAGTACAGTTGGTCCTCGGTTAACGAACACAATTCGTTCCAGAAGCGTTGTCGTTATGCGAAACGTTCGTTAAGCAAAACCATTATTTCCATATATATCAGTGCAAAATAAAATAATGCGCTCCAAGTCGAAAAAAGTACATATATTTATCAACATTTTTAAGAAACTGAATATAGGACGAAATGAGACAATCTGCAATGGAAAAAAACGAAAAAATTACAAAAAAAAATAATTTTGTATGATACCTGGACGCATAACTAGTTCTCTCTTTAACAAAAACTTTCTAGAGTCGTTTGTTTTTGGCGACGCTTCAAAATTTGTTGAAAATGGGACACAGCATTATCATTGAATAAATCTGTTGCGCGTTTAGCCACTGTCTGATTGGGGTGATGCTTTTTAATGTTACGTTACACTTTCACAAAATAACAACACGTCTTGTTAATTGTGTGAACACAAGTGATGCTAAAGCTAAACACAAACAGAAAAGTTTATGCGCAATTCGGTAGTTCCCCTTTTTTAACAAAATCAAATAATGAATATGTACTATATGTTTTGTATGTCTCAACACGTCTTCTTAATTGTATGAACACAAGTGATGCCAAAGCTGAACACCCGACAGAAGTTTTTCGCGCAATTCGGTATTTCCCATTTTGCGTTGGTCGTTATACGAAACTTTGTTCGTTAAGCGAAACATCTTTTTTTTTTAAATGTGTTCGTTATGCGAAATGTTCGTTAAGCGAGGCGTTCGTTAACCGAGGGTCGACTGTATGTTGTTAGTTTAGTTAAAAATTTCTATGGAAAATACATATATGTATATACGATAGTAAACAGAATTGACACTAACTTATTTTAAAGTTTATAAAGAAGAAAAGAAAAAATATAAATAAAAACACTTTACTAGAAATTATGATAAAAATGGAAACAACACAATTATAAATTAAGACAAGAGAGGATGATAAAGTTTCAACAATTAATATGTAATACAATATCCAAGGATATTTATATAGGCAGGTAAACTTACATGAATTTAAAACGTTAATTAAATTCAAATTTTCAATAAATAATCAAGTGTTGTAAACTAAATTTAATTCTTTAACCCTCTACTGTACAATTTTTTGTAAATTTAAAATTTTGTTAAAATGTGTTTTGCACAAAATATAAAAACTTATTTGCTAAATTAACTGATTTATTGATTTACTTGTCACGCGTTAATTTACGTTTAATTTAAAACATGTGAGTAATATACATTACTTAACTTATACGAGGGCGGATCAATCAGTCCGTGACATTTCGAACTTCACTCGTAGTTATATGAAATGCAACACTGCTCCCATCAAGTACCACCTGTTAATAGACGACTGTCAAATTTTGAGCAAGTTCCGTCATTACTTTGCGTTTAACAGCTGTTAAAAACATACAACCTCGTGGATTTTTTTAAAAATGGAAAAAAAGTGAATTTCGAGTGCTCAATAAACATGGTTTTTTGTAAAAAAAAACACGTCAAGCAAACCAAGGAAAAGCTTGATAAGTACTATGGGGACTCTGCACAATCGATTTCAATGGTAAAAAAGTGGTTTACTGACTTTCGTTGTGGTCGCACAAGTACAAATGACGCTGAACGTTCTAGACGGCCAATTCAGGTCAAACACACCCGAAAATGTCGAAAAAATCCACGATATGGTGTTGGCCGTTCAAAGAGTAAAAGTGCGTGAGATTGTTGATGCCATAGGCATTTCATATGTCAGTGTGGTTTCAATTTTAAATGATCAGTTGGGTTTAAGAAAGCTATCTACAAGACGGGTGCGCGTTTGCTTTCAATTGACCATAAACGTAATCGTGGCCAATAAGGTGATGGCAACAGTTTTT
>CM037855.1:20916465-20957960 GCA_021234595.1 Delia radicum | reverse complement strand
GTTAATAAATCGGTTTTAATTATTCAAAACAAGATATTTAGCTCTCCATGTCCTAATTATAAAAAAATTTAGTTCTGAAAAACATGTTGAGATGCTCATATTTTTATAGAAAATCTCTAGATATAAAATTAAGTGAAATTCTTGCAATACAAATAACTGTCATATTTTAGCTGAAGAACTTTTCTGAGTGTAGGCTTTGAAATTTATAACCAAAAATATTAACATAACGTATAACATAAACGGCTTCCATATGTTTTTTCTAATAAATGTTATAACTCTGCAGGATACGATATAATAAAGTTATTTTTAATCACACTTCATTAATACATATACAAATTGAATGATATACAATTTACGTAACTATGCATAAAAGATTACCAAGTTGACAATGAGTTTTCGCTTTATATAACAAAAATCCATAAGATAGTTTTTAAAATCATATCTAAAACAGGAATAACAAGTTTATTAATGGCATACCTCGCCATTAATAAACCTCGTTTTTTCACTTATGGGCCAGATTTTTCGCAAATTGGCATTAAAGTTTTCCATGTTTCAACGCAATTTTTTGTACATAAAATTTAAAAAATCAAATATTTTATCTTAGTTTTTATGTTTAATAAGTAAAAGACTTTAATTAACATTCGGGTATCAACTTTTAATAATAAATGTGCAGCATTAATCAAGTATAGACGTGTTTTTTTTTTCTCAGTTTTTACTATATTTGACCAGCTTTGCAGAATTTATCATCCCATTTCGCAATCGATCAAAGCATTTTTGTGCATAAGCAAAAAGAAAAATAAGAACATTTATTTAGTGTAAAAAAGAAAAAAAAAAATGTGCGATTCTTGGGCAAAATTTATATGCGGTTCTTGGGCAAAATTTATAATTGTTCAGATTTTTCTTTTTGCTTATGCACAAAAATGCTTTGATCGATTATGAAATGGTATGATAAAATGTTCAATAATGGTAAAATATGGTAAAAACTGAGTAAAACGCGAATTTACTCGTTAATGCTGCACATTTATTAAACAAATTTTATAACCGAATTTAATGACGATCTTTTATGCATTTACTAAAAAAACTAAGAAACAATATTTGATTTTTAAAACTTTGTGTAAAAAAAAACTGCGTTAAATATGCAAATAAGCTTATATGCTACAAACAAATATATAATTTAATTTCCTTCTCTTTCCTTGAAATCACTAGAATGCAAATGGCAGAGAGTAATAATGTTAATCAGGGATGGAAATTTCTGAACTATTGTACCTTTTTTAGTACTTTTCCACTAAAATGGAAGTATTAAAATTTGCTATGCCGAGTTGTTTATATGTCACATTATGCCACTTAAAAATAAATTCGGAGTACTTTTTTGGAAACGAATTGTAAACTTTCACAGAAAACAGCTCTCAAAATGCGAAAAAAAGTTTTACAAAAAGAAAAAAATATTGGTAAATTGTTTTCCATCCCACTTTATTACTTTTGTATTACTTTTTATTACAAGTTTTTTTCAGTAATATTTTTCGCTATTCTCATTTTACTTAAACTTAAGGTTTTTCCATAAGAAAGATTGTTTACAATCTAAGGTTTTTTCTATAGGAAAAATGCCTTAGAACTTAAGGGGTTTCTATAGGAAAAGTCAGGCCTTTGGAGTTATTCTATAGAAAAAATTCCTTAGAATCTGAGGGGTTTTCTTGAAGAAAAGTCTTCAGAATCTTAAGGTTTTTCTATAGGTAAAAGTACTCATAATGTGAGGATTTTCTATAGGAAAAAGTAATCAGAATCTGATGATTTTTCTATAGTAAAAAGTCCTCAGAATCTGAGAATTTTTCTATAGGAAAAGTTCTCAGAATCTGAGGATTTTTCTATAGGAAAAAGTTCTCAGAATCTGAGGATTTTTCTATAGGAAAAAGTCCTCAGAATCTGAGGATTTTTCTATAGGAAAAAGTCTATAGGAAAAAAGTACTCAGAATCTGAGGATTTTTCTATAGGAAAAAGTCCTCAGAATCTGATGATTTTTCTATAGGAAAAAGTCCTCAGAATCTGAGGATTTTTCAAAATCTTAGTCCTCAGAAATTGTCAGAGCCAGTATTCAGAATTCAAAGGCATTTCTAATGGAAAAACTTTTAACATTTTTCATTTATTTATACTTTTTAAGAAGAACAATTTATTAAGATTTACGTTTAAAGTCACGTTCACACTTAACTGCAAAACACGTATTTAAGCTCGTTATTCAATTCCAACCATTCTTTTATATTTTCCACTCGTTTTGGCAAAACAAGTACTTTGCTAACTAGTGTGAGATTTAAAAACCTTTAATATCATAATACAAAACGGTCACCATAGCGTATGATTATTATAAATCGTTATTAATATCACTCATACGCCAAGTGGTGCTTTTAAGAGCTATACCCTCTCATAATAATCGATGTATTCATAACAGTGATGGCCAACACACATACTATCACACAATATGCTTGTGTGTGTAGCAGCAAGAAACGAAATTAAAATTTACTCTCACCAGTTATACACTAAAAAAACTTGACAATTGTGGAAAATGAAAGATTTTTGTTGTTTTTTTTATTTTTATAGTATTGTTATTTTATTTTAACTTTTTTTATGTACATATTATTTTTTTTTGTTTATTATTTATATTTATAATAATTTTTTTTAATTAAACAATGAAATATAAATAAATAATAATAAAAATAATAATAAATAAAGAATTAATAAATAATAATAATTTTAAATTACCTTTAAGCTCAGCTAACTAACTCATCCAGATTGATGTCTCCTCTATATTCCTTGATGCGCAGTAGATCGGCTGTGTGTTGGCCTGTTAACCGATTACGTACCTTACTTAAAATAATTTTTAGGCTTGAAAATGCAACCTCACAATTATAAGTGGTTCCAAACATTGAGAATAGCTTGTAAATCTCATTTTTGAGATTTCGATATTTATTGTCATCGATTTTCGACCAAAATTGTTCTCCAGTTTCCAGTGGAATTTCTACATCGTCCCTTAATTGCCTAAGTTCTTCATGCAGTACGACATCCAGCTCTTATCTTTCACAATTTTAATTAGCTTTTCAATACATTTTAAATCTTGAAATCTGTCTGTATAATTCTTCTTTATAGATTCCACGATTTCAGCATATTTTTGTATTTTAACAAAACTATTGATATTAGTCTAAAAATAGTATCGCTGTTTTTTTAAAGTTGGCAATACTATTATTTTTGAGTTTGTGAGCCAATAAATCCAATTTTCTATGAAAATTGTGTATTATTGTTTCTAATCGGAAAATTGTAATATTTTTACCTTGAAGAGTTAAATTAAGCTCATTTAATATTTAGGTAAAATCGCATAAAAATGCCAAATCTAATTGGAAGTCGTGATCTTCTAGTGAAGATACAAGCGGTTCGGTCTCCTTGTTTTGGTGTACTTTTAAAAAACAGAATGATTTCTTTTCTTAAATTAAAAAGCCGTTCTAAGCTTTTTCCTCGACTAAGCCAACGAATTTCAGTGTACAACATAAGATCACCATACTCTGCATTAAGGTTTTCTAGAAAATCTTTAAACTTTCTGTGAGTCAGAACGTTGTGTTGTTAATTATTGTAACAGCAATGCTCATAGTATTGGTCATACTTAATTCTTTAGAAAATAATGCTTGCTGATGTATAACACAGTGGAAAAGCTGGGAAATAAATTCCGTTTTTGTTTAAAATACCCAAAAGACCCTTGTTTTTCCCTCTCATTACTTTTGCTCCATCCGTGCATATTGAACTTAACTTGTTTTTGTCAGCAAGTAAAAGAACCTTTGATTTTATTACGTCATACAAAACCTGACCTGTAACATGACCGTGAAGGGAAATAACATCCAAAACTTCATCAAAAGTGTTTAAATTTGCATCAACGGCTTTGATGCAAATAATTAGCTGACAAATATTATTAATGTCAGTACTCTCGTCAAAAGAAACTGAAAAATTTGCAATTTATAAGCCTATTTTTAGCTGCAGAATAGATAAACTTGCTTATCTCTTCTGTCCTACGAGTGACTATCTGTCGAGACAAAGGGATATTTTGGCAAAGATTTACAGCTTCTTGGCATTTTTCACCAAAACAATTTAAAGCATCTGATGTTAATTTAAAAAAAAATTCCATCCTCATATGGGCGACATTGCTTTGCTAAAGTCAAAGCATAAGATGCCTTTTTCAAAGCCAATGAACCATTTTCATTTATTAAATGAACCATATTTTGGTGATCAATAATAGTTTCATTAACCATAAATTTTAAAAAATACTCTGCTTTTAATTGCAAAAGTTTCAATTTTCGTTCACCCCCAATTAGGTCATTAAAATTTCCATGACATGACAAGTGCCGAAATGCCTTTTTAAATAAAACCTAGATGTATAACTTAAAACGCGATAACAAATCACGCATTGAGCTTCGCCATAAATATTTTCTATAAAAAAAAAATAATTTTCATATTTTTCATCAAACATTTTTATTAGTGTATTTTAAAAAGCAAATCAGCGATATTCCTTCTTCATGAAGTGCCAAAGTGCAACTAATTTGTTTTACTATGTCAAAATGTAAACAAACCAATAACCGAACTATTGTAATCGTTAACCATACGAAGCTATGGCTTCATGTTTATAGTGTACGTGTGTTTTAATTGCGTTAGCAGAATTTTGTTCATCAACCACGCGCGATAGGAAATTCTCTCTTTGGCCACCACTGGTTTATAGCAGCGGTAGGGCACAAAGAGAAATGAGAATGTATTAGTTATTTTACAAAAAAATGAGATTGTATTGGTACTATTGCACTGAACAAAATCACTTGGTTTTTTTTTTTTTTTTTTTTTTTTTTTTTTTTGTTTGTTTACATTGTTGTATTGTTTTACTATTTATGTCCTTACGTGATAAATTTCAGCTATGAGGCGAATAAAAAAAGAAATATACATAAGAGGAAATTAATAGGTAATAAAAAAATGGGCACATGAGTTCTTTGCCAATAATGTACTGGGACATACAAATATATATAATAATGTTATAAATATGGATTAATAAATTAAAAAAACAAAAAAAATATTTTATATTAATTCTTATAAAATACAACAAAATTAACAGATCTCTGTCAATTCCCGTAACTGAATGAAGATCTGAATGACTGACTATTGTTATAGTGCCGACTTAAAGTGGAAGCATATTATTTTATTTAATTTTCAAACTAAATAAAAATACGTTTTCACAACCAAAATCCCGCATAATGAATGAAAAAAAATTATAGTACGCTTGTCTTTATTAATTAAAATATCATTGGTTGTTGTCAAATATTATCTGTGTACTTATTTTATTAGACAAAGCGGCATAAACCTACTTCATCCAAATGCTGGCAAGCAACTAAACAATTTTATTTGGTTTTTTTTCGGTTTCTCTTTTTATTTTTATTTACGTTCGGGTTGTGTGTGTGTGAAACGAGATTAGTCTTCGTTGTTTCAATAAGTGTTTGCGCATCACTGGTTTATAGCATAAACAAATAACATTTAATTGCAAAGTATTTAGTCTTTGTTTCTAATTTTATTAATATAAAAAAATCTCTCCATCTGAATAAAAAAATAAAAAGAAATAAAATACAAAAAAAAAAAATCTTGGGGGAGTTTTAGAAATTGCATGCGTGAATTTTTTTCATCAAAATGACATAAAAAAATGTTTTTTATTATCAGTACAACATAGGCCATATCGTAATGAGATGAAGACATTTTTTCAAATAAAAGTTATAACCCTAATGTAAATAATAAAACAATTTTTATAGAAAAAAGGCATAAAAGCTGGTGCACTCATAATAATTTATATACAAAAAATACGAAAATAATGTAAAAACAACAACAACTTTCGTAGAATTACTATTTTCGATTATTTAAAAAAAAATGTTTGCTTTGATATGTTTTTTCGTATTTTTATGCATGGATTATATATGTAGTAAGAAATTGATAAAATATTAAAAGACCCACATTGTTTTGAATAAGTTTTATTTATGCGATAAACCATGTTTAGTTGTTATTTTACAAGCTTCCTGGCAATTTTATTTAAGATTTAGTAAGCGAATGATACCAATTGTGGCCTCTCCTCTAAATTGGACCTTTCGCTTTTTTCTTGCTGTTGCGTGAGTATGTCAAAACTGTCAACTGCCATCGAGTTTAATTACCACCATCGCTATTTTAAAAAAGTTTCGACTTGAGTGCACTAGTTTTTACTAGTTTTATTGAGTCATTAAAAAAAAACGCAAAAAAGTGTAATTATTTCTAAACTAAAAAAAGTGAATAACAAACAAGTTTCAAAGAATTTTCCAAGTCGTGAACGGTTTGTAAACGACAAGAATTTTATTCACAATTTTAATAAAAATAATTGATTCCGTAAAACAAATAATCGCATGGGTTCTACATTCCGAAAATGAAGTGAAAGTGAAACTTCCGCTCAATTTGTTTTCCCAATTCCACATAAGTGATTTGAAAAGAAAAATTTCATTTTCATTTTGTTTCTAGTGGAATTAAAGTGATTTGATGTGTTCTATAAAACAATTTCACTACAAAAAAAGTAATTGTAAAACGGTATTAGTTAACTGAGTGAAAAACCCAAACTTTTTAGAAAATAAAATTATTTTGAATATTAAAAGTAAAAAAAAAATCAAACAATGTAAGTAAATGTGATATGTTGTTAATATACGTTTATTTAACTGAAAAAGTGTTGTATTTTTTACGGGAAAACACATGAATCCGGAACAAGAGGCCCCATTTTTAACATTCATGGAAAAAAAATCTGGTTTAGCCAAAGGTTTTTAGAGGGGCGACAAAACAGTTGAAGACCAGTTGTGGAAGGACTTAGCAAGTACATTAAACAGCTTAGGACCTCCAGAAAACGATGCAACTGGTTGGAAAAAGGCTTGGGCTGATTGGAAGGCTACCATTCGTAAAAAATTGGCCGAAAGTAGAGCAGAGGTAACGGCAACAGGTTGAGGACCCAATAATATCCAACACATATCGTCCAAAGAAGATTCAGTTGCCAAACTTTCTGGCCCTTTATACAGCAGTCGAAGGTGTTCCAGCTGCTAAATCATTCGGAACGACTAGCAAAGGGTAAACAACCATCAAATTCATCTACTGAATTGTCAAACTTAGACAGCACCAGTTCCGACAATGTAGTAAACGTGATTTTACAAAAATTAAATAAAAATGACGAAGGTACTGAAAATATAGAAAATGAGGAACCGCAACCGATGATTTCCCTTTTTGATTTCTCTTTTTGATTTCTCAATTTCTTCTCGACTTTCAAATCTAATCCATTTTGGGCATATGACAGTTTTCAAAACATTACACATATTTGTTAAAATTTTTGACGCTGTACTTCTTTCCACTGCTAGATTGAAGTCTTTTGCGATCATAATAAATAAATACGCAATAAAACTATTTTGTTTTTATTAATTTTAAACACTTGCGACTCAGTTTTAATTATTGTCTTACGATTTTTCTGGTAGTTCCAAAGGATTTGAACAGTCAAGAAGCCTTTTTCTGTATAGATTTTCCGTTCTTTGTTTTTCTTTTTTAATCAAATACCAGGAAATCACAATTGCGAAACTCATTTTATATTATTTTAACAATAAGTATTTTTTTGATTAATTTTTTTTTTTGTTAAAAAATGCACTCTTCTTTATTGCAATTTCATTCACTTTAAAGTGATAATTTGGTTTTATCCCTCATTTTTTTATGTTGTTGCTAAGAACAAAATGAAAATGAAATCGTCGTGAAAAAAAACGATTCACTCGTTTTTCAGAACACAGAGGAATTGAAAATGTGGAATTGAAAACGATTCCACTTTCACTTCCTAGTGGAATATAGAACCCAGGCCAATATATACAACAAAAATGTGAAAATTTAAATTTTCATAATGTTCCCTAAAGTGAACTCTTGACATATTCTTATTTTTTTTTTCAAGTTTTATACCTTTTTAAATGGTTCATCATCACTTTTAATGTTCCTGTTTGTACAATTTCTCAATATGTTTCACAAAAAAAAAAATATTGTCGGTTTGCAGCAATTAAAAAAGTTAGCATTACATATGGTACGTTTTAAATAAAATAAAAATTTTAACAATTAAAATAAATTTTAACAATTTTTGTAAGTTAGGTCAACTTTAGAGTACATGTTCCCTTTTGAGTTGGTTTGAAAATTTATATATATCTTTTTAAATTAGTTCCCACAAGAAAATGATCTATAGCCGAAAAATAGTCAAGGAGTTGGGCTGCAAGCTAATGTATTTGGTTTTGGAATACTACAATTAGTTTTATTTATATGGCCCAAATAACACATGTAGAGCCAAATTAGGATACATTCCCTTACCAATTTAAAATTACAATTTTCCATCTCTGCTGTTTATATAATCCAATAGACCAAATAAAATTGTTTAGTAATCAAAAATAGAATTTTCCAAAGTGTTTTCTTAACAACTTCCCAAATATCGTAACAATAAAGTGTCAGTGGTAGGAGGTAGGAAACAATTTAATTTTAAATTTGTTACATTTGACATTTTAACTATAACATTAAATAGTATACTATGAAGCCAAATGCTGTAAAAAATGACAATATATAGTACTTACAATACTTACAAAAAATAGTCCTGTTCAGTAATTTATATCTATTGAAATGAACGATGTTATTACTACCAAAACACAAACACACATTCACACGCATTATTTTATTTGGGGCTCCTGAGGTTATGTTGCATAGTGATAAAGAAGGATTTCCCGTTTTTATTGATGATGGTAATTATTTATGTGTGTGTGTGTCTTAATAAACGTAAATAAGTCCTGAAAACACAACTGACTTTTATAATTTGTCTTTAACGTTTATTTCTATTTTGACTTTGTTTGTCTTTTTTGGTAAGAGTAAATTTTAACTTGACATTGTTAAATTTAAATAAAATAGAAATAAGGGACATTTTATTTAAATAAGACGTTATTAAAAAATTATATTTAAAGAGAACTATTTATGGATTTTTCTCTTAAATAAAGTGGCGATATATTTTAAAGAAAGTCTTGAAATAAGTGCAATATTTAAAATAAATCGTCAGAAGAAATAACTAAAAATAAGTTAATTTGACAGGTATAATATTGTACTCAAATTCAACTAAAAACTTAGTAAATCTACAGAGTTTTTAAAAACATTAGTTAGTTAGTTAGTAGTTAGTTAAAATTTAGGTAATCGTCCATCTTTACACAGAAAAAATTATCAACCTAAAATATCTAATAAAATATTTGATTTGAATTAAATTTGATTGTAAACAAATATTTAATTGAGTCAATTAATATTTTAATTGACTTTTAAATATATAAATACATATTTTATTTTAGACATAATTCTCAAACTTATTTTTTTCATACACTGTAGCTTAAATAGAAAATTTTCAGTATAAAATACAAACAAAACAAACACACACATAAACAGACTCATGCGTTAACAAAAACACACATACCAACATATCGCTCACAAACTTTTTTTTTGAGTATCAATATTTTTTTTGTAGATAGTTATTTATAGCTTTTTTTCTTTTAATTTTCAATAAAAGTTTTAATTAATATTATCATTTCCTGTGATAGTTGCAAAATCAATTAAAATATTAATTGATGTGAGATTTTATTTGTTCGGTTTTAGATCATGACAAATTTTTCTCTAAATTAACAGAAAAATTATAATTTTTATATGATAATTTACTTTGACTATTAGAAAAAAAACACAGAAAAAGTTATTAGACACTAGCATGAATGGAATGCATTTTCTGACCCACTACGGTCTTCACCAACATTATTCGTGCCATTTAGTGTTAATCAGTAAATATCTTCTATTACTCACACGTTAAAGGAATTGGGTGACTTTAAATCCCACATTACTCTGTGTGTTGAGTTAGAATGAAATTTACCACGAACGATTTCTATTTATAGTGTGTTTGTTTTTTCTCTAGTCATTATCATAATTGCCAGTTTAACTTTCAGTTAAAACTTTTTTTTAAATGGCAATTCTTTTCTCTAATGTCATCATATACTATCCTTCTACATAAGCAAAGCATATCAACAAACATTAAAGATTTTTTTTTGTTAATACATATGTCGAGCATATACATTAAACGATTTTTACACTGTACCTGGTGAGTGGTTTAATAGTGAATTTTATCGTTGATCTATAAGTTTACGTTTGAGATAGAATAGAAGATATTTACGATTAACACTAAATGGCACGAAGAATGTTGATGAAGACCGTATTGGGTCAGAAAATGCATTCCATTCATGCTAGTGTCTAATAACGTTTTCTGTGTTTTTTTCTAATAGTCAAAGTAAGTTATCATATAAAAATTATAATTTTTCTGTTAATTTAGAAAAAAATTTGTCATGATCTAAAAAAAAAATTTGTCATGATCTAAAAACGAACAAATAAAATCTCACACATAAACTTATAGATCAACGATAAATTCACTATTAAACCACTCACCAGGTACAGTGTAAAAAATTGTTTAATGTATATGCTCGACATATGTATTAACAAAAAAACAATCTTTAATGTTTGTTGATATGCTTTGCTTATGTAGAAGGATAGTATATGATGACATTAGAGAAAAGAATTGCCATTTAAAAAAAAGTTTTAACTGAAAGTTTAACTGGCAATTATGATAATGACTAGAGAAAAAACAAACACACTATAAATAGAAATCGTTCGTGGTAAATTTCATTCTAACTCAACACACAGAGTAATGTGGGATTTAAAGTCACCCAATTCCTTTAACGTGTGAGTTAAATAGAAGATATTTACGATGAACACTAAATGGCACGAAGAATGTTGATGTAGACCGTAGTGGGTCAGAAAATGCATTCCATTCATGCTAGTGTCTAATAACTTTTTCTGTGTTTTTTTTCTAATAGTCAAAGTAAATTATCATATAAAAATTATAATTTTTCTGTTAATTTAGAGAAAAATTTGTCATGATCTAAAACCGAACAAATAAAATCTCACACATAAACTTATAGATCAACTATAAAATTCAATATCAATTGAATCAATAAATTTTTTAATTGAAACCCGTTTTTAGTTTTTTCAGTGTAGTGACAACATAGATCTCTCTGCAATGTGATTTTGTTTACGTTTCCAACGGAGATTTTCGAAATTAAGGATTCAAAGCTTTGACATTATGCAGCTAACCGACGGGTTAAGATTTTTAAATTTTAATTTTGAACTCTTTTCGTTTTAAGACTCTACATTAAATAGTAATTGCTTTTTAAAACTATTTATCGTGAGATTTTTGTAAAATTTTGGAAATATTTGGTATTAAAAGAGCTATTTAGCAAAAAAACTTACTAACAGTTTTAACAAATGCAAAATTTTTGTTGATTTTGGATGATTTTGGATACTGCATTTATATTCTTGTTTTATGTACATTAAATATGTATGTATTTAAAATTTAAAATATGTACTTAAAATTTAAAAATATGCATTTATTATAGATTTTTTTTAAAAGTTTTCATTATTTAAGTAATTTTTGTTTTAAAAAGTGTTTTAAAAACTACGAATAAACATCGTTAGAAATTTAGTTCTTCTGTGATTTTTATTTTCGTGATAGAAAATATACATGTAAAAATTTGAAAAATATTTTATTTAGTGCGCCCCGGTAGGCTAGTTGGGTAGCGTGCTGGCTTATCAGTGCGGGGGTTGTGGGTTCGATTCCCACCAGACTGTTTTCGCTACAATGCGTTGAAGGCCATAGTAGCTAGTGCTCGGTTAGATTAATAGTATATTATTTGTAATTATATGATTATTAATTAAAATAAAAATAAAAAAATCGACCCCGTGTAATTAAAACTGGTTTTAAGCCACAGCAAAAATCGACCTGACTTTAGATCAAGCGGTTAAAGCGCCTGTCTAAAGTGTAGTGCGAAGTGCATGTGGCAAAGAAAGTAGGTTCAAGCCACGGTCAGGTCAGGATTGCATTTAATAAATAAACATTTCATATAGATGCAATCAAACAATAAAAACCATAACAAATAATTACAGTATTGTCAAAAGGATTACTAATGAAGGTTGTGTTACCAGAAACTGCGCAGTCTAATTCAATTAAAAATTTACAATGTAGTTATGATTTTTAGAAAAGCATGCTTAATCTTCTCTACCACGCCTATCTCATAAAAATATTTTATTTATAAAATTTATAAATTGAGTAAAATTTATTTTCAGTAAAACAAAAAAAAAAAAAAAAAAAATTCCACAATGGTATTTCGGTAATGGCAATTCAAGGGTAATGTTATTTTAGTTATTCAGGTAATTTCAATGTACGCCGATATTTTTAGCCCCATTATGCCCTATTTCTAATTACTGGTTAGATTATGATCAAGCTTTGGGAAAAAATATATATCTATTTACAGCGATTATTTTTTCTGATTTTGTCAGATTATTGATTATTTCGGTAACGACAGTTTAAGAATAATGCTATTTCAATTATTTCGGTAAAGCTGTTTTAGCAATAACTGTATTTTAGTTATTTCGGTAACGGTATTTTAAAGATATTATTATTTTAAAAAGAAAATTCCCGAAATAGATCTATCAACACATTCCTGAAAGGGTCAAATAATAAATTTGAAAACAAAAGCCTCTATAGATTATTTATTAGGACAATATCCTAATGAAGAAATATAGAGTATGGCCTCGAACTTGAATAATTTTCATTTTCTTTGCACAATTAAAGGTCGAAAAAACATAATTTTTATTTTTAATAACAATTATAACAAACTTATTATTATTTTAGTTATATCGGTAACGGTATTTTACGGATAAAGATAGTCAGTTGAATGGGTTTTAAATATTTTAGCGTTATTGCTTGCCATCCCTTTTAAAAAAGTACAAAATTTACCATTTTTGGTATGGGGTTTAATGTATCATCTCTGACATTAATGTAGAGATTACCTTGTATAAATTTTCTCTTAAATAAAGTGACCAGATGTTTTAAAGACTAAGCATACACAAAATTTGTTGAAAGGTTTTAAAAAAAACATTTTACACAGTTTCAAATAATTTTAATTAATATCAAATAAGTTTACCATCATTTGAAAACTAAATCTATATTAAGATTTGATTAGCCTTTAATATAATTTTGAATTTTATTTATAAAATTTCTAATTTTTGAAAAAAAAATTCCTGTTGAAAAATGTTTCTCTTTCGTCAATGATTTCTTCTTGTATCAAAATTTTGTTATGAATGAATTTTGTTTTTTTTTTTGCTTGAACTTGCGCACTAACAATTACCGGTATTTGTGCCTTTGTTGCCACCGCTGTTGTTGTTTTTGTTGCTTCATTTCTATTTTGCTACTGATTCTTATTTGTTTATCAGCATTTAACCATTAGTTAACAAACGTCAAAGACTTTCACATTGTCCTCTACCAAATTTCTAATATTGGGCGCCAAACAGTTGCTATTGTAAGTGCGTGCATCTAACACGTTGCAAATAAGCGCGCATAACGTTTTTGTAACACAAACAAATAATATTAAAATAAATAAAATTTTCTTACAAAATTTATTTTCTTAATTTTTGTAAAAATTATGATTTACGTATCCGCAAATTGGGTTTAGTAAATGTTTTTCTTGCATTCAATAATTTTTGAATGATGATTGTTGATCTTTTGTGAATTGTTTTTAAAGTGCAAAAGAGAAAAAAAAATCGTTTAAAATACAACGGGAAATTGATTAATAAAAAAAGTGTTGAAAAAAGTATTGAAGAATGAAAAAAAATTTTTGATTTTAAAATACATCTTTAAAATAATATACAAAATTATTACAATAGTGCAAACATAAATGTAGTAAATTTTGAATAACAATTATTAAATTTAAAAAAAAAATTATAAGCAAAAAAAAAAAAAGAATTAATAAATATTATTTTTTTTTTAAATATTTTTTAATAAAAAATTGTTTTTTTTTTTTAAAATAAAAAAAAAATTGCATACATTTTCAATTTAGCTGTGCTTAAGAATAGTTCTGAAATGTAAGTTTGAATCTTTTGTTAAGTGAATTTCTAAAATAGAATTGTTTTTTAAAGATTTATAATTTTGTTTTTTACTACATTTATACTACAACCAAAAACAGTTAGTTTTTGAGAACTACTTGGTATTTACTTGTCAAATTCCATACAAATTTTTAATTAAAAACCGGAAGTTTTCAAAAACTGCTATTTTTTATTGTAGCATAATACTACAACATAAACTACCAGTTTTTGAGAACTACTTGGTATTTACCTGTCAAATTCCATACAAATTTTTAATTAAAAACCAGTAGTTTTCAAAAACTGCTATTTTTTATTGTAGCATAATACTACAACAAAAACTACCAGTTTTTGAAAACTACTTGTATTTATTTGTCAAATTCCATACAAATTTTCAATATTTCATTATTTGCAAAAAAAGCTTTCCAAAAAATTTTTAAAATGAGGTAATAATTTTAGTAAAAATTATATAAAAACTAGGTAAAATTAAAAAATGTTTAGTTTCTGTTACCTAAAATCTTTATAAAATTTTCCAACTTTTTATAAAAATGCACAGTTTTTTTTTTGTTAACCTTAAAACTTCTTAAGAATCCCGCCTCCAGCCATAAATGCACGAAATGAGTGGTTTGTAATAAGAAATTGAGATATTACGGAGCAATTCCATATGAAAACGATCAAAATTGGCAAATTTTTGGACGATCCCTCTCCGATTTTAAAATAAATAGTCTCAATCGATTGCCCAGCAAAAAATAATGTACCTACATATTTTTTTTTTTTTTTATAGTGACTGGTTTAGTGGTGGTGTGCACCACTGTCATGTGACAAAATTGAAGAATTTTTCATAAGGGACCTCATTGAAAGTTGTTTTTTTTTTTTATTTTATTTTACAATTAAAGCCTGATTCAATACCTTTCCAACGAGCTATCACTCGTTGCGATCGCTTTAGTAGTTTTTTTTTTAAACAACTTTCAATGAGGTCCCTTATGAAGAATTCTTCAATTTTGTCACATGACAGTGGTGCACACCACCACTAAACCAGTCACTATAAAAAAAAAAAAATATGTAGGTACATTATTTTTTGCTGGGCAATCGATTGAGACTATTTATTTTAAAATCGGAGAGGGGTCGTCCAAAAGGTGATCGCTTTCATATGGAATTGCTCTACGATAGAAAATAAAATTTACAAAATATTTTGTAAAGTAATTTTTTGTGTGCATTGGTTGCCACACGGCCTTGATTTCGCTTAATTTACAAGAATTTTCAATGCTCGTCAAGAATCAAAAAAAACAAAATATGATTTGTCAAAAAATTCGTTTCATACGATTTCAAGTTAAGACGATGTCCCTTGGGGGTATCCTTTTAGAATCCTGTATGTCGTTGGAGCAAAATAAGAGCTGTTTTTAAAAGCTTAAGCTTCAATCCTTCTTTGTGTTTACTATCAACAGTTAAAGCATTGCTTATTGGTATTGAAAAAACAAATTAGATCAGTTTTTTCAAGCTTGTATTGAATATTTTTCATACTTTGGAACGCGATATTTCGAGATCGGCTGGAATTAGATGTCCTACTTTTGGATGAGGTTATACTTATATGATGCACATCTTTTGTACCAAGTTTGGTTAGAATCAAAAGGGGTGGAGAAAATCAAGTAGTTGATTTTATATGTTTTAAGTCTGATGTATTTGGATTTGAAACATTTATGTTGTTAAAACCAATGTTCTCGAGTAATAATTCGATTTTTAAAAATCCACAATTTTAAGTGCATATTTTTATTGTGATTTTAAGTGGATGTTTCGAAAAATTTTTGGACTTTTTACTGCTCATTTTAAGCGCATATTTTTGAAAAAAATCAATTTTTGACCTTTTTTGATGAGATCTTTTTCAAAAATTATTTAAAAATATATAAAAGCCTAATCTTGTATATTTTAGATTGTTATGATGATGAGAAAACTTGAATATGTATTACTTTGCTAAAAAATTAGTTTATCAATTGCACTCAATTTTTAAAAATCTGACCAATCGGACAATGAAGTTTTCAAATACACAAAAAAGTTTAAAATATTCCAAAATTTATTCCGGTTTCACTCAAATCATATATAATGGCTGGCTTTTGTTTAAATACTACCACACCTATAACAATTTTAATATCAGGGTTTCTATATGACAATTTAAAAAATAGTTAAAAACCAAGATGTTTTGGCAAAAAAAAAACGGTTAACCAACAAAAAATTAATTTTTTATATATTTTTGGTTAAAGATTTGCTCACAGTATTACACAAAATTAAAATTTTCAAAATATCGTAAACCGTCTAGGATTTATATTTTGTAGAAGTTTCAACTTGGGTTGCTAATATTTTCGCTAGACGGCGCTTTAGGCAAACAAAAATCCTTTATATCTGCAAAGTTTGGTTCGAAAAATATTCATCGGATATGTGACATAATTAAATCAGGCGTTCCTCAGGGTAGCATATTGGGCCCTTGTGTTGTACCTTTTATATAACTCATGATCTTCCAACAAATAGAAATTGTTGTGGTACTTTGCCGATGATACGGTAATATTATCAACTGGAGATACCAACGAAATTGCAACAGTAAAATTACAAACGGCATTGGAAGAAATAGAATGACAAATGTTAAGCTGACAAAAATCATGACACATCAACTTTACAATAAAAAATCGATTATAAACCAATATATATTGATCATCTACAAATCCCATATAGCAACTCTGCCAAATATCTTGGCATGAATTTAGACGCAAAACTTCATTGGAAGGAACATATAAAAAAGAAAAAAAAAGAGCTGGAACTAAAATACAAAAAAATGGATTGGCTTATTGGTCGTCAATCTAAGCTTTCTGTTCACAACAAAATAATGCTTTATAAGCAGGTTCTAAAACCTATCTGGATCTATGGGATCCAGATCTGGGATGCGCGAAAAATTACTCCATTAATATTATTCAAAAATTTCAAAATAAAGTTCTGCGAAACATAGTTAATGCCCCATGGTATGTCCGAAATAGTGATATTCACCGTGATCTACGAATTAGCACCGTCACCGAAGAAATAAAACGGTTTGCAGAGGCGCATAGAAACAGATTAATGAGCCACACAAACATGGAAATTCCAACACATTTAAATACCTCTAGCTTGACGATGAGACTAAACCGTTTTAAGCCCCACGACTTGCTCGTGCGCTTTACTCAGGAGGAGGTTCTTTCAATAAACTTCTAAGCCTGCTATTTATCAAATTAACAATATAATTAACAACAAACTGCTAGTTAGTCTCTAAAGACTAGGTGTAGTATAGATTTAAGCTTGTATATAAATAAAGTTTAACAATAAATAAAAAAAATAAAAAAAAAAAAATATGTGACGTGCCATTAATGAGTTAATCTCTTTCCTTATCCCGCTATCTTAGCATCTTTTTAAGTATTTTGTACACACGGAAAAATAAATTGACAACCAAATTGAAAAGTGTATTTTGAAGGCTAAAATCAATAAATTCGGTTAGTGTAACCATGTTATAATGCGATTTCTGAATATTTTGGGTGCTGCAACCAAAATTCAGTTGTGTTAACCGAATTTAGTTGTGAAAACCAATATTTAGTTGCATCCACCGATTTCAGTAGTAGTACCGAATTTTAAATGGAAAATGACAACATTTTTCTCCGTGTATATATTAACTATAAATGTTTTTGATCGACAAATCTCTTTAATATCTAAATAATTGTAAAAAAAAATAATCTGCCCAAAATTTTTTATAGCACCTTTTGTTCTGTCCATAACATCTGTTCTCATCAAAAATCTTTATCATCACCAGATGAAAACTATTTTCCCATCATTAAAACAAAGAACAACAAGCACCGTATAAACAATTTGTTAGCGAATATAAAATATTAAAATGTTTACGTTCGAAAATTTATTATGTTTTAAACATAATAAAGCACACCAAATCAAATTCTAAATAAATTATGTATTATTTAAGGCAACAAAGACCAATAAAAAAAAAAACGTTCTTTATTACACTAATAAACACTTATTCAGTAAGCAAAAAAGAAAAAATTTATACAATTATAATGAAATATAATAAAATGAAAAATCAAATAATAACAATATATTCATTTGTATTGAAAATGTTATCTTTTAACGCTGAAACGCCTCGTGCACAGAAAATTTCCAACAATATAAAATATGTCTTGATAAATTTGACTCTAATAGTTAGACATTTGTTTCTGTTAAAACCTCTTACATTTTAATGATTTTGTTAGTGTTTCCCATTATTTGACACTGGCGGTTTAACGTGTAAGACATTATTTGAAAAACTATTAAAATATGTCAACCAGTTATTTGGGTCGGTTAATCAACAAAATGGGCGATTATGACATGACATTTTCAATTGTATTTCCTTAGTAACTCGTACACATTATTTAATACACGAATTCAAAATCATTATTTTTAATTCACTAATTAAAATTTACTGTTTTTAGCTCTTCTGTCCTGTTTGGGTTAAAATGGGCAAGTTTTGAGAAACAAAGTTAAAAAACTACTCATAAAAAATAGTTTAAATGTCTGTTAAACAAGTTCTAATTCAGTTAATCTAATTTTTTCTGTTGCTTAAGGGGCCAATACACGACACCAGCATGAATGCACAATCAAGTGATTGTGTGATTGAGCTTTTGAGCATACACCACACCATCAAGCTGGTACAATTTTCATTTCTTTACAAAAAGTGTGTAGAAAAGGACGTCATTCATACTATTTTGTCTCTGTTGGCATCTGGATCAAATTCTTTTAATTTCTCAACTATTTTATTATAACATTGGCTTTTTAAATCACGATTGCAATATTCTGAACTTTTAATTTTCTATAAACACGGCATTGACTTGTATAAATCGAGGAATTTTCCCCAAAATAATTTTTCTTTTGCATTCATGGTCTTGTTTACTGCTTGAAAACTTTTAAAAACTCAGCTTATTTCAGCACACACGATACATGCATGCTGGTACAATCATAAAAATATCAAACTGTTTTTGATTTTGCTCAATCGGCATGTGCAATCACACCACAACCCCACACACGGTCAATCGGTCAATTTAAATCAGTTCTTTAGCTTAAGTTCTTAGTTATCTTAGAGAAATCACTTGTGGGCGTTGTGGTGTAATGGTTAGCGCGTTGGACTGTTACACAGATGATCCCGGTTCGATTACCGGTGACGACAACATCAATTTAGAAAAATAATATGTATAAGTTTTCTATCACTTATATGTATCGCTGCGCCCACCTTCGGTGTTCCCATAGCACTTAACCCCACCGAAGTAAAATAATGAATCAGGGCTATTAAAGAAAATGCTTCAATAAATTCGCCAACTCTTCATCAGGCGGAGACAACAACTGTTTGAAACCTTCATCTTTCACCACCTCTCATCTCTCCACTATCCCCTTTCCAAAGAAAGCAACACATTAATTAAGAGGAAGAATTTCCTGAGTGTTGCTTCTCTTTTTTTACAAAAAAAAAAAAAAACAAACACAATTGTTTTCAAAAAATGTTTTTTGTGTCTCATAGTTTTTTTTTATAATCATAAAATAGGCTATATCTCGGAAAATAAGCGAGATAATACAAAATGGTCAAAAAATCGTTACTCAGTACCTATTAAGTAGTCTTTATCCGGAGAGAACAATTTCTTAATTAATTAATTAATTGAACAACAACTGCAAACTAAAATTTAGTGCTTCTAAAATGTAGGTCACCTAAATTTAGCAGACTGTGATTCTTCTCACTTTTTTGAAAATTCTGCTGGAGCGAATTCAGGTACTATTTTCTGTTGTCGTAGCTGAATTTTCAACAATTTGTATGAGCCTTTTTTATGAGCGTATGTCTAGTTAGTCAAAAAATAAACAAAACTATTAAGTTTGCTTTGATTCAGGGCCGTAGCCAGGGAGGGCCCGGGTTTTCAAAGCATTTGTCTAAATAAGCAGAAAATTGACTGCCATATTGGATAATAAATTTTGAAAAAATAGTTAAATATGGTAAAAACTGTGAAAACCGCGAATTTACTTGTTAATGCTGCACACTTATTAAATACATTTTGGTACCCGAAGGTCTAATATGTATATGTATTGACCATAAAAAGCTAAAATAAAATATTTTATTTTTTAAATGTTGTGTATAAAAAAAAACTGCGTTCAAGCTTTAATGGAATTTTGCAAAAAAGAAAAAAATATGGCCCAAATGTGAAAAACCATTGGACGCCATTTTTTGTTTTTTAAATTTGTTGTTTGTTGCATATAAAGGGTCCGCCATCTAAGGTTTTTTTTCAACTAGTGCTTATTTCGTGAATGGTTGTGTATACGCTTGAACAACGCTGGGAAATATTACGACATTACTTTGAAAATCATGGCAATGTTGCAGAATGTGTGCGAAAATTGCGTACGGATTTTGGAAGAAGAGAAGCACCGTCAGCTCCGTATGTTCGTGAGACGAATTTTGCATAAAGACCTTGATATGACGCCATTCAAAGTCCAATTGGTTCAGGAGTTGAAGCCAACTGACCATCCAATGCGTTTTCGCTTCGCTAAGTGGGCCTGGTGAAATACAGCTGCACACAATCGATAATGTGCTTAAAAATTGGACCGATCGTGTAGGCTACTGCATGGCCAGCCGAGGCAGCCATTTGAATGAAATTATTTTCCATTATTAACCGGAAAGATTGTACTTTCAAATAAAAAAAGAAATATGAGAAAATATTCAGGACCCTATAGTTTGAACTGAAATAAAAACGTTATAGCTTGCTAAACAAACTCCTTGCCCTATATTTTATATGAGCAATATTTACTTTAAATGCTTTTTTCTCAAAACAAGCTATTTGCAAATCGGGTGCCAGTGTGCAGCCTTAATGGGTGGACCGATTTTCAATCAGGTTTTTTTGTTTGTTTTGTAGATGATTAAAAAATGAAGTCCCTAACGTAGAGACATTTTTAAAATTTTGCGTAGTTTTTTGTTGAAAAATAAAAAACCACGAATTTTTTTTTTGTTTACCCTCTTACCGTTTTAATGCTAATCAAAAATTAAAAAATCCGGTTATGTTAGGGACTAAAGAATTTATACGTGTGTGAAAAAAAATTAAAAATTATTTTCTCAGATGAGCACTCATCTGAGAAAATAAATTTCACGATGGCACCAGATTTTACCTTTCAAAAAGGATCTATAATGTAATGCTTACCAGGGTTGCCATGCTAGTCCGAATTCTAAATTATAATTTTTAGAATAATATCTAATATTGTGTTTTTCTATCGCAAACATTTTTTTTTATTTCTTTTTTTATAATTCCTTAAGTATTGTCGTTTTTATTGACTTCTAAAGCTAGTCAACAAACCCCTTAAATATTTAGAATCAATGAGTTATACTCTTGTTTTATTTTTCGAGTCCAGCAGTGCAATTGATTGATTTACCTATGATCTTTTCTCTGTGTTGGTACTGTTTTTAAAAAATTAAAAACTACCGCAAAAATGTCTCAAGAGATGAGTGAAGTAAAAGTTGGTAAGAAAAGTTGATGTAAAATATGTTTGTCAACGAACGTATGAGTTATATTTAATATCAAAATATCACTCATACGTATTTAATATACTGAAATCCTAAAGTTTTCCTATTTTTGTGTTACTCTTGTTCCCTGTTTGGGTTAGAATTACGAATTTTGAAAAACAATGTTAAACAACTATGTATACACTCACAATATTTTTTCCGTAAAGACTACTGAATATACACATTAAATTAACTGAAAATCAGTTAAAAACAGGACTACTTACTTTTCGTTTAAAACAATTGTATTTTTTAGTTTATTTTCAACTGTTGAATATTAATTGACAATATCCATAAAAACAATAGATTGTTTTCGTTTATTTCAATACTCAATATAATATAACAACTTTTTGTTTAAAAAAGAAAATTTTAACTGAATATTTTAACTATTACGGAAAGTCCGTTTTTTTGCTTATTTTTTTTTTTGTTGAATAACAGACAGAACGTTAAAAAATATATTTCTTTGGTAATTTAACTGTATATTCCATTGAAACAACTTTACCGATTAAACTTTTAAATAACTGTTGATTTTTTATGGAAAAGTTTTTGTGAGTGTACTTGAAGCTGCTGTTTTTCGGTAAATTTTTTGTAATTATAAAAGTAAAAATTAACTACAAAAAAGTTTTAGTATGATTTTTAATGATAATTGGGTAATTTTGACCCAACAAACATAACAGATGGGGTATAATTTCAGTAGAATTAAAAAAAAAAAATATAAAAAAGTAAGTTTATTCTAAAACTGTACAGAATTTCAATACAGTTGTATTAAATAATTTTAAAAATATAAAAAGTTTTTTTCTAAAATGTAGCAGGACTATTTCACCAATGATATTCATATGACGCATATACATAATGGCCAATAATTGTTTAGCAGTTATTTTGTCTCTATAATTTCCGCTTATAAATGGCACTTAACAATGTCAGCTACAAATGGAAAATAAAAACTGAGGGAGGTGGACATAAACTCACACACGCTCTTAAATTGAAAAGCACAAGTGTATGTATTCAATAAATGTTGTATATACCGGAAATAGTTAAAGATTTATGTGTTAGTATTTTCTTTTTATTAGATATGGTTAAAAAAGGGAGGACATATACAAAAATACATACACATGTAGCAACATTTAAATATGTTACAATATTGTTGACTTAAATAATAACGAGCATTTGTTTAAAATTTTAACATACAGATCAGAGCCATAAAATGGGGTAAAACATATATAATTAATTCCATGAAAAATTGCCACAAAGACTCTATTGAGGCATATAGACAATCCCTTTTTAGATCTTTGAAATTTAAAAAACTCGAGATTTTCTTCACGTTCAAATCTTAAAAAAAAAAAATAGAACTATATAGATATACTATTTCAAAAATTTAAAAAGTTTAAAAAAGCGACAATTGTCTACTTCTGTGATCTGTAATCAAAAAATTACTTATTCATTCTGAAAAAGCATTTGTGCTGCAAATACAATTTTTGAATATATTTAGCACTTATCCCAAAAGGGGGAAAAGTGAAAAATGCATTCAAAAATTGAGTTTCTAGTACAAATGCATTTTTAGAACGAAGACGCTATTTCTAGATTACAGATCGTAAAAGTAGACAACTGCCGCTTTCAGAAACTTTTTAAATTTTGTTTAAATAGTTCATCTGCTTAACAAACTATGGCTCTTCAAAGATCCCAACTTTTTTAATTTCATTAAGTTTTTGAAAAATTAAAAACGTGAATAAAATCGTGTTATTGTTTTTAATGTCATGAACCGTTTTACGTTGAAACGTCTTCACCAAAAGAATTGATGGCCATTTAAAAGTCGAAAAGTGAAAAAAAAATTGAAAATTACAAAAGATCTTTCATTTATATTTTTGATCATAGCTTTTAACTTTCAGATCCAAACCAATACAAAATGGAGTAACTAGACTTGGGATATACATTCAATAAAAAAAAAGAAGTTTTCATATCGCTACTTGCTGGAAAGTTGTATGGTGGTTTAGAAGTGCAACCAAAATTTTCCAATTTTTAAACTTTCTCAGTTTTTTCTATAGGGTTTTTGCGACGTTTAATAGAATTGAGTTTTGAGCATCGTGAATTAAGTGCAAAAACCTTAAATTTGTTTCATTCCTAGTGGGTACAAAAACTTTTCGCTTTTCGCTAAAGCGCTGTATCAATTCCTCAAAAACGTACACCAAATAAAATAATTTAATGGGGTTAATACTAACAATTTTAATTACTTTAAATTTTATGAAGAAATCAAACATTTTATAACCTTAAAAGGTATCCTTATATAAAATTTTAAAGTTTTGCGAATTTAGAAGTACTTAATATGATTTCCTGCAAATACGTAACCCTTAACTCAAGTAAATATCATTAAACCTACAAAAATTGCGTGTTTTGCTAAATAATCGCAGTTTTCTTTTGAAGATCTAAAAAATGAAGACAAACATTTGTTAAGTGTAATTTTTAAAATTTTTTTTGGTAGTGTAACAAATGTTTTGAAATGTGATCTATACACTGAGGTCAAAAAAATTATTAAGCTTTAATTAAATCCAAATTTTATGACAAATTATGCAAAAATATGCATTTATAGCACAATATGCAAAAATATGCATTAAAAAATCGAAGTCATTTTGTTGAAAATTTGTTGATTCGCAATGATATTTGCTTAACACTGTTCTCCATTTAACGACAACAAACATGTATTTACATGAAGTTCCGAGCCATATTAACAATATATTTTTATATGATAAAAGTTTTTGGTATTTTAAGTACACTTAGAATACTAGGTATGTATAGACCACTGCAAATGTAGTTTAAAACAAATGAAATTTCACTTAAAGAAAGGACGACTTACATTTCAGTAAATTCAACTAACATTGTCATTTATTTTTAATGTTCAAAAAATGACTAACAATTGCAGTAAAAATTAACCACATGTTAGTAAAAAATAAACAAACATTTTTTTTTTGTTAAATAACAAAAAACTACTGTAAAAAATTAATGTAAAATCATAAAACAGTCATTTGATGTGGTTTGATTTTTAAATAAACTACAAGGTAAGTAAAAAATGTAGTTTGTTCTAAAAATGACTGACATTTACATTAAAATCAAAGAAACTGTATTACAACCCAAACAACTACATATTTTTAAAGCAGAAGTTCCCTGAGTGCATGTATGTGAAAAATTAGTTAGAAGTTTAAGTATTTTTCTAAATAGTTCAGGACATATTCCATTGTTCATTGGAATGCCATGTTTATGCACGATGATAAAATTTAAAATTTTTTAACTTCATTGCAAAGCGATCTCCTGACACAAACAGTGACATGATTAAACTCAAATTAAATATAATTAGTATGTGTAGATTTATATTCTTAAAAAAATTCATGATATTGCTATAAAATTTCGAAAAATTAAGCAAAAATGACTTAAATGATGTAAATATAAAAATTTAGATATTTCAAAAAACAACAAATGATTGAGATTCACAGTACAAGATTCAGAGTAAATAAAAAATGCTTTTCAAAGCCAGTGTTTTTTTTTGGTCGTTGAGTAGTGTACATTTTTCAATTTCAAATTGAATGTGTAAGTTAAGTTTACCTATGTTTTCCCCCTTTCTAGTTATATGAGTATTTTCCTTTTTTCCATTTATTATTATTTTTGTTTGATTTATGTTTATGTGTGTATGTGAGTAAAGGAAAATCCTCATGTGTAACATTCAAGTGTCAATAATACTGATTGACTTGGTTGGTATCTTTTACTTTTATAACTATCCAACGAGTACTCCAGTATATTAAACATTAGCTGAGTGTATGGAATTCCATTTAAAACAAAAGATTAAATAAAGTTTAGAAGCCGTTATTGACATTTTTTTCCGATCAATCAGATTTTCAAATATATATATACAATCGTTAAACTAATTTTTGCCGATTAGCGATTATTACCCAAACCAAAAAATAATGAAAACTAATGAAACTTTTGTATTTAAATATTTGAAGATTTTAAATGGATCTAGTAAACCAGACCTACAACATTTTCTTTTACATGACATAATTTTATTTTAGCTAGACAGTTGGTATGGAGAATTAAAACTTTAGAGGAAATTTGCAAAAAACGGATAAATGTAAAAAATATTTTTTAAAAGTTCAATACACATCGGAATTAATCTTCATTTTGTAATTAAATACAAAATCTGAAAGTTTAAAAAAAAAAAATTTTGTTTTCGAAACTGAAATTTGTTCATTAAAATTTTTTCTTCATTTTCAGAATGAAGAATTTATTTATATCAAAATTTCAGGTTTTTCAGGTTAATAAGAGAGAATGACGTTAATACTAACATAAGCCATATACCTCCAAAGTGCAAATTTGATACACTCTAATGTACAATGATATTGGCCGTAGTTATATTGTATCGTTGAAGTATAAACCCTGATGTACACTTAGGTTTACGTTATAATCATGAATGTGCAGGTTCTGTTTTGCAATAAATTCTTGGGATTGCTAAGGATTACTTTAAGAACGTTTTCAAGGAAGAAACCAATAAGCAAAATACACACTGAGGGAATCCTCAAATTTAAATGAAACTTGGATATGTTGTAGAGGACAACAAATACACTGTGATAGTTTTTGACCCGAAAAAAAATGAACTTCGATGAATGCTTTTCGAACTACTAGGGGGAAGTCCCCTGAGTGCGAAAGTACATTTTAAAGTGTCAGATTGGCTCCAGTTTTTGAGAAATCGGTATATATCCATTTTTCATGGATATAGCTAAGTCTGAGCTATTAAAAAAATTTTTATTCGACTGTATTAGTTTTTTTTGCCTTCTTAGCTTTCTTTTACGGAATGTTTTGACTTTTTTTCAAAATTTCAGGTAATTTAAACCATTAATGTCGATCAAAAGTAACAATTTTTGACCATTTTTAGCCATTTTTTTTCAGGTTTTTAGGTCGTCTTACCTAAATTTTCCTAACATAGGCCTCAAGTTAAGCTTCAAAATCAAAATCCTTGTTATTTTCTTCTTTCGTCGTAAATTTTTAAGCCTTTTTAACAACAAAGTCTTTTTTGTCCTTCTTATAAGTTGGTACATTTTGGTAAGACGACCTAAAAACCTGTAAAAAATGGCTAAAAATGGTCAAAATCGTTACTTTTGATCGACATTAATGGTTTAAATTACGTGAAATTTTGAAAATAAGTCAAAACATTCCGTAAAAAAAAAAAGAAGGCAAAAAAAAAACTAATACAGTCGAATAAAAATTTTTTAAATAGCGCAGACTTACGGCTTGTTTTTACAATACGTGTATAATTTCAGACGAACGTGTGGCACCCGAACGAATACGTAAGGAAATGAGTTTTTAATATGACATTGCTTTTCGGTTTTTGTTAGTTTATTTCATATACAAATAACTCATTTTTCGTTGGTAGATGGCAACCCAACACTGTAAATGAAATATAAACAAAAACAGCTGATTTTTGCTTGAAAAAAAAATTAATTTATTTTGTTTAGAAAACAATAAAAGTGCATATAAAATAAAAGTGTATAAAAAAAAACAAAAACATTTACAACTAAAAATGTAAATGAAAATAAGAATAAAAATCATTATTCTTTTTTTTATAACAATTTTTTGTTAAAAAGGTTTACAGTAAAACCCGGTTAAGATGAACTCCTAGGGACCAAAAAAATTAGTTTGTCTTAAGCGAGGTTCGTATTAAGCGGGTATTTTTAACGATTAAAAATATGTATTTATTAAAACAAAAACAAGATTTTTACATAAATAAAAAATAAAATTAGCATTTAATGCATTCACAATTAAAAATTCAATTAAAATTCTTCATGAATTCTTCTGAATAACTGAATTAACGATTTCATTCGTTATAAGTTTTTCTATTACCAAAATATGATTGTCAGCTTCTTCGGCACACGATTTTGTTTGAATATATAACTTACAAATTTTCAACATCGGCAGGATTAACCTGATAAAGTATGTGACGTCAAAACATTAGCATCTATATCTAGAAAGTCATCCACTGATATGAAATTCATATTAGGTCTATCCCATAAAACGGATAAAGAGTGTACTAAACATGGTAATTTGTATGAAAACGAGTTTTTGGGACTGCTTAAAACAGTTCGTAATAACCGAGGGTTCGTATTAACCGACTTCGTATTAAAAGATGTATTTTATATGAAAATTGTTGCCAAAACGTCGGGACTTTTAAATTAGTTCGTATTAACCGAGGGTTCGTCTTAAACGAGTTTTACTGTATTTTTTTTAATATTAAATTCTGTTGCCTTTTTTCTTTGACGAATACTTTTTGTGAACGTCTGTTTTTGACGTTTGCGACGTTTCAAATCGCATTGTGGAAACTAAAAAAAGAGACGAAAACGACAACTCTTACGTTTTCACTCAATTCAAAGTAACATTTGCGATACAAAACACCAAAATGCATTTCTTCACTCATTTACACGAATTTTTTGAGTGACACGTCTTACAAAAACAGACCGTTAGCTATATCCATGAAAAATGGATATATACCGATTTCTCAAAAACTGGAGCCAATCTGACACTTCCAAATGTACTTTCGCAATCAGGGGACTCCCCCCTAATAGTTCGAAAAGGATTCATCGAAGTTCATTTTTTCGACTATCACAGTGATATTATACACATATTTTTTAGGCGTGTAATACCAAGTTTAGGTGCTAAAAAGTGACGTTTTTTAAATAAATTACTTGTATAAGTTATTGAACTATACACCCAGAAAACAGATTCGGTAGTAGCAACCGATTTTCGGTTGAGGTAATCGAAATTCTATTGTCGTGGTCAAATTTTTGTGTTTCCAATCGAATTATAGTTATCACACCCGAGAAATTAGATCTCGGTTGCTGAGATCAGACATTCGATTGGCAACAAATACGGTCGCCACTACCGAGTCTCTTTTCTGGGAGTAGGCATCAAATGAAAATGGAAGGTATTTAAAGTCGCATCCACTGGTATATAAAACATGTCCGTACGTGTCCGAAATTTTTTATTTTTTTAAATATAATTTTTCGAATACCACATTTGTATGGGAAGTTGTTGTTGGATTGAGTTCAAATTTACATATACTAATGCTTATTGAATTTTATTGATTAGTTGTCTGGGCTTTTTTAAAATTTTCGTAATCGTTCGGCTTTAGCTTTAATAACCCATATTTTAAATAGTTCAAATAAGTGCCAATACTGGGCCCACATCATATGCAATATGGGTATCAACATTTGTTTTTCTATAATTCTTTAATACTGCGTACACAAATATTTAAATTTCTTAAATTAAAGACATGTTTTTATACAAAAATATTATAATTTTGACACCCCTTTTTAATCCATAAACGTGCGATTGCACATCTAAAAAAAATACGTGTCAGATATTTTGTTGTCCTTAACAACATATTCAAGTTTCATTAAAATCTCCGGATTCACCACTGTGTAGTTTCCTTGAAGGATAAAGTAACCACAATTACATATACAAACTATAATACATTGACCGCATAATAATGTGAATTTATTTTAAAATCCCTGTTTAGCGATTACAAAAAAAAAAAAAAAATTGAATGAGCAGAGATTTTTGCAAATTGAAAGAAAGAAAGTATAACCCAGCATAACAAAACTTTACTTAATGATATTATTAAAAAATTAAATTTATGAAATTTAGTTATTTATAAAGGGTCCGCCATCTAACGTTGTTTTCAACTAGTGCTTATTTCGTGAATGGTAACACTTAGTTCAAGTCTGATTTGACAGATAATCCGCTAAACGAATATGGTCCGTATGTTCGTTATCTTGTGAAAAAAGTGAAAGAAACTGGCATCCTCATCGATAAACCAAAGCGTTAAAAGCCGAAAACAGTGCGTACACCCGAGAATATTGCTGCTGTGGCAGAAAGTGTGCGTAAAGCGCCATCAACATCAATTCACCGTCGTTCTCAACAATTGAACATTTCGGAGACATCATTGAGACGAATTTTGCATAAAGACCTTAGTATGACGCCATACACACAGAGAAAAATTTAGCTATTTGCCAACTAAAATTCGATAACTACACTTAGGAAATTATGTTGGTAAAGACGACAGCAATTGTAGTCAAAAACAAATGAAATTTCATTTAAAAAAAGGACGACTTACATTTCATTAAATTCAACTAACATTGTCATTTGTTTTTAATGTTCAAAAAATGACTAACAATTGTAGTAAAAATGCACCACATGGTAGTAAAAAATAAACAAACATTTATTTATTTTATTTTTTTAAATAACAAAAAACAACTGTAAAAAATGAATGTAAATCATAAAACAGTCATTTGATGTGGTTTGTTTTTTTAAATGAACTACAAGGTTAGTAAAAAAATTTTATCTGTTCTACAAATGACTTACATTTACATTAAAAAATAATGAAACTGTATGACAACCCAAACAACTACATATTTTTAAAGCAGAAGTTCCCTGAGTGTACTACTCAAATTCGGTTATTTCGAATTTCAGTCGGTTGGTACAACTCAACATTAGTTTTCACAACAAAGTTCGATTAATTCAACTGAATTTTAGTTGCAACAACCAAAATATTCAGAAATCTAATATAAATATCGTTGCACTAACTGAATTTATAAGTTGTTGCCATTGAAATACACTTTTTAATTCGGTTGGCACTTTATTTCTCTGTGTGTACAAAGTCCAATTGGTTCAGGAGTTAAAAAAAAAAAGTTTTTGGCGGACCCTTTATAATAATGTATATGCATATACTGAGATACTGAGATGTATGCTAATAATGCATTTTTGCATTAACCGATTAACTCATGACACAAGATTATATTGTCCAATATCGATGATATTTCACACATTTAATATTTAAGGTTTAGGAAGTTATTTGTTATATATTTTTTTAGAATTCCTATATTTGGGACAGGTAAATACTTTTTGTGTGATAAAGAACACCTAACACTAGAAAGAAAATGTTCCGATTTGTCACTTCCCCAATTTTTCAGAGACATTTTCGTATAATTTCTTCGACTATGTAAATTTGACTTTTGAACCAACATTTCTTAACGTAGTTGCTCCTCTTGTCTGTGAAAATCAATTTGACGCACGTCTTACTTTTTTTAAGAAGTCCCCCTTTTGGATATTTTAATACCCAATAGCCAGGAATGGGTTAAAACGATGAAGATCCGCCGGAACTTGTCCATTGCCACTTTAAATTAATGCAAGATTTCATTTAAATTTATAAAAAATAAGTTTTTATCTATTAAACGTTTTACGTGTTTGCCCAGTGTAGAATATTTATTTAAAAAATAGTTTCGGAAAAAGCTTTTCATTAATTTTGCGTTCACTTGTGAAAGAAGTCTCAGTAGTTTAGTAAAAACTTTCATTGATTTTCTTCCACTAAAATTATCTATGTGTAGAGGTCCATGCATGAATGGTAACAGATTCGATGCGGTTATCGGTAAGGATAACGCTATTTTCGTTTATTTCGGTAACGGTAGTTTAGTGATAACGATACTTCAGTTAGTTTGGTAACGGGTTTTTAGCGTTAACGGTATTTAACTTAGTTCGGTATCGATATTGCAGCGGTAACGCTATTTTCATTTATTTCGGTATCGATATTGCAGCGGTAACGCCATTTTCGTTTATTTCGGTAACGATATTTTAGGGATAACGGGTTTTCAGTTATTTCGGTAACGGTATTTAAGGGCAACGTTATTTAATTTACTCAGGTTATGTCAATGCACATCTATAATTTTAGACCCATTAAGGCCTAATTGACTAGCTTGTTTATGATCAATCTTTAGGAAAAACTACCCATTAACTGCGACTATTTTTTCTGATTTTGTTAGATTATTACAGTAATGGTATTTAAGGATAACGCTATTTCAATTATTTCGGTAACGATATTTTAGTAATAACGATATTTCAGTCATTTCGGTACACACAGAGAAAAATTTAGCTCTTTGCCAACTGTAATTTGGTTACTTCGACTTAAATTCGGTTATTTCGATTTTCAGTCGGTTGGTACAACAGATGATTAGTTATCACAAACAAAGTTCGGTTAATTCAACTGAATTTTAGTTTCAGCACCCAAAATATTCGGAAATCGAATGTAAATATCGTTGTCCTAAATGAATTTATAAGTTGTTACCATTAAAATACACTTTTCTATTCGGTTGACACTTTATTTCTCTGTGTGTAGCGGTATTTTTAGGATATTGGAATTTTATGTGGTATTGCCTGCAATCCCTGTGTTCATGCCATTATTTTACTTAATTAATGAATAACATAGGCAGTGAGACCCAACGACCACAGAAGTTTGTTTTTTAGCTTAAATTTTATTTTCGTTAGAAATGTTATTTTCATCAAGAATATTTGTTCAACGTGAATTTTAAATTTAAACCTTTTGGCAATATTATTTGGCTGTGGTTTGACAAAAACGAAAATAGTAGACTATGTGCAAAAAACTAATTATGCGCTGCATATTCAAAAAGAAACTATTTCATAATATTTGGCTAGTCTATTGTAAACAATGAGTTTGTATGTAGTTAGAGTTTTACATATCGCACTTGTTCAACAAAGGGGTCATAACTCAAAATTTTTCAAAATCCTTTTTTTTTTATGTAAGAAAACGACATACAGTGGTCTTCTCTACACTACTGATCAAATCTCAAAAAAACCCGATCTAAAATATTTACAGTCTGTAGAGATGACTATACGTATGTCGTTTACATGCAAAAAAAAAAAAGACTTTGAGTTATGACACTTTTACTGAACAATTGCAAGATGTATATTAAAGTGTGCCGGAACGATTTTTTTTAAATGAATTTTGCGAAAAATTGCGCTTAGACAAATAAAGCTAAGTAAATTGTTAACAATATAATAAATCATTTGTTAACAATATAATGAATATTTTTAACTATTCGGTTAGGATTCAATGAAATTAATTTTTTAGCGAGGTTAAAACAAGACGGTTTAATATATGCAAATCTTTAAATATTTAAAGCATACTCGATAATTTTTAAAACACCTTGTGGGCGTTGTGTGTACTGGTTAGCGCGTTGGACTGTTACACAGATGGTCCCGGGTTCGATTCCCGGTGACGACAACATCAATTAAGAAAAATAATATGTATGAGTTTTCTATCACTTATATGTATCGCTGCGCCCACCTTCGGTGTTCCCATAGCACTTAACCCCACCGAAGTAAAATAATGAATCAGGGCTATGAAACAAAAAGCTTCAATAAATTCGCCGACTCTACATCAGGTGGCGAGCAACAACTGTTCTAAGACTTATCTACTCGCGCAATTACAGTGTTGCCATGTTTGAAGCCCTTCATCTTTCATCACCTTTCATCTCTCCACTATCCCCTTTCCAAAGAAAGAACACATTAATTAATAGGAAGAATTTCCTGAGTGTTGCTTCACTTTAAAAAAAAAAAAAAAAATAAGTTTTATATACAATATATGGGCTATTTTTAAAGTTTAAGACACCTGTTGATATTGGCTTCAGATGACTCTTATTCCTCAAGGTTTTTTAATTGAGAAAAACGATTGCATATTATACTTAAAATCTATGCTATGCAAAGATTCACGTTTAAAAGTCTTCATCTAAAAAATTGTCGAAAATTTAAAAATTTTATTTGAAACTTTTTTTTGATATACAAATAGATTAAATTTTACGATTGAAAATATATAAAAAAACTCATTTATTTATATAAAAAAAAAAATTTCTTTATACCTCATTTATACTAAATACAACCAAAATCTAGTAGTTTTTGAAAAGTTTTTGTTTTTGATTGAAAATTTGTATGGAATTGGACAAGTAGTTTTTTAGAACTCCTAGTTTTTGGTTGTAGCATAAATGTAAAGGGTCCGCCAAATAACATTTGTTTTTTTTAAATGCTTTAAAAAAAACCTACTGAATATTTTCTCAAATTTCTTTTTTTATTTGAAAGTACAATCCTTCCGGTTAATAATGGAAAATAATTTCATTCAAATGGCTGCCTCGGCTGGCCATGCAGTAGCCTACACGATCGGTCCAATTTTTAAGCACATTATCGATTGTGTGCAGCTGTATTTCACCAATGGCTTCACGAATATTGTCCTTTAAAGCGTCAATTGTCTCTGGCTTGTTGGCGTAACACTTATCTTTGACGGCACCCCACAAATAATAGTCCAACGGTGTCAAATCGCAGCTCCGAGGTGGCCAAACGACATCAGCTCTGCGGCTGATAATGCGATCTTCAAAAACAGGGCGCAAAACATCGAGTGTAGCTTCGGCTGTGTTGCACGTAGCGCCGTCCTGTTGAAACCAAATGTTGCCAATATCCTCCTCTTCAATTTTTGTGAACAAAAATTCGTTCAACATGGCCCGATAACGATCGCCATTGACTGTAACGGCCACTCCTTGCTCATTTTCGAAGAAAAAATGGCCCAATTATGCCTCTGGACCAAAATCCGCAACAAACAGTGACTCGTTTTGGGTGTATCGGCTTTTCAATGTATGCGTGCGGGTTTTCTGTGCCCCAAATGCGACAATTTTGCTTGTTTACATGCCCGCCAAGATCAAAATGAGCTTCATCTGGAAAGATGATTTTTTTTGGCAAAATCGGCATCTTCTGTAAGTCGAACATTACCATGATTTTCAAAGTAATGTCGCAAAAATTTCCCAGCGTTGTTCAAGCGTATACACAATTATATTCGTTCAGCGGAAGGACAAAACTAATTATATGTCAAATCAGACATGAGCTAAGTGTTACCATTCACGAAATAAGCACTAGTTGAAAAAGCAACGCTAGATGGCAGACCCTTTCGTATTAAGTTTATGAAATCTCTATATAGTTTGTACTTTAAGAAAAAACTGATACTCAATTTTTATGTTTTAAATATAACTAAAAAAATGGAAGTTCATATTTTTTTAATGTAAGTTCATATTTTATGATTTTTAATGCACATTGTAGGCGCCTAAAACACACTTTTAAAGTGTATGAAGTTCCTGTCCCTGGTTATAATTTATCATGTCAGCTGCAGTGTGAATTTTGAAGCTGACAAAAAGTATATCAATTGGTGGATAAAAATTCGAAATTAAATTCATGCATATTCATTATAAGCTAAAATAGAAAATCATCATCCCACACAACAGCGTTTGAAAAAGAAAAAATTAATAACTACACGGTACTACATACTCTTAAAAATTCACTTGGTGTAGGTAGTTATTCTTAAGAAAAACTTTTATTGAAGACTTAACAGACTAAAGAATTAAAAGTTATTTAATTCCTTAAACAATTTTAATGTTAAGAAGGATTGAGATTATTAGAGTTCGTGACGAAAATTTAATTTTGGGATATCATAATTTTTTTACGGTTTTTGCATCAATAAAAAATGTCATGAATATTTTTTTAAATTTCCTCCCAATTTCAATCTCTCCCAAATGCTGATTTACGGTCCCTTTTCCTACAGATCAAAAAGAGCTGTACTTATATGAAATTTAATTCACCCTTCGATTCTACATCAAAATTTATTTGAAAGAAATTTTTTTTCCCGCTTTTAAATTGCACAATTTATATAGTGTTATAGTACAGCGGCAGTTTTTTTTTTTAATGCATTACGCTTTTTGACAACTAAAGAGCTGCTTTAATTCCGCCAAAAGTTACAATTTAAAATACTTTAATAAGCTTAATACTTAAATAGAAAAAGCATCAACAAATTTTAAGGACTTTACAAACAAATTTTTAGGTAACTGCTAAAAGCATTCTTATATAAAATTTAAATATTTTTAATTTAAAAGCCATTAATATGGTTTCTTGCAAATAAGTAGCTCTAAAGCCAACTTAATATCATTAAACCGCCAAAAAATGCGTGCTTACTTAAATAATCGCGGTTTTCTTTATAAATTCTTATATATGACAAACAATTAATTATAAATTCTAATATATGCCAAGCAATTTTTTGAGTGTATTTTTAATATTTGGGTGGTGTGGTATATATTTTGAAATGTGATATATACAATGGGATCTAAATATTGATGTAGCTTTAATTAAATCCAAGCAAAAACTGTAATTTTAAGATTTTTAATTGGCTAGAAACTTAATACCGTCATAATTGTTGCGTCGTTAAATAGAAATGATTAACGGGAATGGATTTAGCATGCTTAAACATTGGTTAACATATACACAATAAGTTATACAGGTCATAAAAAAATTATTTTGAAAATATTTTATCTCAAAGTGTTGAAAATTTTCAAATTCGTCATATTTTCTTGATTACATTATACAGTAAAACTCGCTTAAGACGAACTCGCTTAAGATGAACCCTCGGTTAATACGAACTAATTTAAAAGTCCCGACAGTTTTGGCAACAATTTTCATATAAAATACATCTTTTAATACGAACTCGGTTAATTACGAACCCTCGGTTATTACGAACTGTTTTAAGCAGTTCCAAAAACTGGTTTTCATACAAATTACCATGTTTAGTAAACTCTTTATCCGTTTAATGGGATAGACCTAATATGAATTTCATATCCGTGGATGACTTTCTAGATATAGATGCTAATGTTTTGACGTCACATACTTTATCAGGTGAAGAAATATTGGAAATTGTTAATCCTGCCGATGTTGAAAATTTGTCAAGTGATATATTCGAACAAAATCGTGTGCCGAAGAAGCTGACAATCATATTTGGTAATAGAAAAACTTATAACGAATGAAATCGTTAATTCAGTCATTCAGAAAAAAATACAATTTTTTTTTTTAAATGAACAATTTTAATTGAATTTTCAATTGTGAATGCATAAAATGCTAACTTTATTTTTTATTTATGTAAAAATATTGTTTTAATAAATACATATTTTTTATCGTTAAAAAAAAAACCGCTTAATACGAACCTCGCTTAAGACGAACTAATTTTTTTGGTCCCTCGGAGTGCGTGTTAACCGGGTTTAACTGTAATGCGATTTAGCTATGTCCGCCTGTCCAACGCTAGATTTATGTACATTCTTCCGAAAAGTTTGGTATTGAAAATGAACAAAATCGGTCTAGCTTTTCAAAAGTTACACTTAGGAAATTATGTTGGTTAAAGACGACTGCAATTGTAGTCAAAACAAATGAAATTTCATTTAAAAAAAGGACGACTTACATTTCATTAAATTCAACTAACATTGTCATTTGTTTTTAATGTTCAAAAAATGACTAACATTGTAGTAAAAATGAACCACATTGTAGTAAAAAATAAACCAAAATTTTTTTTTTTTATTTTTTTAAATAACAAAAAACAACTGTAAAAAATGAATGTAAAATCATAAAACAGTCATTTGATGTGAGTTGTTTTTTTAAATGAACTACAATGTTAGTTAAAAATTTTATTTGTTCTACAAATGATTTACATTTACATTAAAAATAATGAAACTGTATTACAACCCAAGCAACTCATATTTTTAAAGCAGAAGTTCCCTGAGTGTATGAGTGCAAATGTAAAGGTTTCTCTTAATTTTTCATACAAATTGGTATATATATGTAGTTGCACGGAATACTCATAACAAAGTTAGTTCAAAAGTATGTTAACCGGTCTCCAATTCAGTTGAGCTAATTCTTTCTGTAATTATCGTTTAGATCAATTATTTAGTTAAAAGTTATTAGTTATCACATATTACCTAAAGAACTAATTTTTCTGTAACTAATTTTTCGACCAAAAATTTAGTAAGTCGTGCGTCTCAAATTTGCAATTTTGCCAGCTAATTCTATTTTAATTTTAGTTAATTGAAGATAGCAATTTAATCTGCTAAAATTAGCAAAAAAACTTTTACTAAAATATTTGCAAACTGAAAACAGCAAACCAAAACTTTAACATCAACAACAACATTTTTGCTATATTTACCTTAATTTAGTACAAAGTAAATAACAGTATATTTTGATAAAGTCAACAGAAATTTTTGTTAATTTTTGGTGACTTAAGAAGGGCAGATTTTTATTAGCATTAAAACAAATCAAAAAAAAAAACTTTTTAATAAGTTTACATTTTTTATGATTTTTTGTCTATTAATATTTAGCAAATTCTTTGCAGATTGATATGTAACTTTCGATTGACTAGGATTTACCTTAAATCTAACTAAATAGGCTCTATGCAATAAGTCCCAGCTGCAAAAAATCCAGTGCAAAAGCTTCCAATGATATAAATTCTAAAAAAATGAAAGAAGTCCCGTAACGAAAAAGTGAAATAAATTCTTAAAAATTAAATAATTTCCAAAACAAAAATTAAACAAATCCTAGGTTTCGGTTGTTATTTCATCATGAATAGTTTCCAAAGAATAAAAATGAAATAACTCCCAAAAATAGTCCATGCAACACAAAAGAAGTAAGGGCGTACCGGTATATTCCCCAAAGTCGTATTGCCCAAAAACCAAAATGACAAATTGCCCAAATGTCCGCATATCCCCCAAAATTGTGGATGTTAATATGTTATAACGACAAAATCGATGACAGAAAATCCAAAACTTTTTTTGGGTGCTATGACATTTTATTTTGAAAAAAACTTTATTTTTTTTGGGCGCTATGACGGTAAAAAAAGAAGTTATTGCTCAAAATCATAATTTTTTTTGTTTTTTTAAATGCCATAAGACATAATGTCTTTTGTGTCGCACGTAGAAAAAACTTTATTTCGCGAAGCCGCCTGCCGCGTTTTACTTAGGAAAAAACCCCTTAGAGCGGCCGAAGGCCGCCACCCAGAAGAACTTGTTTTTCAAATCTGATGTCGAATCCGTTGAAATCTTATATTTTTACGACATCAAGTAACATTTATTTAACCTGTCATAATTTTTTATGTCCCAAAATACCAACATACACCAAGATTTATTGTTTTTTAATGATTATTTTTTTTAAAATTTTACGTATATATTCTAAACGTTAAATAAACAGAAGGCCAATGCTCTACTCTTTTATTTAAGATAAAAACAATAAATTAGCTGTTTAAGTGACAAAGCTATGACTGGTCAAATTATATTACTTATTGTCTTAAAAATAAGATTTCAATGGATTCGACATTGGATTTGTAAAAACAAGTTTTTCTCTGTGACGGCCTCCGGCAGCTCTTAGGTTGTTTTCCTCAGTAGAACGCGGCAGGCGGCTACGCGAAATAAAGTTTTTTTCTGCGTGCGACACAAAAAATAAAATAAAATTGAAGCAATTTTTTTAAGTTTCCTTAAAACTCTTTTGTTTGATTTCATGAATAAGCCTTGACATTTAAGGTCTTATGACATTTAAAAGAAAAATAAATTATGATTTTGGGCAATAACTTCGTTTTTTACCGTCATAGCGCCCAAATTTATTTTGGTCAAACAAAAAACCGTCATAGCGCCCAACAAAAAATGTTATTCCTTCCAAATCAATGTCGTATTGCCCAATAACAAGAAAATGTTTACAGCAACAATTTACATATAACTTTTTTGGGCGCTATGTCGTTTTTTCTTGGGGAATATAACGTTACGCCTTCAAAATTTGTTAAAGAACAGATTAAGTTAGGTCAATTTAAAAGATCATCAAAATATTTTGAAATATCCCGTTCCTGTTTAGAATATTAATAATATTAAAAAAATATTAAATTTTTGAAAATGAAATAACTCCTACTAAAAATGAAATAACTCCCACAGTAAATGAAATAACACCGAACAAGAAAATAAAATGAGATACGTCCCACGCTAAGTTCTGTTGGGACTTATTTCATTTCGGAATTAATGCATTATGAAATAACACCTAATAACAAAAATTAAATAATTTCTAAAAAAATGAAATAACTGCAAAAGAACTGGGTATTATTTCATTTGAAATTACTCCCAAATTTGTATGAAAAATTTTTGGGACTTATTTCATTTTTTTTTTGGGACTTTTTTACCTGGGAGTTATTGCACAGAGCCAACTAAATATTTGTAGATTCAAAAATTTTGTTTTTTTCTAATTATATCTTACTAATATTTATTTAGTGTCCGACCGAGTTTTCGGCTTCGGAGGGTCGGTAAAAAGTGATGTTTGGAAAATTTAAAAGTTGGTCTTTGGCTACGGCAAAAAAAAAAAAATCTGCTAATTTAAGCAGTTTTTTTTGCAACGTAATTTTTAACTAATTTTTTATTAGTTTTTGCAAAAAAACTCGTCTACTCTCCGATTAGTAATAAAAAATATTTTTTTTTTGAAAATTACTTTAATGAATCTTAAATAATTTTAAGAACTAATATATGTATTTGGTAATAGACATCCTAGAGAACACGTGCACAAAACATAAAGGAATTTAAACGGCACCTGAACAGATTTGACCGAACTATCGGGGAATAAACGATATGTATTTTGTAAATTCTATTTTATGTATTACATTTAACAGTTTGTAATTATGAAGCAAATTAAAAAAAATGTTTTTCCAAGTTTGATATAATTTTTATTAAAAAATAAAAGTTATGTTTTTTTTTCGACCTTTAATTGTGCAATGAAAATTTTTCAAGTTCGAGGCCATACTCTATATTTCTTACTAGGATATTGTCCTAACAAATAATCTATAGAGTTTTTTGTTTTCAAATTTATTATTTGACCCTTTCAAGAATGTGTTAATAGATCTATTTCGGGAATTTTCTAGGTTCCCATCATCAGAACACGTTTTGAAAGCGGTAACAATCCCAAAACATTCATATAAACTAGTTTATTCACTACATGAGAACTAATATATGAGCTTGAAATTAAAGATTATAACCATTGATCAAAATATAAATTGAAAACTTGTTTGTTATGTGCAAGGGACCTTTGGTGGATATTCAATACACGTTTTTGTTTTCTTTCCTCCTTTTTATTTCTTGTTTCATTTATAAACAAAACAGGGGGAGTAAACTAGACTGTACTTTGTCTTTTATACAAGTTTGATATAATTTTTATTAAAAAATAAAAATTATGCTTTTTTCGACCTTTAATTGCTTTAACATAACCCAGCGTACAATTGGAGTCCGAAAAGACTCATAAACGAAACTTCAAATCTTCTGAAATCATAGCTATATGAAGGTGTTTATCTTTGTCAATAAAACCTCTTCCTAAACGTTATTTTATAGCTCATTAGACTCTTAAATATGAGCGTTATGGAAATTTTAAAATTTTCTGAGTCATTGGTCATGAGGGTTTCATGATTTATTTATGAGTGTTGGACACATTTTCAAACGTGCTTATAAATCAATTATGTATCATTTATGACTCAGAAATTTGAGCGCGCTAAAAATGATTATATTTAAGTGTCTTTTATGAGTCGAAATTTCTCAGCGCTCAGAAATGCGTTGGCTGGGAAGCATATAATGGCATTACAACGAATAATAATTGTTTTAATGGGATTTTCATTTATTATTGTATTAACATATTTTTTTATTATCGTTAGAAACATGTAGAAATTTAATTTAAAATAATGTTTATACATTAAAATTAATAAAAAAATAAACATTGCAATAAAATTGTATAAATATTAAGATAAAAAAAATCTTCCAATAAAATTTTATAAAAAAAAAAAAAATGTGTAAAACATTAATGGATATTGTTGTTAATATCAAATGTTACTTACATGTTATTATTAACAAGGGAATATGTTAATTTTTTTAAAAAAAATATAATTTATTTGATTTTTTTTAAACATGGTTAGAAGACAAAAACATGTTAAAAATATATTACAAGCTTTTAGCACTTAACAAAGCAAAATTTTTGGAAATAGTTCGATCAATTCTTACTTACAAGGGAGGTATCCCGACCCAGACTGGCAAATCTTAAATTTTTATCGTTGTGCATAAACTAGACATTCCAATGAAAACATTTTGCATCAAAATTGCAAATCCATTGAAAA
>CM037855.1:20872507-20916365 GCA_021234595.1 Delia radicum | reverse complement strand
TTTTAGGAACTTCTAAAAGCATTCTTTATAAAAATTTAAAATAAATTTAATTTAAAAGCAATTAATATGATTTCTTGCAAATAAGCAGCTCTAAAGCCAACTAAATATCATTAATATAATATATTACAAACAATTAATTATAAATTCTAATATATGCCAAACAATTTTTTGAGTGTATTTTTATAATTTTTATTTGGGTGGTGTGGTAAATATTTTGAAATGTGATATATACAATGGGATCTAAATATTGATGTAGCTTTAATTAAATTCAAGCAAAAACTGTAATTTTAAGATTTTTAATTGGCTAGAAACTTAATACCGTCATAATTTTTGTGTCGTTAAAAATAAATGATTAACGGAAATCGATTTAGCATGCTTAAACATTGGTTAACATATACACAATAGTTATACAGGTCATAAAACAAAATTGTTTTGAAAATATTTTATCTCAAAGTGTGGAAAATTTTCAAATTCTTCATATTTTCTTGATTACATTATAATGCGATTTAGCTATGTCCGCCTGTCCAACGCTAGATTTATGTACATTCTCCCGAAAAGTTTGTTATTGAAAATGAACAAAATCGGTCTAGCTTTTCAAAAGTTATGAGTGCAAATGTAAAGGTTCCTCTTAACTTTTCATACAAATTGGTATATAATAGTAGTTGCACGGAATACTCATAAAAAAGTTAGTTCAAAAGTCTGTTAAACGGACTCCAATTCAGTTGAGCTCTAATTCTTTCTGTTATTATCGTTTAGATCAATTATTTAGTTAAAGTTATTAGTTCTCACATATTACCTCCAGAACTAATTTTTTTGTAACTAATTTTTCGACCAAAAATTTAGTAAGTCGTGCTTCTCAAATTTGCAAATTTTGCCAGCTAATTCTATTTTAATTTTAGTTAATTGAAGATAGCAATTTAATCTGCTAAAATTAGCTAAAAACTTTTTTTAAATATTTGCAAACTGAAAACAGCAAAGCAAAACTTTAACATCAACAACATTTTTGCTATATTTACCTTAATTTAGTACAAAGTAAATAACAGTATATTTGATAAAGTCAACAGAAATTTTTGTTAATTTTTGGTGACTTAAGAAGGGCAGATTTTTATTCGCACTAAAATAAATCTAAAACCCCTTTTTAAAAATTTTACATTTTTTATGATTTTTTTGTCTACTAATATTTAGCAAATTCTTTGCAGATTGATATGTAACTTTCGATTGACTAGGAGATATCTTAAATATAACTAAATATTTGTAGATTCAACAAATTGTTTTCTCTTATTATATCTTACTAATATTTATTAGTATCCGACCGAGTATTCGGCTTCGGAGTTCGGCCAAAAGTGATGTTCGGAAAATTTAAAAGTTGGGACTCGACTACGGCCAAAAAAAGTGAGTTAAAAAAACAAATCTGCTAATTTTAGCTGTTTTTTTCTTTTGCAACGTAATTTTTAACTAATTTTTATTAGTTTTTGCAAAAAAACTCGTCTACTCTCCGATTAGTAATAAAAAATATTTTTTTTTTTGAAAATTCCTTTAATGAATCTTTAATAATTTTAAGGAACTTATAACGGTATTGGGCAATAGACATCCTAGAGAACACGTGCACAACACATACAGGAATTTAAACGACACCTGGACAGATTTTCACCGAACTATCGTGGAATAAACGATATCTATTTTGTCAATTCTACTTTATGTATTACATTTAACAGTTTGTAATTATGAAGCAAATTAAAAAAAATGTTTTTCCAAGTTTGATATAATTTTTATTAAAAAATAAAAGTTATGTTTTTTTTTCGACCTTTAATTGTGCAATGAAAATTATTCAAGTTCGAGGCCATACTCTATATTTCTTTATTAGGATATTGTCCTAACAAATAATCTATAGAGTTTTTTTGTTTTCAAATTTATTATTTGACCCTATCAAGAATGTGTTAATAGATCTATTTCGGGAATTTTCTAGGTTCCCATCATCAGAACACGTTTTGAAAGCGGTAACAATCCCATGCCAAACATCAAACATTCATATAAACTAGTTTACTCACTATATGAGAACTAATATATGAGCTTGAAGTTAAAGATTATAACCATTGATCAAAAAAAAATATTGAAAACTTGTTTGTTATGTGCAAGGTCCACCTCTGGTAGATATTCAATACACGTTTTTTGTTTTTATCTCCTTTTTATATTTAGTTTAGTTTATAAACAACACAGGGGGAGTAAACTAGACTGTGCTTTGTCTTTTATACAAGTTTAATAATTTTTATTAAAAATACAAATTATGTTTTTTTTCCACCTTTAATTGCTTTAACATAACCCAGCGTACAACTGGAGTCCAAAAAGACTCATAAACGAACCTTCAAATCTTCTGAAATCATAGCTATATGAAGGTGTTTATCTTGTCAATGAAACCTCTTTCTAAACGTTATTTTATAGCTCATTAGACTCTTAAATATGAGCGTTATGGAAAATTTTAAAATTTTCTGAGTCATTGGTCATGAGGGTTTCATGATTTATTTATGAATGTTGGAAAATTTTTCAAACATGCTTATAAATAAGAATCAATTATGTATCATTTATGACTCAGATATTTGAACGTTCTAAAAATTATTATATTTAAGAGTCTTTTATGAGTCGTAATTTGTGACCGCTCAGAAATGCGTTGGCTGGGAATCATATAATGGCATTACAACGAATAATAATTGTTTTTAATGGGATTTCCATTTATTATTGTATTAACATATTATTTTTATTATCGTTAGAAACATGTAGAAATTTAATTTAAAATAATGTTTATACGTTAAAATTAATAAAAAAGTAAACATTGCAATAAAATTGTATAAATATTAAGATAAAAAAAATCTTCCAATAAAAACATTTTTATAAAAAAAGAAAAAATGTGTAAAACATTAATGGATATTGTTGTTAATATCAAATGTTACTTACATGTTATTATTAACAAGGGAATATGTTAATTTTTTTAAAAAAATATAATTTATTTGATTTTTTTTTTAAATGATTAGAAGACAAAAACATGTTCAAAATATATTACAAGCTTTTAGCACTTAACAAAGCAAAATTTTTGGAAATAGTTCGGTCAATTCTTACTTACAAGGGAGGTATCCCGACACAGACTAGCAAATCTTAAATTTTTATCATTGTGCATAAACTAGACATTCCAATGAAAACATTTTTGCATCAAAATTGCAAATCCATTGAAAATTCCCTGAAATATTCATAAATGGATCTGCAATTTAATACAAAAATGAGTTCAGTGCCATGTGTAGTTTAATCATAGTGATAAAACTTATTTTTTTTTAGCATACATAAAATTTTTAAGGATAAACTTAACATGCAAAATTTTCAATTTCCCCTTCCGGTGAGATATCCTTATACAAACACCGTCACGATTATACTGGAATGACAGATAGTTTTGTGTAGATTTATATTCTTAAAATTTTTTTTATGATTTTGAGGTAAAATTTCGAAAAATTAAACAAAATTTATGAACAAATTATGTGATCGATGTAAATATAAATTAAAAACTGCAAATGAGTAAATTTGTTTGACAGATTTTGATTCAGCATTACTAAGTCTATTAAAAGATATGTATTTCAAAGACAAGTGCAGCAAAAAGTTAAAATTTGTTGAGTAGTGTAATTTCTTTTGAAAATAGGTCAACATTACTTTTTCTACCATTGTACTTACGATTAAGATGTTAATTATTTTATGGTTCTTTAACTACTTAATTATCTTTAAAGCCCCATGTGAAAATGATCATATATTATCATGTATGAAGTGTCATATATGTTCGGATCCGAACATTGACGGTATATGTTAGTGTTTCCAATTCGGTTAATCGATTCCTCGATTAATCGCCTCTAGTTCGGTTAATGTCGAAAGAAATAATTTAAAACTCAAATTATTATTGGATCCGAATAATCGGTTAAAATAGATCGATTAACCGGTTACATTTTTATATGGATTTTTTCCCAAAACTTGTCAATTTTCTTAACTTTGCCTAAAAAATGGCAAAAAAAAAGGGGAGAAAAAAAAACGCTATATAAAATATCATTAAATTCTTTTAAAGTCGAGTGAAAGCGATAATTATGTCTCATTGTTTGTCTCTGATATCCGATTAAATTAAAAATAAAAACTATTAAATAATTTTTATTCTATTTTATTGCCTAATAAAAATTAAATAAAAGTTTTTATTTAATCGGCTCTCAGAGCCAAACAACAAAAATCATAAATCTTTTCGAGCTTTCAACCTCCGTATATTCACAAAAATAAAGCAAATCAAACATATTAGCTAGGTTGATACTAGTATTTCGATCTGGCTAAAGATCTCATCACAACCCGAAGTTTTAGAAAAACTAGAGCCTCCATAATAGGCAGAGCTTTAACAAAAAACCTATTAATTATCAATTTTGCTCCATTCTTGTCTTCTTAGTAATCAAGCACGTAGTTTGGGTCTTTTCCTAACAAGCATCATGACGTTACTAAACTTTGAAGACCAAAATGTTCTATTTATATAAAAAAATTTTATTCCTTACAAAAAATGGCTGTTACTCCGCCGATTATTAGATTGTTCAGGTTGTAACATTCCGAAACTTTGTGTGCAATTACATTTTCAATAAATATAAAAAACAATGAAATTTATATTACAAATAGAAATAAATAATTTCTTCTAACTTTTATTTTTATTTTTGTTTTGACAGAAATTCCAAACATTTTTATTTTGTTAACAAAAAAACAGCAACAAAAAATATGGAAGAAAATTAAAAACCGCAAAATTATATGTTTTTCTTTATTGCGATTTTGAAATATACCATTCCTGTACAACATTAAAACTTAGTGGCTAAGAAAACAGCGTAATAAAAAAAATATTTACAGTTATCTGTTTATAATATATGTATAGCTATATCAGATGTAATCATGAAACAAATTTGAAACAATTTTTGCAAAAAAATAAACTGAATATTTATTATCATGTAATGCAAGTTGGAAATTATCTCTGTAAAATAGTAGAACATTGCAGTACTATTTTAATATAAATAAAACATAATTTGTAACAAAAACTAAATGTTTTTTATTAGCGAATATATTTGAGTTATAACGGTCATAAGACTTTTTAAAAATAAAATCATTTTTAAGACTCTGCGACTTAAAAATCTAATATTTAGCATATATTTCAATGCATGATATATTAATACATTTCCATATATGAACTTTTTGTTTGCAGGTATGAACCCAAACCGATATTCTTTGAACACGACCCTCTCAGAATTTGATGAAATTTTGCATACAGCTACATTTTACCTATACAAGCACAACCTCATATTTAGAAATTGCATTTTTGAAAATATGTGGGCGTGGCAAGGTATCAAAGTTTATGAAAAATGACGATAATATGTACTTTCAAGCTGTGATTACTAAGGAATGGCTGAACCGATTTCAAAGATCTTATTACCATTAGAAAGGTATTTAAATCAGCGAAAACATACACTGCAAAAATTATATTGCACTGAACATTTTTTTTTCTCAAAAATAAAACTTTAAACTAGGAAAACACTTCAAATGGCCAAGGGTTTTTTTTTCCAAAAAAAAAATTTTTTAGAAAGGTCTCTTTAATATATATAACAAATCTAAAAACTAAAATTCTTTATTTTTTTTTTTAATTTTTTTAAGTAAATGCATCTCTTGTTAACTTCCTTATATTTTGATATCATTGTATGACAAAAAAGAATAAAGCAGCTATACTTATATACATATTTTTTGTAATTCTAATAGATTAGAACAAGAATCGTATTATCAAATTTTTCAGACACCCCCAAAATATGGACTTACCCTTGGTAAATTTTTTTTATTTTATTTTTTAGATTTTTTTGCGCAGCTCATACTGTTGACTTTCGGAATATTGTGTATGTATTTTTTTGCAGTGTATGTTTTCGAAAGCTGATTTAAATACCTTTCTAATGGTACCAATATCTTTGAAATCGGTTCAGTTCATATTATCGTCATTTTTCATAAACTTCAATACCTTGCCACGCCCAAATATTTTCAAAAATGCAATTTCTAAATATGAGGTTGTGTTTGTATAGGTAAAGTGTAGCTGTATGCAAAATTTCATCAAATTCTGAGAGGGTCGGGTTCAAAATGTGCATTTTTTATAGGTTTTGATATGAAATTCATCTTCGTGCATGCTGATATATGAAACAATATATGCTCATACAAGGAATAATGCATGTTCATATATTACCATATATTATCATTTTCACCTGGTTTTATTTAAAATAACAAAAGCTTCTTAAATTTGTATGTCAGGATAATGTTACATTTGTTATTCTGCTTTTTTTTTAATTAAAAAGAAAAATCTGCAGTTAAGTTGCATCAATTTATGGCCAACTATATGCAATTTACAATTTTTGTTCATGATTAATTGTAATAAATATCGATTTTTTCTTTTATATATTTTCTTATTGTATAAATATGATGAAGTATAGAAAAAAGAGAGTACACATATAAAATTAATTTATTATATTGATATTTTTTACAATCATAAATTCTTAACATTGGCTTTATCTGCACCAGACAACTGTTCGTTTTTTCTTTTTATAAATAAAAACAGCAAACGTTAAGGTTGTTGAAATAAGTAAAAAATTTCATAGAAATTCTGGAAAATAATTGTATAGAAAATTACACTACTCAACGGCCAATAAAACCTGGGTTTGAAACACATCTTTTTTAATGGACCGATGTACGATGAATCCATATCTGGCAAAAACATTATTTTTCTCATTTGCAGTTTTTAAAATATCGCGGTTTTTATATTTACATCATTCACCCCATTTTTTGTTCGTATATTTTGCTAAATTTGCTAATTTTGAAATTTTATCACAAAATCATGATTATTTTTTAGAATATAAATCTATAAATTATCTTTAATTTGAGTATAATCATGTCGGTGTTTGTATTAGGAAATCGCACTGGTATTGCAAGGAAGTTGAAAATTTTACTTTTTTATATTTTTTCCTTATGAATTTTGTAAATGATAAAAAGTTTAAAAAATTTCTCAGTCTACATAAGCTAGACATTCTAATAAACAAATTTTTGTATTAAACTTGCAATTCCTATTTGTCTATATTTCACGATATTTTCAATGGATTTGGAATTTTATTACAAAATTTTATTACAAAAATTAGTTTAGTGCAATTTAGTTTACGAATGGTGGGTGATACAATTTAAAATTATTTTGGCATAGGTACATACAATTTAAAAGTATAAAACTAAACATGCAAAATTATCAACTTACTTGCAATACTGGTACACTCACAATATTTTTTCCCTAAAGACTACTGAATATACACATTAAATTAACTGAAAATCAGTTAAAAACAGGACTACTTACTTTTCGTTTAAAACAATTGTATTTTTTAGTTTATTTTCAACTGTTGAAAAATTAATTGACAAAATCCATAAAAACAATAGATTGTTCTCTATTATTTCAATACTCAATATAATATAACAACTTTTTGTTTTAAATAGAACATTTTAACTGAATATTTTAACTACTACGGAAAGTCCATTTTTTTGTTTATTTTGTTTATTGAACAACAGACAGAAAGTCAAAAAATATATTTCTTTGGTAATTTAACTGTATATTATATTGAAACAACTTTACCGAATAAACTTTTAAATAACTGCTGATTTTTATGGAAAATTTTTGTGAGTGTAAATATCCTGAAACAAACGCCGACATGATTATACTCAAATGAAAGATAATTTTGTATAGATTTATATTATTAAAAATTTCATGACTATATGGTTAAATTTCAAAAAATTAAGCAAAATATACGAAAAAATGGGGTAAATAATTTATATATATAAAAATCGCTTTATTTTTGATAGATTTTTATTCAGAGAGAGGTTCTGCAAAAAGTGGAGGTTCTGCAAAAAGTGATATTTGTCGAGTAGTGTAATGGTAAGATTTGATTGAAATATTTCTGAAAATAAGAATGACACGGTTGAGATATGACAATTTTTAAAAAAAATTTACAAAAACAAGCTTAGTTTTCAAATTTAAAAAATCAGTTTAGTGTACACTAGGGATATTATGTAGGTAAAGACAACAGCAATTGTAGTAAAAAACAAACGAAATTTCACTTGAAGAAAGGTCGACTAACATTCCATTAAATTAAACCAACATTTGTCATTTGTTTTTATTGTTTTAAAAAAAATGACTAACAATTGTAGTAAAAATTAACCACATGTTAGTAAAAAATATACACACATTTATTTTTTTTACAGTTTTGTTATTTTTTGTTTTTATAAACATCGAGATTATTTTTATGTTATTTTCAATTTATAACGAGCTTTCGACCTCCGTATATTTACAAAAATAAAGCAAATCAAACATATTAGCTAGGTTGACACCAGTATTTCGATCTAACTAAACATCTCATCGAAACCCGAAGTTTTAGAAAAGCTAGAGCCTCCATTGTAGGCAGAACTTTAACAAAAAACATATTAATCATCAATTTTGCTCCATTCCTGTACTCTTAGTATTTTTTTTATTTTTCTAAATAACAAAAACTACTGTAACAAATTAATGTAGATCATAAAACAGTCATTTGATGTGGTTTGTTTTTTTAAATGAACTACAAGTTGAGTAAAAAAATTTAATTTGCTCTACAAATGACTGACATTTGCATTAAAAATAAAGAAACTGTATTACAACCCAAACAACTACATATTTTTAAAGCAGAAGTTTCTTGAGTGTAGCAAAAAAAGCTACTAAAAATTAGTTAAAAATGAGCTTGCAGAAAGAACTGCAAAAAAAAGCAGATTTTTTTTACTAAATAAATATTAGTAAATAAGAATAGCAAAAATAAATCTCTTGAATTCACAAATATTTCAGCTAAATTTTAGTTAATTGAAAGTAACAAAAAATTGAAAGTAACAAAAACAAAAAAAATCTGCTAAATTAAGCAGTTTTTTCTGCAATGTTTTTTTAACTAAATTTTAGCAGCCTTTTCCGCTATTTTCACAGGTTTATTTCTATGAGTGCGCAAATAAGTTTTCCTAAGCTCAATTAAATATAATCGGCAACAAAATGTGCGTTTTCCAATATAATCGCGGTGTTCTTTTAAGTTCTAATACAGTTGAACTTTAATTATTTGGGCCTCTGTTAACCGGGTACATTTGTTAGCCGGCATGTTGGATTTTTTTTAAAGAGAAGCAACACTCAGAAAATTCTTCCTATTAATTAATGTGTTGCTTTCTTTGGAAAGGGGATAGTGGAGAGATGAAAGGTGGTGAAAGATGAAGGGCTTCAAACATGGCAACACTGTAATTGCGCGAGATGATAAGTCTTAGAACAGTGGTTGCTCGCCACCTGATGTAGAGTTGGCGAATTTGTTGAAGCTTTTTGTTTCATAGCTCTGATTCATTATTTTACTTCGGTGGGGTTAAGTGCTATGGGAACACCGAAGGTGGGCGCAGCGATACATATAAGTGATAGAAAACTCATACATATTATTTTTCTAAATTGATGTTGACGTCACCGGGAATCGAACCCGGGACCATGAGTGTAACAGTCCAACGCGCTAACCATTACACCACAACGCCCTTGTTTTTTTTTCTACCAACGTACATACAATACATACAAAAGTAAAATAAATAACATATATTAACCGTGTTTTCGATTATCCGTGCTGAGTCCGGTCCCGGACAGCCCGGATAATCGAGGTTCAACTGTTTATGAAAACAAATTTTTTAAGTGTATTTTTATATATTGAGATCTATAAATTGGTGTAACTTTATTTTAATGCAAGCAAAAACTCTAATTTTAATATTTTTAATTTACTATAAACTTAAAACCACCATCATTTATGGGCGGATAAACGATTAACGCGGATAGATTTCGCATGCTTAAACACACAGACAAAAAGTGTAGAACACATTTTTAATTTATTGGATAAAGATAATGCAGCAAAAAATAATATAATATTTTTTTTTTTTTTTAGTTTTCATCCAGATTTACCAAGTAATTATTTAAGAAAATTAATTTTTTTGTTAAGGAGTTAAACGCATGTGGTATTGTGGTCACCAGTACGTATGATTTATATTTTATTTCATATCAATAACACTCATACGTGCTGGTACTATAAAGTGTGTAACTATATACAAAAAATAGAGGGAACCAACATTTTTGTTAAATAGTGTATATAATATTGATTATGAAGAAGTGTATGTATTAATATAATATTATCGTTGTATTAGTTTAACAATTTATCCACCTCCCCCGTTTTTTATTTGCTTTTCACAAAGTTAATTGCCATGTATGATGTCAAATACTAAAAATCGTGTTAAGTCAACAAACATTAACCGGAATAATAAAATATCAGATTTAGTAGCAAAGGTAAATATTTCATACGGAAACGGAAATTGCATATGGAAACTCAAATCGAATATATTTTCTTAAGGGTGAAACGTTTTAAAGAAACTACAATATAAAACACAACAGTAATACAAACAAACAAGAAACAACTTTGTAAAATAAAGAAAAAATAAACAAAATATCAAATCAATAAACTACAAGTAAACATAATTTAGAGCCAAATAAGCATCGTTATCAGGGCAGCGACTTTCATGAACTAAAAACTCGAAAATACGCGCTTAAAATATGCGGTATAGTATGCAAAATATGCACTTAAACCGAAATATGCCATAAGAACCAAACAAAATATGCACTCAAAAACCAAAAACATGCCGTAAAAATAAAAAAATAAAGAATATGCACACAGAGAAAGAAAGTGCCAACCGAATTGAAAAGTGTATTTTAACGGTAACAACTTATAAATTCAGTTAGTACAATGATAATTACATTAGATTTCTAAATATTTTCAGTGCTACAACTACCATTCAGTTGAATTAACCGAACTTTGTTGTGAAGACTAATGTTAAGTTGTGCCAACCGACTGAACTTCTTAATAACCGAATTTGAGTGAAAGTACCTGAATTTTAGTTGGCAAATAGCTAAATTTTTCTCTGTGTGTGCACTTAAAATTTCCAGATTTTTAAAAATCTATTTATTACTCGAGATCGTTGGTTTAAAAAGGAAATCTAATAAAAATGTCTTTCAAATGGCAACCAAATGATATGCTACAAATACATTCTTTTGTTTATTTTTAATTAAATCTTAATTTACATTTTTACAAAATGCAAAAACATGCAAAATGTGCAACAACAAAATGCAAAATATGCATTAATAGCAGGATATACAAAAATATGCATTTATAACAAAATACGCAAAAACATATCGATGCCATTTTATTGGAAATTTTTTGATACGGAAAAGTGTTTGGTCAAAATCGATTATGGGCTACTGACTATTAACATGCATTTGAATTAAAGTCGCTGCCCTGATCATTATATATTATTATTTCTTTTTGGCAGTTTATCAACGTAAACTTGAAGTAAAAACGTTTACCATAAAGATAAAAAATATATAATGGAAAAACTTTATGATTTTATTAAATAACTTATAATTTATTAAAATTTTTATCTTTATAGTAACTATTTATTTGAAATTTGTCTAAACTTTGTCTTAAATATATTTAAAATTTTTCGCAAATTTTAAATTAATTTGAAATAATTTTTCATTTTTATTATTAACATTTTTTATTTCGTTTTGTAATACTAATTTATTACCACATTAATCATTTAATTGACAATATATATACTGGGAACTTTTTTCTTTTTTTTACAAAATGTCATGTTTACATATTGTAAAATTGCTTTCCATTTATATTATTTTTTTTTTTATATTCATTATATAATATTGATGTTATAACGTTAATTTATTTGTTTTGCTACGATTATTATGTCATTTTTTTTAATTACCAAAAAATAAAATATATAATGTGTAATATAACAGTAGGTGGGTGTTTAAACAGTTTGCAATACATTTTTTTTTCTCATTACAGCCAGACTAATAGTCAAGTTTTAGAAAATTTTATTGAAAACTAAAAATTAACCACGAAATATTTTATTATGTTGAGCTCATAGCTCAACAATGAAAACGAGGCATATTTAAAAAAAAACTCCATGGATAAATCCTGAAGTTATGACGAACTAAACCGCAGAGAATAGTTCAATATATTTCGTTTTCAACCCAGTACATTTTAATGTAAAAATTTTTTTTTGTTGATACATATAAATAACTGCCCAAATATTGTCCAAAAACAGAGTCCGACCGAATGTTTCGGTCGGTATATATTCAGTATATACACTCAGGGAACTTCTGCTTTAAAAATATGTAGTTGTTTGGGTTGTAATACTGTTTCATTATTTTTAATGTAAATGTAAGTCATTTGTAGAACAAATGAAATTTTAACTAACCTTGTAGTTCATTTAAAAAAACAACTCACATCAAATGACTGTCTTATGATTTTACATTCATTTTTTACAGTTGTTTTTTGTTATTTAAAAAAATAAAAAAAAAAATTTTTTGGTTTATTTTTTACTACCATGTGGTTCATTTTTACTACAATGTTAGTCATTTTTTGAACATTAAAAAACAAATAACAATGTTAGTTGAATTTAATGAAATGTAAGTCGTCCTTTTTTTAAATGAAATTTCATTTGTTTTTGACTACAATTGCAGTCGTCTTTACCAACATAATTTCCTAAGTGTATATATTATATATTCGGTCGGTAAACTATATATAAATATATAAAAAATAAAAAAAAAGGAAAACTGTAAAAATTTTATAAAGGAAATTTTTTATAAGTTTTGATGGAAATATAAACTTTTTATAATAAGAAGTTAAGGGGGGGACATGACATTGGCCGTTTTTTGAAATCGACTTTTTTTGTATAATTTTGTATTTTAGTAAATATTCTTAAGATTCTAAGAAAAAAAAAATTTCATGGAAAAATTCCTACGGGTTCAAAAGTTACAGCCGGATTAGTGAGAGCGCATTTAATTTTCGCGCTACCTACGTACGACAGCTGGTATATACTTGTTTTTTTTTGTTCACAAACTTTGAACGCGTTTATCTCGAAACCATGTTTTTCGTACTGGTTGCGGCACTAGCGGGTTCATTTTTTTACGATTTTTTTTTGTATTTTTTTAAACTTGATTCGCTATCGTATGACACGAGCTTTTTTTTAAATTTATTTTCGATTTTTTATGAATTTTTAAAGTCAATATTTTTTTTCGAAAAAACACACTTTTAAATTTGGAACATCACCAAAAATTGAAAAAAAATTAAAAAAAGCTCGTGTCATACGATAACCGATTTTGTTAAGATTTAAAAAAGTCATTTTTTTCCAGATCGGACAATTTTTGCGACTCCCAGCGCTGCAACCACGAGGCCCCGTTTTTTCTCTGCCGCCAGTTTAGAGCTTTATAAAACCATGTTGGGGTGAAAAATATATTTTTTTGAATTTTTTTTCTTGTAATTTGTTTAATTCTCTACAATAATAATAAATTTTGGAAAAATGTTTATTTTTGACTGAGTTAGGAATTTTTTAAAAAAGATCTGTTTTCTCTGCAGCGAATGTAATGTCCCCCCTTAACATGTTACTTTGTTATTACAAACCCTATTATTTTAGCAAGGGCATGTCCATCGAGGTAACTACTTAACTCGTTGACATGTTATTCATCACTTTCAGGTGAAAAGTTATCAAAAAATTTTTATTTAATCCTTTTTATTTTTAGATCGAATATTAATTTAAAATTGTCAAATTTGTTATTATTGTTACTAATGGGCAGGAGTTTAACTTATTACCAGGTCATGATTCTATAAAATGTTTCATTTAAATTTGATTTCTTTATTATATTACTTTTACCTAAAATTTTTGACAACAAAAGTATTAATTTCGAAAGTCACATTTTTAGAAAATATGTTTTATTTTTTATTTGTATGCATATTGATGTCAACATCAATTGTTTCAATTTGTATTGTACCACATTGTACAGTGGGACCAAATCTGAAACATTTTTATAAATATATCATTTACAAGCGAGCCAAACATTTCTAAAACTACATTCACACTGATCCCACAAAAAAGTATTTTCGTTTTTTTTTTTAAGTTTTGGACTGTCAAGTTCTATGCAAATTTTAAATCGAAAACTTCAAAAATACGATATGAGGTGATAAATTTAAAATGTAATAGAATTCAACAGAAACAGCTTTCAAATGTCGTATTTCTTAAAGATTATTCAAAAAATATTCGTAAAAATTTAAAGTATAGTTATTTGTAAGAACTGCATTTAATTCTTTCAAATGGGTAAATTTTCTTTCTCTTATTTGAAACCACTGTCTGCATACATTTTGTGATATTTGACGTGTGTTTTTAATTAAATGCCTTTGTCTCAATACATAAAGCAATTTTTATTAACTTTTGTTACGTATTTATTTTTTGATTATGTTTGTAAATTCATACCAAAGTTAGATACACAATCAATACGTATGAGTGTGGGCCAAATTTTAAAAATTGAATTGATTCATTTCCCAGCGGAGCACAGTTTTAACTTACTCGTAGGCCCCTGACTATTTAGTTCGTAATAGCCAAAGTTCGCTATAAGCGTGGTACACATTGGTACAGTGAAATAACTCCCAAATGAAATAAGTCCCAATGAAATAACTCCCAATGAAATAAGTCCCATCAAAAATGAAATAACACCCAATGTAAAAAAATGAAATATCTCCCAATGAGAAAAATGAAATAAGTCCCAATTTTTGGGAGTTATTTCAAAATTTAAAAATAAATCCCAAAAAAAAATGAATTAACTCCCAATGAAATAAGTCCCAACAAAAATGAATTAATTCCCAATTTTTGTTTGTTTTGTTTTTCTGTTAGAGAACACTTTTTATTTCATAAGTATATGTAAGCATAGGTGGAGTGCAATAATGCCTTACGAAATAAGGCCTTTAAGGCTTTATTTCACTTTCAATTGAGAAATAAGGCCTTTATTTGCAAAAAGGCTTTATTGCACTTTGAAAGTGAACTAAAGCCGTAAAGGCCTTATTTCACTTAAATTTTTTTTTAAATGAAGCAATTAAATTTCTTATTCTTATTCTTCTTATATTTTATTGAACAATTATAAAAAAATTTCATATTAACAAAAATTAATAGAACATTAATAATTCAACAAAAAATTTAACTGCAACAATATTGAAAATCTTTGCTTTATAAAGTTTTTCTGCGTGGCGGCCTGCGGCCGCTCTTAGGGGTTTTCTCCTCCATGGGACGCGGCAGGTGGCTTCGCTGAATAAAGTTTCCCTGCGCGCGAGTTACATATATAAATACTACCAAAACCCCAGACAAGTTCGACCAATTCTTAAACAGCACTGGTAGTGTTGTTGAACCATAAAATAATTATTGCATTGTCAGCATTTTCACTTTAATTTGATTTCGTAAATATTTTTTAATTTAATTTTGTTTAATCAACAGTCTAGTTTCAATTTTAATTAGTAAACAGTTTTATATTGAATTCTAAAATTTCACAATAACTTAAAATATTCTTTTGCTGACAATACAACAATTACATACTTTTAAGAAGTTAGTCGATAAGAAAAATGAAATTGTAAAATTAGTCTTAATCTTGTAGCTCATCAATAAAGTTTTACCTTTTTTAAAACGCGGTTTTTTTGAATTAAATATTTTATTCGCGTCACACTAGGGAAGATAATGAGACGGGCGCAGGAAAACTGTATTCAGCGAAGCCACCTGCCGCGTCATATGGAGGAGAAAACCCCTAAGATCGGCCGCAGGCCGCCACGCAGAAAAACTGAACAGTGTAACAAAAGAATCAAAAAAACAAAATAAAGGCTTTATTGCACCATTGGCTAAATTTATCACTTTAACACCGATCTTCACTAAACAAAATTCTAACAAGAACTGATGCTTACACTGTAAGCAGTGAAATACCTGATTGCTTTGAAACTACTTGTTTTAAGGCAGTTTTAAGAACCGTTACAAAACCATCAGAATTTACTAAAATGCAATTTTAAGAGAAATGAAATAACTCCCAACAAAAATGAAATAACTCCCAATCGTAAAATTGTGTTTGCAATTAAAATGAAATAAGTCCCAACTGCGATGAAATAAGTGCCAATGGTAATTCCCAAATGAAATAACTCCCAACAAAAAAACTGTTGGGACTTATTTCATTTGGGAGTTATTTCATAATGAATTAACTCCCAACAAAAATTATGAAAAAAGTCCCAACGCATTGGGACTTATTTCATAATGAAATAAGTCCCAATTTACATGGAAAATTTTTTGGGACTTATTTCATTTGGGAGTTATTTCACTGTACTGTACACATTTTCCAAAAATATATATCTATATATATAAAAAGAAGTGTACATTTTGATTGTCACTCCATAACTCGAGAACGGTTGCATCAAATAAAAAATGGCTGACTACGTTTTGTAGAACAGGCAATGAGGATGGTTTAAAAAATAAAAAATTGTTTAAAAATAGCAGTCCAACTATCATTCTTCTTCGAAATATCAATCCACCACGAATTTGTAAGGGAACCAGACTTTCAATGAAAATAAAATTTGAAGGCAAAATAAATAAATAAATAAATAAATTTTGTCGGGTCAGCTATATAAAGGGTCCGCCAAATAACTTTTTTTTTTTTGAACTCCTGAACCAATTGGACTTTGTATGGCGTCATACCAAGGTCTTTATGCAAAATTCGTCTCAATGATGTCTCCGAAATGTTCAATTGTTGAGAAAGACGGTGAATTGATGTTGAGGGCGCTTCACGCACACTTTCTACCACAGCAGCAATATTCTCGGGTGTACGCACTGTTTTTGGCTTTTCACGCTTTGGTGTATCGATGAGGATGCCAGTTTCTTTCACTTTTTTCACAAGATAACGAACATACGGACCATATTCGTTCAGCGGAAGGATTAAACTAATTATCTGTCAAATCAGACATGAGCTAAGTGTTACCATTCACGAAATAAGCACTAGTTGAAAAAAAAAAGTTAGATGGCGGACCCTTTATATAGAATAACATTATAGGACTATTTTTAATTTCACTAGTTTTTAAATTTTTCATTCTAATTTTGAAAAAAATCTTCCATTAAATTACGTTTCATACAATTTTTAATTATTTTCAATGAAGTTTCAAGTAAAAAGATGAAGTTTTCAAAAATTTGCAGCTCATTATTCATTTACAAAACTAGATTGTTTTAATGTGTTCGGTATAAGCGTAAACATTTTTTAGGAAAATTCGTAATTATTTTTTATTTAACCGTATTATTTTTTATGAAATATGTTAGTAAATGAGTTGGAACCAGAAAAATTGTTCGTTATAAAAGAAGTTCGTTATAACCGTGTTCCGCTGTAGAAGAAATTGTAACTTATTTGAATATGAAAATAAAATATAAATTTTTAAAAATTTGTTGTATAAGAATATACTTTATCAAAGTCTTTTTATATAAATTATATAAAAACTTGTTAAAATTTTCAAAGTTTATGTATTACGTATGCAAGAAATTTGGGTACACACAGAGAAAAAAGTTGCCAATTGAAATTCAGTTACTTCAACGAAAATCGGTTGAATCAACAGAATATTGGCTTTTACAACAAAATCGGTTAACACACTGAATTTTAGTTACAACTTCCAAAATATTTATAAATCACATTTAAATACGGTTGTACTAACCAAATTTATTGGGTGTAGCAACCATTTATACATTTTTTTTAATTCGGTTGTCACTTTAATTTTTTTTTTTATCAGTCTTTTTTAGCTGCTAAAACTGAATGTTAAGTTTTTAACGGAAAAGTGTAAATTTGTTAACTTCCTCACTTTTTTTTTTAAAAAATCAACACAATACCAGATTAGTTATTTTACAAAATTTTTCTGTTCGCTATGAATTCTGTGTGTAAAAACAATTTTTGTAAAAACTTATTTGTAAAAATTGTGGTTTAAAACTTTCTATTTACATTAATTTTAGTTTAGTTTTTAAGAATATACAGATTTTGCTATAGTTAATCTTTTATCTCATTTTTTGTTAGCAACTGAAATAAGTTTCACAAAATTTACTTCTACTTTAATTCAATTCAATCAATTTTAAAATACGAATTTCCCAGGTGAAAAAGGCATCGTATATGAACATATATGGGATTGTATATGATCATATATAGGTATAGCTGGTCATATATGTTCATATATGGTTCGATATATGACTATATATGATCTCATATATTTCCATATATGTTCGGATCCCAAATTTGAGGGTATATGGTCGTATATGATAATATATGTTCATATATGCACATATATGATCCATATATGCTCATATATGATCATATATGACCATATACCCTCAAATTTCGGATCCGAACATATATGGTCATATATGAGACCACATATGGTCATATATTGAACTATATATGGACATATATGGCCAGCTTTTCCCATATATGATCATATACAAGCCCATATATGATCATATATGTTCATATACGAATCAATTTTCACATGGGTTTTAAAGAAAAATCTGTTTTTAAGAGCATATTTCTTTAAATTTTAAAACCATATTTTCCAGTTTTCCGGTCATTTTTTATCGGCATAAAATTTATTTTTAGAGCATATTTCTGGTTGCCCTGTTCATAATGTAACCATACACTTTGGTTACATTAAGCAGATTTTTACGCATGGTTGGCAAACACTACCTTTTCATTATAACTGTAGTTGCCTACCATTCTCACATCAATACCGATATGAAAATTTTAAAACTACGATTCCTATAGTGGCATGTGATTTTTATTATCACATAGTTTATTTAAAAGTTTGACATGTCAAATTTTATTATATCTACAAAATACCGTTATAAGTTGTCGTTTCGGTATTTTAGCGAAAGTTGCAGATATTTCAAAATTAAGCCGGTAAAATAGCGGAATAAAACCGGTTATAGTAGAAGAAACATGTCTTTAACGAAATGGGAGTTTTAAAATTTCATTTCGGTCTTGATATAACTGTTTCAGCCAACTACCATTATTGTTAAAAGGTATTAAATGCCAACCCTGAGTTTACGTCTCTAAATTACCAGCTTAAAGTCTAACAGTTTCTCTAAAACAGTTATTCTACTTACCAATATAATTTCTTGTGTTGTACTTCAATAGTTAAACTTAAAGGCCATTGTATAGGTTTAACAACTGTAGACTCAACTAATATTTCACGATGGGAACCGTCTAGCCAGGCACGATATATGGAAGCATTTTTGTTACCAGCCATCCAATGCGACCAAAACATATAACCTTCAATAGGATTTAAAGCTAAGCTCCTAGAATAAAAATATACAAAATTTTTTGAGAAGTAAATAAAAAGTTATTAAAAAATTTTAATTTTGAAAGAACTGCACTTCCTGTAAATAAAATTAGCAGGTGGCAGTTTATATTCTTAATACCCAACTAGGTAAGGCAAAATAGAATTAATAATTTGTATTCTGCCTTACTTTAATGCTTCCCCGGGAAAGCAAGCAAGTAGGGTAGGATATAAACTATTAATTTTGTTTTGCTTTGTTAAGGTGAATATCGCGAATTTAAACTGTCACCTGCTAATTTCACTTACAGTTAGTTTTTTCTAAAGCATTGAATGCAAAATCAAGCTTTTATTTTAGAAGCGCTTCGTTTTTTTATTTTTATATAAAAATTATTTCCTCCAGACAACAGCTGCTTCAATACTATCAATTTTAAATTAAACTATAAAATTTTAAATACATTTAAAATTTAAAGTTTTTTTTTTTAATATTAGCCCACTTTAGTTTCTAAATATTTTACATATTTATTTCTAAATATTTTACACTTCCTTTTATTTCCTTTAGCAAAAATTGTTATGAATTGTTGTCAATAACAACTGTTTCATTTAGAATAAAAATAATGACAAAAAACTTAACATTTTATTACATCCCCAAAAAAAGAAAGAAAATACAGTCAAAAAATATTTTGAACTTAAAAAGTAAACCTTGATTATTTTGGAAAACTACTCAGTTTTGTCGGCTTAATGATATTTAGTTGGGTTTAGGGTTACTTATTTGCAGGAAATCATACCAAATACTTTTGCATTCGAAAAATTAAATTTTTTATATAAGAATGCTTTTTAAATACTGTTCTCAAAATTTAATTCAATTAAACGGCTTAAAAACCCTAATGGAAAGCTGCAAAAGTTTAAAATTCTGAAAATTTTGGTATGACTAGTAAGCCACCATAAAACTTTTCACCAAACAGCGATAGGGAAAATTCTTTTTTAGTGAATAAATCTCTCAAGTGTAGTGACTCCATTTTGTATTGGTTTGTATCTGAAAGTTAAAAACTGTGAGAAAAAGATAGAAACAATGAAAAAGATCTTGTTTCAAGTTTCAAGTAATTTTTTCATTTTTCAACTTTTAAATGGTCATCAATTCTTTAGGTGAAGAATCTTCAACGTGAAACTTTGCATGTCGTATCTTTTAAGTATAGTCTTACAAAGCCTGTTCAACGTCTCCCTCTGTTCAAAAAACCTAGAGAAATAAGAGCCATTTATAGTCGGTTTTAGCTGATCATTAATGCCAGGCATTTACTGGTTTATGTACAGCTGAAGCTTCCTAGTATCGGTACGCCTAGTAGTAGTACTGTAAGTGATAAATAAGCGCTTATTGTTGAATTGCAAGGCTTATTGTAAAAACTAGATAAGTCACATCTAAGCTGGTTTTTGCCTTTAAAGTTTTGATTTAGAAAGAAGAACTTTTAAACACATTTCAATTACGAAACCCACCGATTCAATAACTTTAATTGCTGAAATTTCGCCAACAACGAAAATTGCTAATTCAATTAGAAATTGAATGAATGAATAATGATTTATTAAAAAAAATTATGTAATTACAATTCATATAAATATCACAAAGAAGTAGCTACGATTAAATCATTTGAAGACATAGCATTTAATGTTGTGTGTCTGATTGGCATATAGTTATAAATAAAATTATATAATTATATTGATTATTTTACTATATAGATGACAAAGTATTAAAATAACACAAAATTAATTTAGGTAGTATATAAAATATTAAAGGATTTAAATAAATTTTTTAATTTTTTTTTTCCCCAATATCCAAAGTAATCACGATTTTCTCACATAAACCCCCAATTGGAGAACCAAAAAGTACCCCGCCGAATAGTCTCCTCGGCCAATATTCGCGGTAGTCTAGTGACAGGTAGGTCGAGAACTTTTCTTATATAATTAAAATGTAATTTTAGTGTATCCAAGTAAAGTGATGGCATACCAGTTTCTATGTGCAGCATATAGAAATTTATAGCTCTTTAATTGAATTATTTTTCAATTAAACAATAACTCATTTGATTAAAAAGTGATCAGTATCGTATACCTTCCCAAAAACCAAAAAAAAAAAAATAAATAAAATAGTTGTTGCCATACCAAATATTTTTTTAATAGAAGTGTTGTTGCCACACCAAATGTTTTTGAGCAGCTTGAATTTTATAACATTGTATTTAAGCCGGCATGAAATTCTCATTTAGTTAGCAGATTTATTTATACTTATGTGAACAAATTCACACAGAAATTAGTTTTTTTCTTTCTATTGAAGCGTAGGGGTTATGGCAAAACATTTGTTGGAATTTTTCTTTGCAGAAATTAGCCATTGTGTTAAAATCAGAGTATTTTTTTTTTTGTTTAAAACAATTTTTAGTTTATTTTTTGCATCTTCTTTCTGTTTAAAATAAATTCTAAATTTTATAAAACGAAATTAAACTTAGAAATTACATTACAAATTTTATCATAATGTTTTCCAATAAATAAATATTCAGATTTAAACAACTGGAACTTAATTATTTAACTTAATAAAGTATAAACTAAATAAGAATTACTATCTAATCTAACTGAAATGAATTTAAATTATTTATTACTAATACCAGTAAACATAAACATTTATAAAAAACAACTACATAAATATTACAAAAACAGCAACAATGTGTTGATGTTTGCTTTTGAGCGATAGTATAAAAAATGTCAAGCAAGTTCCGAATTTAAGCAAATATTTAATTGAATCCATTGATTTTTAACTGACAGCTTTTAAAATTTTCAACAAACCGATTCAATTAAAAAAAATAAGGACATATTTTTTCTGTGTATAAATGTGTTCGCTAGACTTTTATAAAATATTCATCAAAATATGACTAGAAAAGAGCTAAAACCAGCAATCAAAAAATGTGGCTTATCAAGTTTTTACAATAAGCCCTTCAATTCTATATTTGTAATTATTTAATTTTAATTCTTAAATTAATTAAAAATCGTACAATTTTGGAAGAAGTTAAACTACAAAAACTAATTAAAAATTCGTCAAAAATAGCATATATATAATATGTGTTACGAATATCGCTTAAACAACGCAGCATTTTGAAATGCTTTAAATGCAGTTTTGAAGTGCTAGACTTCTGTATTATTTTGCTGCATTTTGACTGGTTTTGGACAGAGAAGGTATAAACAAATTCCGGTCATTCTAATGTTAAATAAGTTTGATAAAATACAAATATAAAATTTATATTAATACAAGTTTGATATAATTTTTATTAAAAATAAAAATTATGTTTTTTTCGACCTTTAATTGTGCAATGAAAATGAAAATTATTCAAGTTCGAGGCCATACTCTATATTTCTTTATTAGGATATTGTCCTAACAAATAATCTATAGAGTTTTTTGTTTTCAAATTTATTATTTGACCTTTTCAGAAATGTGTTGATAGATCTATTTCGGGAATTTTCTAGGTTCCCATCATCAGAACACGTTTTGAAAGCGGTAACAATCCCATGCCAAACATCAAACATTCATATAAACTAGTTTACTAACTACATGAGAACTAATATATGAGCTTGAAGTTAAAGATTATAACCATTGATCAAAAAATATATTGAAAACTTGTTTGTTATGTGCAAGGTCCACCTCTGGTGGATATTCAATACACGTTTTTTGTTAACAAATTTGTTTAATAAATTTGAAAACAAAAAACTCTATAGATTATTTGTTAGGACAATATCCTTATAAAGAAATATAGAGTATGGCCTCGAACTTGAATAATTTTCATTTTCATTTGTATTAATTTTTTAACATTAACTTCTGATGGACCAAGTGTATAAAAATGTTGGTCCAAATATTTAATTAAAAATATTTTTTTTTTTAACTTTCTCGATGGGATCTTTTTTAAAAATAATTTAATTTGTCTTTTTTGTCTAAAAATATATAAACGATCCTTTAAATATTTAATTGTTATCTTGATGAGAAAATACTAAAATTTATTTCTATGCTAAAAATTAGTTGGTTAATTGTATATGAGAAATTTACAATAAGTTCGACACTTTTAGGAAAAGCATTTAATTTTTTTTTGTTTTATTTCACATGAATGACCTTTTGTGTATGTGTGCCTGATAAATCAGTATGCGTCAATCATTTTTTATCTTTAATCTTTATGGCAGTTTAAAGTTTAAATAAAATTAAAAATATTGAAATAAAATTTTTGCACGGATTTAATTTAAAGTTACATTTATAAAAAAAAGTTTGTAAAAACAGTCTGTTAAACGGTTCAAATTCAGTTGAACTACTTTTTTCTGTTGCTTACGTTTTTCAGATGCATACAGTATGACGCCACACATTTTCACACTCATTTTTTTAATATAGTTTTGCATTTTCAAAATTGCACCTCTTTTATTGCAAACGACTTATGATAAATCAGTTTTGGATTAAAGGCACTTTTTCGGAAAATAAGGGTATATTTAAGGTTAAATAAGATTGCAACGGTAAAAGATGTAGGCGTATGTTGATATGTTATTTCCTTATATACTATTCGAGATTACAAATAGCAAAAAAGTATAATACATCAACAAAAACAAAAGCGTCACCATTAATTTTTTTTTTTTTTTCAAAAATGGGATATTTTGGAGCTCTGTGGTGCATACTGTGTTTCTCTACCATAACCTTGGGGACATTTTTGAGGAGGCCGTACTCCTTCGGATTAGTCTTCCACAAATTTTATTAAGATTAAACCAGTAGTTTAGACGTAATTAATTTTTGAGTGCTAGATTGGTTTTTTCTCACTGCAATTTTGCAATAATTGACAGTCTTCGTCTTACTTTTTTTTTAGTCCCGGTTCACACACGGCAATTTTACTTGCGCAAGTTTTATTCAATTCTCCTTTGAACTTGCTTTTGTGTTCACATAAGGAAAAGTTTGTTTCAGCAATTTTCGTTTTGAAACTTCGTGTTGAAAATTGCGGATGACAAAACAAAACGGAAATCTGGAAGTACGGGCAAGTCTGTACATCCCCTTCCATTCCTTTTCCTCCCCTCTTCTATAAACTCAAGACTTGCGCCAGTAAAATTGCGGTGTGTTAATCGGGACTTATTTATTGAAATTGAGTTTCAGTGTAATCAGCATATGTTAAATTATAATAACCCTTTAAGCTGTATAAACTTGAACATGATCCTAAAAAACAATTGTCTTATCACTGTTAAATTAAATAATTTGTGCTACTATTTTTTTAGCATAACAAGTCTGTTATAAAAAATATACATACTACACTTAGAACTATGCTCAAAAAGTATAAATACTTTTTAGTTAACCGTTATTTCTTAAAAACTTTTACAGTAAAGTAAAAGTAAAGAACTATATTATACTAATGCGAAAACCATGGCCGATATATACCAATTTAAATTGAAGTTCGTAACCGACCGAGCTCCAATTTAAACCATGAACGATATTCGTTTCGGTTGCCAACCTTGCGTTGAAATTAAATTTGAGTAAAGATAATGGTTAATAGAAACACAAGTAATTCGTTACTAAGAAATTGGTTAAATTAACAACATAATACGATTTTTTTTTAAGACTTTAAACACTTTAACAAGTTTTTATAAATATTTCTAAGTTTTAATATTTCAGCTATTAGATTAAATTATAGTGGCACTATGCACCGCGACCAGAAATTGGTATTTTGTGCTGTCAGCGGATACACCCTATAGGTTCAGGCTCCCTACGAAGCTAATTATCCTACCAGGTGAACAGTTCCAAACGTCCGATGGCGTCACTATTCGATCACCAAAATAACGCACCCTCCTGTCGGAGAGCCTCGGACATTTGCAGAGAACATGCTCAGAGGTCTCGGGTTCCAATTCACAAAACCAGCACGTATCCGTAGAGGATCGTCCCATCTTGTACAATTGATACCTAAGGCAACAGTGTCCTGTGAGGTAACCCGTTACGGTCCTTAGTTCGCCCCTCGTCATAGACAAGAGTTTCCGCGATCTCTCCCAAGAGGGAGATATAAACAGCCTCGCCTGTCGCTGCCCAGGCGATCTGGCCCAATAGGCCCCAAACTCCGACTCCCTCCATCTTCTGAGCCTCTCTCTGACATACCCTTGGGTACGCCACAGAAGGGTTCCGGGCCAATGAATTGTCGAGGAGCTCCGCAGTTGGCTAAACAGTCAGCCCGTTCGTTGCCCTCATGCCCCTCATGGCCTGGAACCCAGCCCAGTGTCAAGGAGTTGTTAAGTCCTAGACGATTTAGAGAGTCGATACATTCCTTAACCAGACCAGACGACACATCTTGAGCCCTCAAGGCACCAAGTGCCGCTTGGCTGTCAGATAGAATGTAGATCGTGGCCCCCCGTGTCCTCCTCCGCAGACACTCTTCCACACAGATACAGATAGCGAAGACCTCAGCCTGAAAAACGGAGGGATATTTGCCCATGGGCAGAGCACGCTGAAATCCGGGTTCGACGACACCCGCCCCCGTATCCATGTTCGACTGTTTCGAGCCATCCGTGAACCAGACCTGTGTACCAACCTCCGGTACCCAAGATCCATTCAACCACGTGCTCCTGTCGATTATTAATATTTCAGCTAAGTTTTTGCATAATAAATGAGAAATCTTGTTAAGTTTTAAAATAATAAAATGTGCATATAAAATTTTATATACCTGACATTATTGGATTAAATTGTAAGATTTTGGTGTTCTGCTCAATTAATTTCATTGAAAATTTCTAAATATGTATCACTATGCCATAGTGCACTTACACAAGTATTCACAAATACATAATACCTATGCAAACACGTGCAGGGTTATCTTAATTTTTGTTGACACATACAATTTTAAGGCATTATTGAGCAGCAAAGTACATAAAGAAAGTAATAAGAGTTTTGATAAATTTAGCCCAGCAAAAATTTTAAGCGTAGTAAAAATAATTTTACTCAAATAAAAAAATCTGTAAAAAAAACATAAAAATTTAAAATTTTACAGAAAAATTATATATTTTTATGCCAGCCGACGACAGCAGTGTTTGTAATTATTAGTAAAGTAAACATTTATGGAAAAATTAGTAAACTTTACTAAAATTTTGTAAAATCTTAGTAAACCCTAAAATCGATTTGCTGACAATCATCAATTTTTTTAAAAAAATTTAGTAGTTTTTTTTAAATTAAGATTAGCATTACCTCCTTAATTAAGATTTTAAAAATGTTCAACATGAAATAAAAAATTTATGCTCTCAACTATCAAAACATTAAATTAGTAAAAAAATTTGCTAACTGGGGAAAAAAAAATTTAATATTTGCTAAGATTAGCAACACAAATTAGTAAAAAATTTTGTCATTTGTACATGGAGGATAGGAAAAATGTTTACTAAAAAATTGTTTTGTTATAAAAATTAGTACAAATATTGTAAATTGGAATATAAAACGACTAAATAATTTTTCTAATAATTTTTTTGATTTGAGTGTAGGCTGCTTCTTATTAAAAAAAAAAAAATTCTTAATTTTTTTAAAATGTTAAAAAAAAATTAGGGATCGCTACCAGACTTTGAAAACTTTTCCGATTTTCAAAAAGTACATAGATATTTTCATATAAATGGTGTATTTTAAAAAATTACAAAAAATATAAATATATTTTTTTTCGGTATTGCATACTGGCCAATGTCCAGCCAATCCCTAAAAAGGGTGCGGCTAACAACCCTGAAAATTACCCGCCCAATCGCAATCTGCTCTGCGTTTCCCAAAGTGATGGAGACCATGGTTAAATACCATCTTGTGAAATATTTAGAGACCAATTCACTTTTAAATGATCGACAGTATGGCTTCCGTAGCGGTCGATCTACGGGAGATCTGTTGGCGTTTCTATCGGAACGTTGGAGCCGGTCACTTCACCGCTTTGGTGAGAGTAAAGTGGTTGCTCTAGATATTTCCAAGGCGTTCGATCGCGTGTGGCACGGGGCACTCGTGACTAAGCTAGTTGCTTTTGTGTCGGAAATGTCTTCTCTCGATTTATAACGAGTTTTCTCAGAGACCGCACTATACGTGTTGTTTTGGATGGAGTCTCAATCAAACGAGTTTCAGCTAAATTCAAGGGTACCGCAAGGTTCTGTTCTTTCTTCTACCCTTTTTCTTATTTTTATTAATGACCTTCTTGGTCAGACCTTCAATCCTATCTACTCTTTTGCAGATGACAGCAACATTTGTAATTCATTTTCAATCGATCACAGGCCAAGCTCTTTGGAGATAGAGGTCATGCGGCAGAACATGAATGTCACACTCAATCAAGACCTTTCTACAATCTCTGAGTGGGGGTCGCGCGAATAAGGTCGATTTTAATGCACGCAAGACCCAATGTTGTATGTTAACCCACAGGCGGGCTGTGGAATTAACATTGTCATCTGTAGCTATGGATGGTAAACGTATTGAGGAATCGGATACTCTTGATGTTCTGGGCATGAGATTACAGTGTGATGTCCGTTGGAATAAGCACGTATTTCAAGTGTCAAAAGAGGCATTCAAGTGTCTTGGTTTTCTGAAACGGTGCAAGACTTACTTCACTCCATCCGATCTCCTTACTATTTATACCAGCTATATCCGGCCGAAAATTGAATACAACTCTCATATATGGGCAGGGGCTTCAGTGTCTATTCTGAAGCTTCTGGACCGTGTTCAGGGGAGGGCGGTGAAGCTTATCAATGACAGTAGTGTATCCAACTCTATTCATTCATTGGAGCATCGTCGGAATGTGGGTTGTGTGACACTTTTCTATCGATATTACCATGGGAGGTGCTCATCTGAGATAACTGAACTTATTCCTCGAGCCCGAGTTTTTATTCGTAATACTCGCTTATCTAGTAGAGCACATCCGTTTGTAGTTGATTGTCCTGTGTTTCGCACAACGCATTACAGAGAAAATTAGTTTTTTAGTCGAACGATTCGTATGTGGAACAAACTTCCCGCAGAAGTCTTCCCTGTTACTTACACTTTAGAAAAATTTTAATCAAATATCCACAAACACTACTCCCTCTTTCCTCCCTCCCATACCCTATTTTCCTGATCAATACAATGCACTGTATGCGTAGGGGGCATCCCCTGTGTATTGGTAAAATTAAAAAAAAAAAGAACTCTTTTGAGTTTTGCTTTTTAATTGCTTGAAAGTCGCTACCCTTGCGATAAAATATATTCCTTTTTTTTGCTGGGATGTTTGAGAAAAAACTGTATGTATACTGTAGAAATATTTTTTATAATGTTAACATTAAGTTTTAAAGAATAAATTCAATTTCATATTAATTTAGTTAAATGTTTTTTTAATTTTCTACATCATTGAATAGACGCTTGTGAGCAGTTATTTTAGTTTATGGGATTAACAATTTTTTAAAACACGTTTTTGCAATTTAAATGATAAAAATTATTATGCAAAAATTTTTTGGGTAAAAAACAAAACCTATACTTTCTAAAAGCAATTACCAAATAGATTGATTTAATTTAACCGCCCGAGTAAAAATTATTGTTATATAATCATTTATGAGTTTATACAATTATATCTCGTTGAGTATTATTCTAAGTGACCCCAATTATATTTTTAAATGTTACTCAATTTAAATGTACTCAACGAGATATTGCATAAAATCATAAATGATTATTGTATTATATAAACATTATTTAAGAATATGTTTTTGTTTAAAATAATAATACTCGAATGAGAAGAGCATTAGGATGTCCTTTAAAAACGATTTGTCGATTTTCTTTCATTATGCAAAGGCTTCCACTTGAAAGAGAGCGATTTTTTTTTTGAAAACGTAAACCCAAGCCGAATTTCGACTGAATATTCTTCATTTTTGGAAAAATATATTTTTATTAAAAACTCCCAAAATTATTCAGATATGAAATTCTGAGTTCATCGGATGCATTAACCCACTTAAGCCTGGAATCAAGAATGGCGCACAAATTTGATGAAAATGCAAAGACACATTTTTTTAAATTCGGATTTCGAAAGAATATTCTTCATTTTTGGAAAAGTATATTTTTATTAAAAACTCCCAAAAATGGCAATTTTTAAGAATTTATTTCATTTATACTTAAATTATTCAGATATGGATTTCTGAGTTCATCGGATGCATTAACCCACTTTAGCCTGGAATCAAGAATGGCTCACAAATTTGATAAAAATGCAAAGACACATTTTTTTGAATTCTTTTTTTTTATTAATTTTTTTTTTTATTAATTAATAATTATATAATTACAAATTATATACTATTACCCTAGCCAAGCACTAGCTACTAAGGCCTTCAGCACGTTGTAGCGAAAACAGACCAGTGCCTCTGGTGGGAATCGAACCCACGACCCCCGCACTGATAAGCCAGCACGCTACCAACTAGCCTACCGGGGCGCACATTTTTTTTTTTTTTTTTTATGGAAAAACATAACCTTATTTTGACTAGAACGTAACTAAATTGTTTAATCTTTAACCCTTACCGTTCTATTAACAATTACTCATGAAACGTAATTTTATTTATAACTATAAGATTGCAAAGCTTTTAAATTGATAAAAAAAAACATCCACCTGCGGAAAAAAACACGAAAAAAATGGGTCCGTTCTGATCTCATCTTAAGACCTTAAAAGTTAGATTAGTACGATAAAGAATTGCCCTTTTTTTTAAAAAAGTCATTCTGTAAATTTCCTGATGGGGGGGTTTTTTTCTGGTCAAAAAAGGAAACATTAACCCTATATGCATCAATTTACATAAAATAATTATTTTTATCAAGTGGATGTTTTTGGCACAATAATCAATTTTTATAAAATGTTCTGGAAAGGAAACGAATTATAAATTGTTAAATTTATTTTTGATGGGTCCACCATCTAACGTTTTTTTTTTCAACTAGTGCTTATTTCGTGAATGGTAACACTTAGCTCATGTCTGATTTGACAGATAATTAGTTTTATCCTTCCGCTGAACGAATATGGTCCGTATGTTCGTTATCTTGTGAAAAAAGTGAAAGAAACTGGCATCCTCATCGATAAACCAAAGCGTGAAAAGCCAAAAACAGTGCGTACACCGGTGTGCGTGAAGCGCCATCAACATCAATTCACCGTCGTTCTTAACAATTGAACATTTCGGAGACATCATTGAGACGATTTTTGCATAAAGACCTTGGTATGACGCCATACAAAGTCGAATTGGTTCAGGAGTTCAAAAAAAAAAAGTTATTTGGCGGACCCTTTATTATTTTATAAAAATAGCTATCGTAATTTTTAAATTAATATATGTTTTAGCATTTTTATCAAATTTGTGCGTAATTTTTAATTCCAGGCTAAAGCGCGTTAATGATACAAGATGATAGCAGAATTCCATATCTAAATAATTTTGAGTATATTAAAAGAATAAATGAAATGGAAAATTAAACGCAAAAGAGGCCGATTACTTTTACATAGTTTGGTGTACATCCTCTTGAAAACTTTAGTATTGAAAATAAGCAAAATCGGTCTAGAAGTTCAAAAGTGTTTCCACCAAACGTTAAGAGGTGAATAACACATGAATACACATTTTTATTTCACCGGCACATTTTTTTTTTACCACGGAAACCATTTTTCACCTCAAAAATAATTTTTTTTTTCACATTTTTTTCATTATTTGTTTGTTTTGTAACATATACACGGTGGAGGTTATAAAAAAAATGGTAAAGCCAATTTTAATGCATGTTCTTGTGTTCTATTCAAAATTTCGGAGATAAAAATTTGTTGGTCCCATTGAAAATATTTTTAAAAATGATAAAATTCACAAACAAATGTTTTTAAAATTTTGACCTGAGCTTTTTAAACTACGAATTCTTAGATACCAAAAATTTTTTACCCATCAAAAGTTATACAGATTCAGATGATTTTTATTCATCTTATCATATATCATCTTAAGAATATTTTACTCTTCCTTGGGCAATTCCCAAAAGCCAAATTCCTGCCTACTGCATGCTATTATTTCATATGTTTTTGGTCAAAGGGTACTAAACTAAACAATAACTTCACCAAAAGGTCTGCATTAGCACAAGTAGTTTTTGTTTTAACCCCGGAAACTATGTAATAAAATACAAAACAAATTTTTCGAAATGTAATGATTAGGTAAAAAAGATTTTCTTTCGGCATTTACGTTATCTTAATGGGTGTGAAGTTTATATTTTATGTGTGTGTGTTAACACATAAAACTATTAGTTTATTGGGTAAAAAGCTTTAGGCTTAAGTGCTTTTTTTTAGCACAACTTGTATTACGATAAATAAAAAATATACAATAAACAGGTGATAAATTGCAGATTTAACAAAAACAGTAAAACACAAATTCCCAACAGAAAGATAAAAATCGTACAAACATATTATGATTGATATAATATGATAAGTACTAAAGATTAAATAAATTGTTGTTGTATGTTTATTAGCTACAAGTAGCTGTGATTTATTGTAGACAAAAATGACACTGTGCTACACAGAAAAAATCACCCGTCAAATAAGTCTAGCTGAGTGTATTACAAAACCGCTTTAAGAAGTTACAATATACCATCAAATTTTCGAGATAACGGTAAAAGAGTATATTTTTGCGACTGGTGCTAAAATCAGTAATTTATTTTATCTGATTTTAAAATTTTCAACAGAATTTAAAAGAAAATTACCTGGTCTAAAAATATATACTTTCTTTGTATTAATACTATAAATAGGTAGAGATTTTTTTAATAACAATTCAAATTTTTAGTTTTTTTACAACTTTTTCAAATTTTCGCATCTTTTAAAGCAGCAATATTCTGAAAGCCAATATTTTTATACTGAGTAAAATGAGCCTTCATTTATCGAAATCGGCTGAAAATTGACAGTTATGGTACTTTTTCTTAAATTTTGTTTCTTTTTCCTTCGCACAAAAAGTACCATAACTTTGTCACTTTTCAACCGATTTTAACAAAGGCTCATTTTACTCACGAACTTTAAGAATGTTGTTGTTTTAAAAAAGATTCGAAAAATCCTTGTAGAAGTTGAAAAAGTTTAAAAAAATTTAAAATTTCAATTGTTATTAAGAAAATCTCTACCTACATATTTATATTAATAATATAAAGAAAGTATATAAATTTAAAATGAACGGGTAATGCTTTTTTTTTTAATAACGTTTAAAATTTCAAAATCGGTTTAAAAATGATTTAGTTACTAGTGTTTAAATTGAAACTTCTCACACCGTTGTTGTAATACACTCATGTAGACTTGCAACCTACACTAGGTCTCTTGAAAAGTGATTGAAAATTTTTTGTGTTTTGTAGCACCGTGTTATATTTGATTATTTTATATAAAATGGAAATATTGAAATTAAGTTAAGATATGATTAATTACTCATTTTAATTAAATAACTAGATTATATCATTACTATACTACGTCATTCTTATAACTTTGGGAATATGTTTGATTTATACCACAGAGTAAATGAATTCATTACCCCTTTAATAAACCTCTAATTTAAAAGGAGGACAGAAAAAAGTTTTTATATTTTTTATTGATGTTTTTAATAAACTTTTTTTTAAAAAGGTAAAATAATAAAAAACAAAGTTATATAGCAAAATAGTAAAATGAATACTAAAACAGCTTAATGAATAGTAAATTAAGTAAAAAAAGTAGTACTCCGGATATTAGTTCCTTACGGGTAGTGTGGTCTCTTCAAAACGGAGTCGCTTTTTGACTCTACTTGATGCTCACGAGTAGCGTGAGCTGTCACTTAAACCAACCAACCAACCAAGTAAAAAAAGTAAAATAATAAAAAAGTAAAATGCTAAATAGTTCAATAATATAGTAAAATAGTAAAACCGTAAAATAGTAAACTCAACTGATAGTATTATCTGCATGACATTAATACATTTTTGACTAAATCCAATGAAATTGCACTACTCGTCCATAGAAATTTTACATTATATTAATGCAAGTTTTCATAAATTTGTATGCAAAATATAATTTTATTTTTTTAACGTTAAACAGCGGTACCGTGAAATAACTCCCAAATGAAATAACTCCAAAAAATAAATTAAATAACTCCCAAAAATTTTTCATATAAATTGGGATTTATTTCACTATGAAGTAACTCCCAATGCGTTAGAACTTATTTCACAATTTTCAGTTAGGAATTATTTCGTTATGAAATAACTCCCAAATGAAATAATTCCCCACCAGATTTTGGGACTTATTTCATTTTCATTTTTAAATGTGATTTTATCGTTGGGAGTTATTTCATTTTTGTTGGGAGTTATTTCATTTCTATTAAATTACATTTTGGTAAATTTTATGCATTTGTAACGGTTCTTAAAATTGTCGTAAAGTAAATAATAGCAATACAATGAGTTATTTTACCAAAAGGAACGCAGTTCTTGCAAGAATTTTGGTAATGTTGGTGGCATGTCATAACGTCCAATGACATAATGTCCATGGACGTTATGTCACTCGAAAAGTGGCATAATGTCCATGGACTTTATGACACTCTGCAATGTGACATTATATCCTCAAATGGAATGACATAAAGTCCATGGACATTATGCCACTTTTTTGGGTGACAGATCAGTAATTTTGAAGTTTCTTTTGTGTCGCACGCAGAAAAAACTTTATTTCGCGAAGCTGCCTGCCGCGTTCTACGAAGAAAAAAATCCTTAAGAGCGGCCGAAGTCCGCCACCCTGAAGAACTTGTTTTTCAAATCAGATGTCGAATACGTTGAAATCTTATATTTTTAAGACATCAAATAATTTGTAAAAACAAGTGTTTCTGTGTGGCCGCCTTCGGCCGCTCTTAGGGGTTTTTTTCCTTCGTAGAACGCGGCAGGCGGCTTCGCGAAATGAAGATTTTTCTGCGTGCGATTATACGATTTATAAGTTTAGTTTTATTTTGTGATATACATACATATATTTAAAAAAATTGTATTGATATACTAAATATTATTAATCTTTTTATTTAAAAAGTCTGAACGCTATGCCACATTTGAAAGTGGCATTATGTCCAAAATTGTCAAATTCCAAATTGTCATAAAGTCCATGGATATTATGACACTTTTCGAGTGACATAACGTCCATGGACATTAAGTCATTGGACGTTATGACATGCTACCTCTGGAAAGCGGTGCGTACGATTCGCGTAATGAGGCGCTACCGTAGTTCGCGTCCTATAGGCGCGGTCACGGCCGCGAATTGCCGAATTCGATATTTTTGAATTGAGAATTATTTAATTGTTTTTGGGACTTTTTTCATTGGGAGTTGTTTCATTCTTTGTTGGGAGTTATTTTATTACTATGAAATAACTCCCAAATGTTATTTAATTTTTTCTTTGGAGGTTATTTCATTTATTAAAATTGGGATTAATTTCATTTTTTTTTTTGGGACTTATTTCATTGGGACTTATTTCATTTGGGAGTTATTTCACGGTACCTTAAACAGCTGTGTTCATACAATGTATTAAGCTTTTCATAAATTTTAGGAAATTTTTCATTTACTTCGTGAAAAAAATTGTATTCACTGAAAATTCTCATTACTTTAACTTTAACAAAGTTTTTTTTGTGTCCTAAAACAAAAATATAGTGAAACAATATAGTGAAACTTTATTTCTGGCCGCTCGAAGTTTGTTTTCACTGGTCTTTATATTGTAGAAAAATAGTTAATTAATAAAATAGCAAACAAGTTAATAATTGAATAGTAATAATAGTTAAATCTTAAAACAGAAAAATACGAGTAATAAAATAATGAAATAGTAAAATATTTAAATAGTCATAAATAAAGCCAAACAGTTTAACAGCGAGACAGTAAAATAATGAAATAGTAAAACAGAAAAATAGTTTAGCAGTCAAGGGGAAAACAGTTAAATAGTAAAGTAGTAAAATAGAACTATAGTTATATATTTAAATACTAAAATCGAGTAACAGTTAAAAAGTTAAAAATTACTGTAATTAACTAGTAAAATATTGAAACAAACTAGTGAAATAACTAGACTAGTTAGTAACATAGTTTATCAGTTAAATATTGAAATAGTTAAAATAGTTTTACAATAAAATATGTAATTAGTTAAAACAGTAACTTTGAAGTACCAATGTTTTGGCAATAGCTCTAATGTTAAAAACATCTGATAACACAGGCTTGCTTAAGACGAACTCTCTTCTTTCAGTTCCACACACAATATTTAATATAATTTTTAATTCGAAATTTGCAGTTTTCCGATAACTTTTATTTTAACGAATTTTAAACCTTAAATATTTTCACAAACAATTTATTTAAGAAATCAAATTAAAGAATTTACCAACTTTTATAATAGTTTTGAAAATTTGGAATATTTTGTGGACAGTTAATAAATTTTAAAGAAATTTTGATTCCGGTTAATACGAACTACACTTATAACGAACTAATTTCTCTGGTCCCTCGGAGTTCGTCTTGAAGGGATTTTACTTTTTAGAAAATTAAAAAATAGTTAAATAGTAAAATAGTAAAATACAAAAATAGAAAAATATTCAAATAATTCAATAGTCGAACATTAAAATATTAAACCAGAACGCCCCGGTAGACTAGTTGGTAGCGTAATGTCATATCAGGGCAGGGGGTAGTAGGTTCGATTCCGGTTAATACGAACTATACTTCTAACGAACTAATTTCTCTGGTCCCTCGGAGTTCGTCTTGAAGGGATTATACTTTTTAGAAAATTAAAAAATAGTTAAATAGTAAAATAGTAAAATACAAAAAATAGAAAAATACTCAAATAATTCAATAGGCAAATATTAAAATATTAAACCAGAACGCCCCGGTAGACTAGTTGGTAGCGTAATGTCATATCAGGGCAGGGGGTAGTAGGTTCGATTCCAACCAAAGGCTCTGATATGATGACGCTACCAATTAGCCAATGGTTTTCGTTACTCGGAGCTCGGTTGGTGTATTAAGATATTATTTGTTGTTGTGATTAGTAAAGTACTAAATAAAATAGTAAAAAATAGTTAAATAGTTAATTAATATAATGCAAAAATATTAAACTAGTAATATAGTAATAGTAGTACAGTAGTAAAATAGTAAATAGTAAAATAATAAAATAGTTATATATAAAATAAAATACACACATCAACATAGTAAAATAGTTAGTAGCAAAAAAGGTGCATCCATAAAAATAATTTTTAATTGTTTTTGCCTTAAACCGCCATCTAGTAGAAATATTTATACCAAAGTTAACCCTTAGACAGAATATGAATACACGAATATTGAATACTCGAATATTTTAAGGACAAATTTATAATTTTTGTAAGTGTAGTAATATATAAAAAACTAGCAATTATCCATATTTAAAGTCGAAAATATGTAAAAATTCATGCCGTATTTTTACATATTTTCGACTTTGTGTATTTGAAAAATGTTTGGTTTGATCAGCCTTTCAAAATTGTATATATTTAACTGATAGATTCAATTTTAGCAGAGAAAGACATTTTCGTAAATTCTTATCAAGATAACAATAAAAAATATAAAATAAGAGTATGCTTTTACATAATTCGAAAAAGGTCCCATCAGAAAAGCGCTAAAATCATGGATGGTAACCGATTGGTTGCGGTTATTGGCAGGGTAACGATAGTTTAGTTATTTCGGTAAGGGTTTTTTTAGCGATAATGATATTTTAGTTATTTTGGTAACGGTATTTTAGTTACTTTGGTAATGGTTTTTTTAGCGCTAATGATATTTTAGTTATTTTGGTAACGGTATTTTAGTTATTTCGGTAAGTAAAATAAAAACGGCTGACGGGTTTTCAGTCATTTCGGTAACGGTATTTTAGGGATAACAATAGTCAATTGAACGGTTTTTGAGTCGATAACGGTATTTAAATGGTATTGCCTGCCAACCATGTCTAAAATAGATTTTTTTAAAAATTTTTTTGGCAAATCTGGATAACAATTTTTTATTTACGGCTGCAGTCAAGGTGTTTTTCTATTTTGTGGGGTTTAAAGTACTTCAACTTTATCAAATAAAAAAAATATTGCCGTTTAAATTGGTAGTGGGTTGAAAAAGGTACAGAGTTGGTCCATAATGTGTTATATCCATATATGAACACTAGACTGTACCACCCTTACAGACAAACAAACAAACAAACAAACAACAAACATCTTCGAATATAACGTTTTTTTGCCAGGCAACTTCTATTTATTTTTTTTTTTTTTTTGCTGAACGACTTTATTAAAGTGTTCGTTATTTTTCGGCATTTACAGTCAGATCTTTAAGTATGATATATCCATGTTTTTGTCAGACCAATGTTTTGCTCCAAGGCCATTGATCCTTGAAAATTTCGAAAAGGCGAAACCTAAGTTTTGCAAGAGAAAATAAATTTTTTTGTTAGAAAGTGTTTTGCAACCGTCAGATAATGACAATCGTAATTAATTTTTTTTTTTATATTAATTACTGTAGAATATTTCTTTAGTTAGTCTCTAACATAAAATTTGAATAAACTTGCTTAACGGCGACTCAATCTCTAATCCTACACTTGGTATCCAACTATTGTATGTGAATAAAGCGCATCATAAAAACGTGATAATTACTTGTGAAAAAGAGATAGGATTAAGAAGAAAAAGCATTCTAGTTGAGAAATGAATTGTGCATTGGTATTAGCTAATTCTGTCTCTTCTGATCGAAACAATACTTGTGTGTATGTAGTGTGACCAAACTCCAATTTAGTCGCAGTCAACGCTGTGTCGACCGTGGCTCAGCTTGTTGCTAAGACCGTGAGTTCAAATCACAGTACGACACCAAAAAATAAAAAAAAAGTTTTTCATATAGAGCAAAATTAACATTATAAAATACTTTGTTCAATTGACACATAAATTAACCACTGACGAGTCCCAGGAGGGGGACGAAACTGCGGCAGTCTGGTGTATCCCTTGTGTACGTAAAATTTTTCAATAGAAATTTTTTTTGTTATTAATTCATAATCATATAATTACAAATTATATCCTATTACCCTAACCGAGCACTAGCTTGTATGACTTTCAGCGCGTTGTAGCTAAAACATACCAGTGTCTCTGGTGGCAATCGAACCCACGACCCCCGCACTGATAAGCCAGCATGCTACCAACTAGCCTACCGGGGCGAACAGAGAAAATAAATTAAAATTGTTATGCTGGAAATATCGAAATACTTCTTAGCAAAAGTTTCATGTTTCAATTTTCTGACATAAGGGGCGTACATAAGACCGTAAGAACTGAGATCTGGTGGGTAAATATTAGAACGGTATATTTAAGGTCAACATCCCCTTAGAGCCAAACATTGATCCGCTAGAGACAAAAAATATCGATATATCACACTTTAAGATCCGATATATCACACTTTTTGCGGCAATTTATGATTTCAGACCAACTGATTTGTGTTATTATTCCAAACTTACTTCATTTTTTTATTTAAATCTCTCTTATTAACTAGATTTTATAAATTTAAATTAGAATTTCACTTGAAAAACCAACTTGAAAATATTTTAATCTTCTATAACACCATTTTAATTCCTCCCTTTTAAACCCTATATTTACATACTTTTGTTAAGTTCATTAATTAAAAGCTGTTAACAAGTATCAAATTGTAATTAGCATTTCTGTAGTATGTACTTAATGAAGTCATTTTCTACGCGAAATTTCAATCAACAATTTTAGTAAAAGTTTGCTATTACAAAAACAGAAAGTACAATTGGGTATTGTGTTGTATGTAGTTAAATGGAAAAGTAAATATTAAAATTATTTTTAGTATTCGAAATAAGTTTTAAAAGTTTTTTTCTTTTTGGAATGAGTAAATGTTTCAAGAAAACAAAGATATTTTGTATATTTAACATTTTAGTTCTTCTTTGTTAGTTCTTTGTAAGAAAATATGAAATGAAATTATTTCAAAGAAATAAATAACACTACTCAACGGCCAAAAAATAAAACTGGCTTTGAAACACAATTTTTAAATAGACCTATTTATGCGGACTGAATCCAAAACTAGCAAACAACTTTTTTTCATATTCAGTTTTTGAAATATCGCGGCTTTTATGTTTGCATCATTCACCCAGTTTTGCTTAATTTTTCAAAAATTTATTGAATATTCTTGAATTAAAATATAAATATACACAAAATCATATTTAATTTGAGTATAATCATGTTGGTATTTGTACCAGGATAACGAACTGGTATTACAAGGAAGTGGCAAATTGTCCTTATTTAGTTTTATCCTTATACATTTTATGCATGTTAAATACCTTTTCCTTGTGCATAAACTATACATTCCAATGAAAAAATTTGTGTATTAAAGTTGCAAATTCAATTGAAAATGTCCTGAAATATTAAAAAAAGAGAAAAGTTTTCTTTAGTGTCTGACCGAAGACTTCTGCCAAAAAACGTTTTTGGTCGGTTTTTTGGTATGTGAAGACAATGTGGATAAATATTGATATTGAAAGCATATTTGTTAAGCGGTTTTAATTCGATTTTGAGTAAAAAATTTAAACGCAACACAGAAGTTTAGCTGTTAAGTTAAGTAGTCGGCCGACAAAGTTTTTCGGTCGAATGTTTGGCGACCGAATATTGAATTTATTGCTTAACGACGAACTGTTCTTTAAATTTGACACTCAAAATAGTAGCTAATAAGCCCAATAACCATTTTACCATTTCTCAAATTTGCCCATAATGCTTAAAAAAAAAAAAAGACCAAATCCCGAAAAAGCATCTTCTGCTCAAAAAAAGACATATCAATATTTTTTGGATTACCAGTAATTGCGCCAGCTTATTCTCTGCATTACTTTAATACAAATATTAATGGCTTACTGACTTCAATGTACGCAAATGCTTCCGTCTTCCTGACCATAATACCGTACTACAGGCGGAGGTCACCGCTGATTACGGAGTGCATTAAGCAGGTGAATATCATGGACTTGACCGATGATATAGTGATTTTCACGGATAGCCAAGCGGCTATCCGGGCTTTATCTACGGACTCTGTGAGATCAATGACGATACTCAGGTGTAAAGGAGAAATTAACGATTTTTCTGCACGGGGACGCATTGAGATTATATGGGTGCTGGGACACTGTGGTATAGCGGGGAACGAAGTGGCTAATGATTTGGCTAGGGGAGGATCTTCCCTGGAATTAGGCACTTTGGGGAACGCTAAACCTTTTCGAGCTCTCAAGGCGGAGCTGGTCGGACTGGGCTGACACCATGCATAGGACCATCTGGGAAAATGCGGGTGTTGGCAGAACTACGAGTATTATCTGGGGCAACCCGGACACTGGACAAGACGAGGGAAATTCTGAATCTCAGTAGGAAGGCAACTGAGTCTTTTGATGGAAATCCTCACGGGACACTCGACACTTAGGGCCCATCTCCACCGTATTTGTAGGGCGGACTCGGAAGTGTGCAGGGCCTGTGGGGAGGACGAGGAGACCTTGGAACACTATCTCTGTGAATGCCCGACATTTGCCGGGATCCGGGTCGAAATACCTATCCAGTGACCCAATATCACATTGGGGGATCTTAGGGGCATAGGATGGAAGAAGTTGAGGAGTTTCGTCAGTGCGACGGAGTTCCTGGGGTAGAAAGGTGACATAGGACCGATTGTTTAGAGAGCAGAACAAGCCGACATTCTGGCTTAAGTGTAAGTCCTCAGGGACTTGAGTCGGATTAGGAGAAGCATTTTCCTCTTCTCCGAATCCTCTTTTCGACCTAACCTAACCTAATGTCTTACTAAGAACTAGTTAATGTTACTAGTATTATTCAATACATAAAATAACACCTTACCCATAAGTACTTATTTTCTCATTATTTTAAATATAAAGTAATGATTCTATATTTTTTTTTTAAATCTATTTTTAGAATCAGTATTTTTTCGACTCTAATAAGTACATAATTAACTAGTCATTTTTGATTTTTGTAAGCTGGATAGTAATGAAAATTTTGTACAATCAAAGTTTTTATCTATGAAGTATAACATGTCGAGATAGATCAGATGGCAGAGAGCTTGTCTGAAAACCTAAGTACCAGGTTCGAATCCCGTGTAGGCATATTTTATAAAAAAAATTTCAATAAAATAGTTTTTTTTTTTTATTAATTTTGGTTATTTAAAAAAAAAAAATTTAGTCTCACTATTTTTGTCCATACAAGCATATAGGTAAGCCTATTAAAAAATATGTATTTGTAAAAAAGTTGAAATTTAATTAAACTAATGTTATTGAAAATAAGAACAATTGAATTTTAGTCACTAAATTGTCAAAAGATATCAATAGAAAGAGACTATTTTAAAAGTTTCTATTTTTCAAAGAAAACATTTTCAATTTAGCAATAAGAAAGAGAGATACGACTTAAAATAATACTTTTGTAATTTGAGAGAAATGTGCTAAATTTTTAGCTAAAAATAAAGTATTTTGAATAAAAAAAAATTTAGATTTTTTGTGAAAAATTGGTTAATTCGAAATACTTTTTATTTTAACAAAATTTATTCTAAGCTAAAAATTTTAATATTTATGAGAAGAAATAGATGATAAATCAGTTAATTTAGGAAATACGGTTTTTGTCACATTTAGATTTAGCGTTAATAAGTCTAATAAAAATTATGTATTTCTATGACACGTTCTGGGAAAAGTTTAAATTTGTTGAGTAATGTAACTTATTATAAAATAAGAATAATTGAATTTTAATTACAAAATAATGTCAAAAGATATCAATAGAAAGTCATTTTTTTGAAAGTTTCTATTTTACAAAGAAAACATTTTCACTTTAACATAAGAATAATAATAAGACAGAAAGATAGATCAAAATAATACTTTTGTAATTTTAATAAAACATTCTAAATTTTTGGCTTAGAATTAAAAATGTTGAAATTAGAATAATATGATTTTTCTATGAAAACATTGTTAATTCAAAATATTGCTATTTTTAACAAAATTTATTCTAAGCTAGAATTTAAAAAATATTTCTGTTAAATTACTTAACAGTATTATTGTGAGTGTACTTCTCAAAATTTTTATAAACTTTTTTTAAAGTTTTATTTTAAAGCTTATAGTATAAAATAAAGTTATAAGTATAAAATAAATTGGAATTTTAAATGTGTATTGTCGAATAACTGGTATTTTATATAAATTTAAGTTTACTTGTCGTATGATTGCTAGTTTAATTATACGAGGGCGGATCAATAAGTCCGCGGCTTTTTAAATGAAACACATGTTTTTTTTGCAAAAAAAAAAAATTTCAACATAATCTCCTTTTAGATCAATACATTTCTCAAATTTCTGCATCCCTTCCAAAAAAATAGGATTTTTTCGAGGTCCATAAAATATGCATTTCTTGGTCATATGGGGTCGGTTTTTTTTAAAATCCTCGTTATATCGGTCAAATAAGTTGGCAAATATTCGCCATTTATTGTTTTTCCCATTTGAAGGTAATCGATGTGAATTATCGCGCGTGCATCCCAAAAAACTGTGTCCATCACCTTATTGGCCACGATTACGTTTATGGTGAATTGAGCGCAAACGCGGCACCCGTTTTGCAGACAGCTTTCTTAAACCCAACTGATAATTTAAAATTGAAAACCACACTGACATATGAAATGCCTATGGCATCAACAATTTCACGCACTTTTACTCTTCGAACGGCCAACACCATATCGTGGATTTTTTGACATTTTCGGGTGTATTCACCTCAATTGGCCGTCCAGAACGTTCAGCGTCATTTGTACTAGTGCGACCATAACGAAAGTCAGTAAACCACGTTTTTACCATTGAAATCGATGGTGCAGAGTCCCCATAGTATTTATCAAGCTTTTCCTTGGTTTTGACGGTTTTTTTTTTCGCAAAAAATAATGTTTAATGAGCACTCGAAATTCACCTGTTTCCATTTTTAAAAAAATCCACGAGGTTGTATGTTTCGAACAGCTGTTAAACGCAAAGTAAATGACGGAAATTGCTCAAAATGTGATAGTAGTCTATTAACAGGTGGTACTTGATGGGAGCAGTGTTGCATTTCATATAACTACAAGTGAAGTTCGAAATGTCACGGACTAATTGATCCGCCCTCGTATAAGTTAAGTAATGTATATTACTCACATGTTTTAAATTAAACGTAAATTAAACGTGACAAGTAAATCAATAAATCAGTTAATTTAGCAAATAATAAAATTTTGTGCAAAACACAATTTTAACAAAATTTTAAATTTACAAAAATTGTACAGTAGAGGGTTAAAGAATTAAATTTAGTTTACAACACTTGATTATTTATTGAAATATATGAATTTAATTAACGTTTTAAATTCATGTAAAATTACCTGCCTTATATAAATATCCTTGGATATTGTATTACATATTAATTGTTGAAACTTTTATGATCCTCTCTTGTCTTAATTTATAATTGTGTTGTTTCCATTTTTATCATAATTTCTAGTAAAGTGTTTTTATTATTATATTTTTTCTTTTCTTCTTTATAAACTTTAAAATAAGTTAGTGTCAATTCTGTTTACTATCGTAGAAAATTTTTAACTAAACTAACAACATACTTCCCTGTT
>CM037855.1:20830404-20872407 GCA_021234595.1 Delia radicum | reverse complement strand
AATGCTATTTCATTTATTTTAGCGATAACGGTATTTTATTATTTCGGCAACGGTATTTTATGGATTCGGTATTTCAGTTAAATCGGTAACGGTATTTTACGAATAACGGGTTTTTAACTATTTCGGAACGCTATTTTAGCGATATCGATAGTCAATTGAATGGAATTTGAATCAATAACGGTATTTTAGCGGTATTACCTGCCAAACATTCTTAAAAATTATCCTCTTTTAAGACGAACATTAAAAAAGCAATTTTTTATTTAAGAAAAGTAACGAAATAACATTTCCCCTAATCCATCAAACAATATACTACATTTTTTTTTAATACATTTCCCCCCTTTTAGAAACCCACAAAGAAGTAGAAAAACTAAATAAAATACCTGCGAAAATGAAAAATAGATGGAAAAAGTATACGTTTGTAAAGAAATGAATACATATTGCTTGTCTGCATGCATGAAGGCTTTTATTCGAAACCATTAAGCATTAGTTTGTACAATTTGTCTTTTTTTGCTGGTCAATTTTTGTTTGGTTTTGGCCATTTCCAATGTTTTATTCTTTGGTGAAATACAATAGCTTCTATTTTGTTTAATGTTTTATTAAGTTTTTTTTTTCTTGTATAGAATTTACTAATGGTTTGCTTTTATCATTTTTAATTACAGAATTCTGCTGAACCAGTGTATTCACCAACAATGGCAGGTGGTTTATTTTCAATAGATCGTCAATTCTTTGAATTATTGGGTACTTATGATTCGGGTTTCGATATATGGGTGGTGAAAATTTGGAATTATCCTTTAAGACATGGATGTGCGGTGGGGTATTAGAAATTGTACCCTGTTCACATGTGGGACATATATTCCGAAAGAGATCACCATATAAGGTAAGTGAGAAATCAAATTATATAAAAATTGCTATAAAAGCGTAAATGCATTAATTTAAAATGTACACTTAGAATTAAAATGTACACTTAAAGACCACTGCAAATGTACGTAAAAATAAATGAATTTTCATTTAAAGAAAGTACTACTTACATTTCAGTAAATTCAACTAATATTGTCATTTGTTTTTTAATGTACAAAAAATGAACCACAATTGTAGAAAAAATTAAGAAACATTTATTTTTTTTTAATAACAAAAACAACTGTAAAAAATTAATGTAAATCACAAAACAGACATTTGATGTGGTTGTGTTTTTTAAATGAACTACAAGGTTAGTTAAAAATTTAATTTGTTCTACAAATGACTGACATTTACATTAAAAATAAAGAAACTGTATTACAACCCAAACAACTACATGTTTTAAAAACAGAAGTTCCCTGAGTATATCTCCCTTTAATTTATATTAAGCTAATTTTTCGCCCCCCCTCGTATGTGTTTTATATGCTTTTCAATTAAATTAAAACTCTCTGAAATAAAAACATACAAAAAAAAAACTATGAACAAAATCAACACTGTTCACACAAACAATTTAAACAAGACTACACTGTGATACTCACATTCCAATGTATACACGACACTTTTCACTTTTATAATCAAGACTCAGTTCAAATTATTTTATGCCTCTAGTGGTTAAAGAAAAAAAAAGTAACCGACTGGCTCCGAATATAAATCTCATATACAAACACGGTGCCACTAGTGATATACAAAACTACATACATACATGTTGTTTCATAACTACTACACAGATTGTACATATGAGACTAACTAAAATTTGTTGTATGTACCACAACAGGACACCACTAAAATTTGGAAAAAAAAAGTCCAAATTATATTATAAAAACTCAACCAATTTGTAGTGCTAAGGTATGAAACTTAACTGATTAAAATTGCCACTTACTGGCGGCCAAACGAAGAAGAGCAATTTTGTTGAATATTTTAAACCGAACAATAGGTACTTTTTTAATAAAATAAGGGCATGTCGCAAATGTGGTCTGTTCGCTAAAGTGAACCTTTCGTGTTTTTTTTTCCAGTTGTTGCGTGAGTAATCAAAACTATCAACTGTCCTCAAGTTTAATTACCGCTATCTCTATTTTAAAAAAAGTTTCGAAGTCAATACACACGTTTTTCTTAGTTTTCTTGTGTCGTTGCAAAAAAAAAAAACGCAATATAAAGTGTAATTTTTCGTCAACCTAAAAAGTAAAAAAGTACTAAACAAATGTTAAAGAATTTTCCATGTCGTACTTTTGTAAATTGTAAGAATTTATACATAATTTAATTAAACGAATTAATATCCATGAAATAATATAATAAATAAACAAAAAGTTTAAAAATTAATTTTCATAATTCTTAGTTAAGTGGACATATTTTTTCATTAACACATTTGATTTTTGATGGTTTCTTTGCAATAAACGTAAAAAAAAAAACCAAAAAAAAAAAAAAAAATTAACGAGCCATAATTGACCTTATCTCTGTTACCACTAAAAATAAGATTAGTACGATAAAGAATGCGTTTGTTCCGTTTAGTAACCCTTCATTTTGGTCCTAGCCCTTTATACATTTTTTTTTCTCCAAAATACAAGGTTTTTTTAAATTATATTCAAAAAAAAATATTTTAACAAATTATTTTTTTTATAACCCATTCTGCACAGAGAGAATTTCGTGGAAGAGTTTTAAGAATTTTTTTCACTAATGAAGTTTTATTCACAATGTGAATGAAAATTTTCTTAAACTTCATGAAAAACATTCATAGATTTGATGAAACTATTTTTAATGAAACTTTTCATTAGGCGTATGAAACTTTTAATTAAATTTTATGAAAAACTGCATTAATTCATGAAAATTTTCAACACACAGAGTAATGTGGGATTTAACGTTACCCAATTTCTTTAACATGTGAGTTAAATAGATGATATTTTACGATTAACGCTCGAAGAATGTTGATGAAGACCGTAGTGGGTCAGAAAATGCATTACATTCATGCTAGTGTCTAATAACTTTTTCTGTGGTTTTTTTCTAATAGTCAAAGTAAATTATCATATAAAAATTATAATTTTTTCTGTTAATTTAGAGAAAAATTTGTCATGATCTAAAAACCGAAACAAATAAATCTCACACATAAATTTATAGATCAACTGATAAAAATTCACTATTAATTTTCTTAAACTTCATGAAAAACCTTCATAGATTTAATGAAAGCTATTTTTAATGAAACTTTTTCATTAGACTTATGAAACTTTTAATAAATATATGACATTTTTCATTAAAATTTTATGAAAAAACTGCATTATTCAATAAAAAGTTTCAATGGACGAGTGGCAGTTAAAGTTCATAGATCTAATGCAAAAAATTCACTGATTATGCATCATGTTAATTCTCTCAGTGCTTATCACATATCCAATTTATTGAAAATCTGAAACAAGTCATTCATTAAATTTCCTAGTGGGTATGTTCTGATCAAAAGTGTAAACATTAACACTGTATTGATAAAATTGCATAAAATAAGTGTATCAAATGGAATTGTTTTACAATCTTAACCCTGCAGTACTAATCCACCCCTACATATTAGTATCTATCATTCATATCAGTTAAATTCAAATAATATATTTTTTTTCAATAATGAATACCAAAATACAGGAAAAAAAATAAATTTTATAAGTTTGACGTTTCATTTATAATGAACACCAAAATACAGGAAAAAAATTAAATTTTATAAGTTTGGCAATTCATTTATTTTAAATAATATTTTGTTAATGTACATCTCTCACAAAACAAACAAAAATTCAGCCTTATGGCTGGATTCCGCCCAGGACGATAGTACTGCAGGGTTAATAAAATTACGTTTTATGGGCTATAAAACGTTAAGTTAAACATTAGTTCAAAATTAGTTTTATTATAAAAGCGTTTAACTAAATTTTAGCTGAAAACGCTTCAGGTGTGCAGAAACCTGTAAAATGTCCGGAAACATTTAAAAAGTTGTCAAAAATATTTTTTTTAATTAGATTGTGATTTATATATCAATGTATTCAGAAAATTTACAATGTTGTATGGTTTTATAAAAAAAAAAAACTTTTAAGATTTTATGAAATAAATTCATATAAGAACTAGGGATGGCAGGCAATAACGCTAAAATACCGTTATCGATTCTAATCTAATCGATTCTGGCTAACGTTATCCCTTAAGTACCGTTACCGATATAATTAAAATACCAATATCCCTAAACTAATGTTACCGAAATAAATACAATACCGTTACCACCCAATTAATTTAAATGACTCTATCCTTAAAATGCCGTTACCAAAATAATCGGATAAGATCGAAAATACAAAATCGCTATAAACAGATATATTTTCCCAAAGTTGATCATAAACTAGCCAGTCATTGGAACTTGGGCATAATAGGCCCAAAAATATCGGTGTGCGTTGGCATTGCTTGATTAACTAACATAACGTTACTCGTAAAATACGGTTACCGAAATAACTAAAAAACAGTTATCCCTAAAATAACGTTACTGAAAATAACAAAAATACCATTACCGCCCAAAATACCTTTACAGAAATAAATTAAATACCGTTTATGCTAAACAACACCTTTACAAAAATAAATGAAATGTCCGTTACCCCCCTTAAATACCATTACCGAAATAAAAGAAAATAACGTTACCGATATCGGCATCGAATCGTTTACCATGCATGTGTAAAACACAGAGTACACAATTAAAAAATACTCTAGCATCATCTATTGCTTCAAATGTATTTTATTAACTATTGCAGATAAAGAAAAACTTATTGATATAATTTTGTAACTTGGAATTCTAGATTCAGAATATATAAATTAATTAAAAATTGTACAATTTTCAAAGAAGTTACACTAAAAAGACTATTGAAAATTCTTACAAAATAGCACATGTCTACTTTATGTCCAAATATCGCTTAAAACATCTCAACATTTCGAATGCTTTAAAATGCAGTTTGAAAAAATGATCGAATGAAAAGTGTGTTTTGTCAATTTTTAAAAAACACAAGACTTGTTTTGAGCAGAGTAGCTTTAAACAAATTGTTTTCTTAAACTAGGTGAAATTCCAGTCAAATTAACTGGTCCGGTCATTGTAGTGCTAATAAAATGTCCTGGAAAGGAGTCGCTCCACACACAAACACAATTTATAATATTTTAAATTTATTTTTCTTCTTCTTTAATTACAGCTATTATATTATTTAAATAGCAATCGACATCTCCAAATTAGGCATTTTAAAACATTTTTAAAATTAATTTTTAAAACACGTTTTTCACTTTTATCAAATTTGTGGTTCATTTTTAATTCCAGGCTAAATTGGGTTAATGATATTCAATGAAGTCAGAAGTTCATATCAGAATAATTTTGAGTACATTAAATGAAAAATTAAATTTTTCGAAATTTCGAATTTTTAATAAAGATAGACTTTTTTCACAAATGAGTCATTTTCGGCCAAACTTCGGCACGGATTAATGTTTTCCAAAAAAAAATTGTTTTGAAAATTGTTATATAACTTTTTTAAAATTGTTGCTACAAGTGATACATAGCCAACAAAAAAAAATGTCCAATGAGTTGGCATATAAACGGATATATTTGGATTTGGCATATTCCACTTAAAACTTGATGTAGGTTCACATTAAGGAACACTCCCTTACTTTTTTACATAAAAATGTACTTTTTTGCCAAGAAGTATTTTTCTAAATTTTAAACATTTTAGACTTTTGTGAGTTCCTCAATCTTTAGCATATTTAGAAATCCACAAATTCGAATTTTCAAAACTTCTTAAAAATTGATAAGTTTTTCATGTATTGGCTAATACCTTTCAAAGTTTTTCAAATTCGGTCGAACACTTTTTATGTTACCTACTTACAAATTAAAGCTCAACATAAAAACGCACAAATCCATACACGGTTTTTTTTTGTGCATGTATGTGTGTATGTGTATGTGGGTATTAAAATAGGCACGTTTTCATAGCATACACTAGGGAGAAACTTGATTATATTTAAACACAAATACATATATAATGCGCGTCACATGTGTGTCCACTTTAATAAAGAGAAAAATTTGTTTACCGAGGAAAATATAAAAAAACAACGACAACAACATAAACAGTAACAAACTACAAACAGTAGCAGTGGAAAAGTAGTAACCACTGGTCATGTTTTAACAATTAATGGACTTGCAAGTGAAACACTACACACGGCTATGGATGTGTAACAACATCGGTTTAAAAATGTATATGAGTGTGTGTGAGTGTTTGGTTATTGTTAACCACATGTACAATTGTAACGTTATAGCACATTGTACTATGGGTAGAATTGCCAAACCCGGTTTCCGAATTATTCGATAAACTAGTTTTTTCTATTTTTTCGGTTTTTTAAACCCCGTTTTTGAGAATAACTCAAAACAGTCCTGAGTTATTCGAGAAACCGTTTTTTCGTCTCGAATAATTAAAGCATTTTCAAATATTTTTCAATTAACAATTTCAATGAAATTGAATTTTTTGAAATAAGTTGCAAGGGTTCTCTCAATTTAAAATGGTAGCAAGTATTAAATCCTGACGACAAATTCGATTTGTGCCTTTTTTGTTTTTTTTTTTTTTAATTTGAATTATCTGATATTGAGATTTAAGTTTCCTAGTTAAAAATTAACATATCGAGCCCCAACCGCCAAAACGACATAAGCGCCAAAAGCATAATTTAGCAGGAGAAGCTTTTTTAGTTTATTTTTTTCATTTTGCTTTGGTTTATACAATTGCAATAAAATTTAAATATGGTATAAAAGGCCAAAACATAATGCAAATTAAATATTTTTTAGCTGCCAAATCTCACTTTTAGGGGTTAAATAAGGGGGTATAATCTGACACAATTTTGTTTTCTTTTCCTTATTTCTTGAATGGTTCAAAGAAAATATACACATATTGGATATCAAAAAAAGTGTTCTGAATTGCGAATCCAACGCTGCATAATAAACGTAATCTCAAGCGTGTCCAAGATATTTAGTTATTCATTAAAGAAAAAACGATATAAGTGACACTTTTCTGTCATGAAATTTGTAAGCAAACTGTAGTTTGTCCTATAGGAATTGGCGCTTACGTCCTTTTTTGTTTTTGATGAAATTCTTAACGGTACTTCCTAGAGTTATGAAATAGTGAGGAATGATGCAAATGATAGAAAAATAAAGATGTTAATGTAAATCTCAAAATCGTGAACCCTACTTTTTTTTGGCGGATAGGGGCCGATAAATATACCCATTTATGGACATGTATGAACTCATTCATGCCCATATTCCAGTTACACATGTTCATATAGGATTCGTATATGCTATATAGGATTCGTATATGCTCATAAGTGTGAATACATGTAAATATTACCTAAATTTTCGTCAATTTACACACATAAACATGGTCCTTCATATGAACATATACGAATCATTTATATACACATATCGCACACCTAGTTCAAAAGTGACTCAACTCAAAATTTTTAATTTTTCAGAAATCGAAAAAAAATATTTGCAACTTTATACCAATTCGAACATAAAGAAAGATATAACTGTTCTTTAGCAACAGTTAACAACAACAAAATACACTGACATTTCTATATTTATAAACAGGTGTATTGTGCATAGTTTAAGCACATTAACCCGAAAAATTTAAATTTTGAGTTAAGTCACTTTTGAACTGGGTGTGCGATATGAATCATGTATGGGTACATATGGGCATGTATGAACCATATGCTCTCATGTATGCATCCATATATGCCGATTTTAACGGGATGGCCAATTCTGAATATAATGAGCGCATATTATAAAAGATCATTTGAAAATGAACTAGTTCGTGAACGAAATGAACTAAATGAATGAAATGAACACCATTGCTGGGTATCCCTACAGAAGACCCTCCAAATATACTTGTACTACTTTAAATGTGTTTTAAATAAGTTTAGTCGAAAAGTTCTTCAATTATCGCTACTGTAATTTTAAATAAGTTCGATTTAAAACACTCAATTAATCACGAGACGTTTTGTTTTCTTCCGCTGTAATTTAAAAGTTTTTAAAATTATGATAACCAGGCTTTTAGATTTTCCTAAATCTTAAAAGAATTAAAAATGTATGTAGTATTAAATGGCAACATAATAATTTGTTAATTATTTAAAATTTGTACAAAAAAAGCTGATACATATTAGCAATTTATAGCAACATTAAAAAAAAAATACAAAAACCGGTTATTCGAACCGGGTTTTAATTAAAAAATCCGAAAACCGTGTTTTGAAAAATGCGGTTTTTAAGTATTCGAAAACCAGTTTTTCAAATAGGTTGAATATTTGACAACTCTACACTCATAATAATCCATTCTAAAAATGCGAAAAAAATTTCAAAACAACGAAATCTTTTGTAAAATTAACAAATTTTCGTTTATTTTACAAAATTTTTGCTTATTTTGACATTTATTTGTATTTTTACGCATGGATTATTATCAGTGTAGTTATGAGATAGCGATTTAGAAAATTTAAATAATTATTTTGTATACATTTTACTATAAATTTTAAAACTAATTTACATAAAAAGTTAATATTTCGATATTTTTAAATAAATATGGACGTGAGGAAGATTAGAGTTAAAGATCATTAGTTTTTTGTGAATATATTTATTTTAACAAAAACCAGTGCAATTTTATTATAAAAAACGTATTAATTTGCTAACGCAATGCAGTTTTATCTAATGACAGGTATTTACATGTTTCTATTCGCCCTCAACTAAACTTTCCCAGAAAACCAATGTAGAAAGGTCGGAAGAAGCTAATTTTTTAGAAAGAAAGATCATCACTTCAAAATTACATACTGCGCCTTCTACATTGGTTTTTCTGAGGAAGTTCGGTGACGCGAACAAAAAAAAAATGTAAGGACCTGTCATTAGAAAAATCTCTATTGCATTAGCAGATTAAGACAGTTTTTATAATAACATTGCTCCTTTAGTTTTTCTATTTTCTGATTTCGTGTCCCATAGTGCTTGCTGTATAATATAATGATGAGTTTGTTATTTTTTCATTAAGATTTTTTTTTTGTTAACTATTCTTTTTGTTCTTTGTTAAGGACAAAGGCAATTTTTATGCTAAAATGAAAGCAACAACAGCACAACCATGACGACAAAAAAAAAACACAGTATAATTAGTGACTCAATTTAAGCCACAAATTTCTACTTGGGTTTTATAAACCATAAAACCGTATGTAATAAGTTAATATATAAGTGTGTGTGAGTGTGTAAGAGAGCATGTATGCATGTGTAACTAGGTTAACTTCACAAAATCTACTAACACATGCATGCTTGCATTCATTCACTTATACCTCCATTTTTTTTTAACTTCCTTTTTACATTTGTCTAAAGTTTTCAGTTTTTCCTTTTGTTTAATATCTTCTAATGTGTTTGTCATCTAATTTTTTTTTCACTTTTTATGTATTTCTATTTTAGTGGCGCACAGGCGTTAATGTACTTAAAAAGAATTCTGTACGTTTGGCTGAAGTTTGGTTAGATGACTATTCTAAATATTATTATCAGCGAATTGGCAATGACAAAGGTGATTTTGGTGATGTTAGTGAACGTAGAGAATTGCGGTAAGTTTAAATGAAGTAGATTAGTTTATAATTTAAACTTTAAAGCAATAAGATTCAAAGTTACAATTTTTATTTGCAATCTTTAGAAACCGGACTAACACATGACTTTAGAAGTCTCTATACATTAATTAATTAATAGAGATTAGAAGTCTCTATAAATTAATTCTTGTATCCCCTTTAAATGATTAAGACACGTTTTCTGCCTTTAAAACTCCAATTAAAGTAGGAGTTTTCCCTTTTTAAAACCACTATTGAAGAGTTTATGATTTTGGAAAACCATAATTAAAATTAGATGTTCTGCTTTTGAAGATCGCTGTTGAAAAATGAGGTTCTTGTTTCGAAAATCAGGATTCAAATAAGAGTTTCTCTTTTTGTTAGAACCACAATTGAATAAAGAGTTTCTCCTTTTAAAAATAAAGAATCAATACAGAGTTTTGTTTCCCACATTTGAACATTTTTCTTTTTTAGAACCACGATTATATAAATAGTTTCTCCTTTTTAAAACCACGATTGAACAAAGAGTTTCTTCTATTGAAAACGAGTTTTGAAAACCATCATTGGAAAAGGAGGTTCTCCTTTTAAAATCCCCGATTGAGTAAAGAGTTTCTGCTTTTGAAAACGTCAATTGAAATAAGTTTTTGTATTTTTAAAAATTAAGTTGGAAATAAGAGTTTATCCTTTTGAAAATCACTATTGATTTAATAAGTTCCTCTAGCTAAAAAAATTTTAAAAGCCGCGATTGAATTAAGAGTTTTGTGTTTACGAAAACTACACTTAGTATATTATGTAGATAAAACTACAGCAATTCTAGTCAAAAACAAATGAAATTTCACTTGAAGAAAGGACGACTAACATTTCATTAAATTCAACTAACAGTTGTCATTTGTACAAAAAATTACTAACAGTTGTAGTAAAAATAAACCACATATGTTAGTAAAAAATAAACAAACATTTACTTTTTGTATTTTTTAAATAACCAAAAGCAACTGTAAAAAACGAATGTAAAATCATAAAACAGTCATTTGATGTGGTTTGTTTTTTTAAATGAACTACAAGGTTAGTAAAAAATTAAATTTGTTCTACAAATGACTGACATTTACATTAAAAATAAAGAAACTGTATTACAACCCAAACAACTACAATTTTTTAAAGCAGAAGTTCCCTGAATGTACGATTGCATTGAGAATTTCTTCAGGATTATGGTGGGGTTGAGGTGACGGTATTTATTTATTTATAAAAAATTAGCTTACAATTAAAATTACAAACTAATTATAAAAAAAAGGGAGCAATAACATCTAAGGTCTCACTAAAATACACACACAGTGCCATACTGCGTGAATGGTGGTGCGAAAACGGATTGTCAGACGCAGACTTGGGCGACGTTCATTTGTGAAATTTTTCTATATCATTAATAATTTCAGACCAACGCTCACACTTGTGGGCTTAAACGCTTCCTTGGGAAATTTCCAATTTTGTCAATACCAGACATGGGACATAATTCCAATATCTATGTATTTAATTACAGGCCAATTACTTTTTTATGTTCAATTACATGTAATTGGGTGTAATTGAGTAATTGCTCTGTAATTAAATACCCAGATGTTACTAATCCCCATGTTTGGTATGAAAGATTTACAAATTTTGCAAGGAAGCGATTAAGCGAATAAATATGAGTGTAGGTCTGATATTATTAATGATTAAGAAAAATTTCAGAAGTGAACGATTTTGAAATGTAATTGACGTCGCCCAAGTCTGGTCGGACGGGCTACACTTTTTTGATCGTTAACTTCCAATGCATTTTTAAGGGAATTGTACCGTCCGTACCGGAATATAGATTTATCATTCATTGGCACCATCGTAGATGATTTCTTGATTTTAACGGGATTCTTGTGTTGTAATTCATTTTGAATGACACGTAAATAATTCCAATAATTGTGTTGTTTGTGTTCCAAACTCCTTATTCCAAATCTTTTGTTCAAATTTTTCCATCACGTACCATTTTTACTAAATTCGCAATTTCATTATTTCGTTGGTGCAAGCGTTATAGGAACAACGAGGAAAATTAAATGTTGTATTCAGAAACAGTTCTGAAATTTAACCCCTCAAAGACTAGAGCTGGATCCACCACTGGTCGATTATTAAGAAGTAGATTCCACATAAAACACAAGATACACAATTTTTAAACTCTATTAAAATGTATATACAAAAAACGACTGTATATTTTTAGTTGTTTATCTACTAAACAATATGTAGCATACATTTAGTTGCTTTTTTAATATAAAACTGTTTTTATTATCCTTTTTCTATTCTACAGTGAACGTTTGGGTTGTAAAAGTTTTAAATGGTATTTAGATAATGTCTATCCTGAACTATTTATACCAGGTGAATCTGTTGCCTATGGTGAGGTAAGTATTGAATTTTATTCCATACAAGTTTTTTATTTACCCATAAATGCTTTAACGAGCTAACAAAATGACCCCCTCTCTCCCACTCTAACTAAAACAATATCCAGAGAAAACAAATTGGTTACCTGATATAATTAAAAAAAAATACAACCACAACTAACAATTAAACTAAAATATTTAACAAATTTTTTTATATATATTTTATGCCAACACACAGATAAGAAATTTAGGTGCTGGCGGTCGCACATGTTTGGATTCACCGGCACGTAAAAAAGATTTGAAAAAGCCTGTTGGCTTATATCCTTGTCACAATCAAGGTGGAAATCAGGTTTGTTATACAAAAAAAAAAAATACTAAAGTAAAACTACGAAAATCTAAAAACAAAAAAAAATTGTATTGCGACCGCCACAAGCTCCGTTTTTATTTACAACAGATAAAACAAACAACCAAAATTTGTAGTTTTAAACTAAAACCAACAAAAAAAAATGGTTATGGGTTCCTCCAAAACAAATTGTATTCCTCTACTCCCGCAATTATGGCATACTCTTTATTGTGTCTATTTATATACTCTTTAAATCTATTTTTAAATTCTCTTTCAAAAAAAAAATACAAAAAAAACTACCATATTACCAACCACAATTACAGATTGCTAATATCGATACCGATATGTGTCTCGATTCAGCCGCCAAACCGGACGACATGCAAGGCGCTGTTGATCCTTATAAATGTCACGGTCAGGGTGGAAATCAGGTACTTTTTATTTCAAATCTTTATTGTTAATTTTCATTAATTTTGAGTTATCTAGTTTTTTAATCATTAATTTAAATTATTTTTGATTTATTTTATTATTTTATGCTTTAACGCTTCGGTTTGTTTAAAATAATATTATTGAAACAAAATTTGGTTAGAGCAATTTAATTAACCTTCTAAAAGTTCTACATTCATATAAATAATTCAGTTATATTCACATTTAATTCATTCATTACATTCACTTAACCCTGACACAAAACCACAAAATGTATTTATACTTTTTTTTTTTTTTGTTGAAAATGGTGAATATTATTTAAGGCTTATGGCTTTTTTGGTTCAAATAAAATACATAAACACATTATATTTGAGGTTAAGCACAATGTTTTTTTATATATCAGTTTGCAACAGAATTCAATTTTGGGTGGTTCCTGAGTTTCAACGAAACCCGTGCGGGTTATTGTGCCAATTTCTGAAAACTCACATGGTCAAAATTTAGGTCAAATCGGATAACTCTAAGCCGATTATAATCGACGAATATAAAATATTTTTGGAATCGCTGAAATAATTTCTGAGATATTGTGAAAAATTCGTTAAAAATCTAGATTTTTTGTAAATTCAGAAAAATTAAAGAAAAAAACAAAAACTCATGATACAGTGAGGTTAGGTTATAACGATATCGCAGAGACCGTTATAACTGAAAGCCCATTATCGTTAAAATACCCTTACCGAAATAACTAAAACACCGTTACCCCTAAAATGCCGTTAGCGAAATAATTAAAATACAGTTATCGCTAAAAAAAAAACCGTTACTGAAATTACTGAAATATCGATACCCCTAAACTACCGATACCGAAATAAAAGACAATAGCGTTACCCTTAGCTATAACCGCATCGAATCGGTTACAATCAGCAATTTTTTCACATTGAAAGAGTTTTTGACGAAATATAAAATAATAAAACTGAAAATTAATGGAAATCGGTCGCTTATGGTATAGTATTTTTAACTTGTTTTTCAAAATTGAAAAAGTTCTACCGGACGAAAATATAAATAAAAAAATCTGGATATTTCGCTAACGCTTGTATAAAATATTGAAAGAAAATTAAAATGTCGAAGACAATTATCGGGAGCTTTTAAAAATTTCGACACTCCTTTTAGATAATGGTCCTTCAAATGTCATTAAACTTGCTATAAACATTCTCCTAATAAATGTGGAGTTTAAGTATTTGTTTTCTTTTTCAAAATTCTTTATAGTTCGCGTTTAGTAGCTGCTCAAAGTTAGGAGTTTATAAAAAAATGGGTAAGAAATACATAATGTTTGAGTTATCATAACTTTTGATCAAATCCTTTTGTTGAAACATTGTTGCACAAAATTAATTTTTTCGCCAGAATGCTAACGAAATTGAAAAAATTCCCTTAATTTGCGAATAGCTCAAAAAGCACATAATAAATTTTAATGAAATTTATTTCGCAATTAACTCAAAGTATCAATTTCAAGTAGAGAACCAGAAGGGTTCAAAAATAAAAGAAATTTTTTCCAAAGTATCTTTAACATGTAATATCAAATTTTGTATATTCACTTATGGCGTTTTCATTTCTGACAAAAATGTCAAATTTTTTTGTGCTTTGCTCTCAAATTTTCTTTTTTTGTGTTCTTTTCTAAAATAAGGTGTACGCCCTGAGAGGGTGCCGTGTTTCTTTCTCAAAATTTTGCCATAAAAAAGGCAAAAAGTGCAATTTTAGCGCCCTCAAATTATTTACAGGGATGTTTTTGCCCTGTTTTTTCGATTTATCAATCTCATGTGTATATATTATAAAGTTGTTTGCTGGCTTCTGACGCATAAGGTCCTAGGTTCAAACCGTCATTGGACCACTATTTTTTTTTTTTTATTATAATTTAGGACTTTTATTCATTTTGTTTTATGTTATAATATTTTATTTTTTCTTTTTTCGCAATAAGAAAAAGGAAACATAAAAATTTACCTAAGATGTATGTCTTACTTTTAGTCTGTCTACCTGTTATCAACTGTTATCAACTTGACCACTCAATTTGACTCAAATACACGTTTAATCTTTTTTAAATTTATATATTTTATTTTGTCTTTCAGTTAATTAATAGACAATTACTTTCACAAGCCGGTTAAAACGCAAAATTTAAGTTGTTTCAATCCACAATTTTGTTTTATGTACACTCACAATATTTTATAGTTAGAAACAAACGAATTTGTACATTAAAACTATAGAAAAAGTTGTTAAAAACAGGACTACTGATTTTTCGTTTAAAACAATAGTAATTTCCAATTATTTTTAATTGTTAAAAAATTAACTAAAAATATCGATAAAAAGAAAGTACTTTCGTTTTTTTTAACTATTAAAAAATAATTGCTAAATCCGTTAAAATAAACTACATTCGTTTTTTTTGACTATCAAAAAATTACCGAAAATCCATAAAAATAAAAGATTTTCCATTATTTTGACCATTAAAAATTTAACTACCGAAACTTAAAAATAAACGATTTTCCTTTATTTTAACTATCAAAATTTTACCCCCAAAAACGTAAAAATAAACGATTGTCGTTTATTTTAGCTATCACCAAATTTAATTTAAAAGAAATAAAAACACGAGTTCGTATTTGTTTATGTTTTTGGTTATATTTTTTATTTAAAACTAATTTTTTTTATAATGTATTATTTACATAATAATATATGTTAGGATTTATTTTTAAAACTAAATAATAAGATTAATTGAATATTAAAAAATTTTAAGTTATATTTAATAATACGACAAAAGGATATATACAATAAAAAGATAAGACGTTATATATAAAAAGAATAAGTTAATAAATTAGATAATACTACTAAACCAAGCTTACTGACCTTACAGATTGATCCTAAATATTTCGACCACGCTAATAACCAGTTTTTACACTTATGGACTAGATTTTTCACAAGATTAAAGATCTGCATGTTGTAACGAAGTTTTTACTACATCAAATTTTAAAAATATGATATTTTCTCTTAATTTTTTTCAGTTAATTACTGATAAGACCCTCAGCAACATTTGGGTATCCAATTTGTTTAATAAATACGCAGCATTAAGCAAGTTAATTCGCGGGGTTTTTAGGTTTTACTATATTTTACTATTTTTGAACAATTTATCATCTCACTTCGAAATGTTATAAATCATCATTGTGCATAAGCAAAAAGACAAATCTGAACAGTTATTTCGTGAAAAAATAAAAAATACAAAAAAAAAACGAAAAAAATACACTTCATGCACAAAGAGCGAATGACGCCTAACATTTGTATGGCAGCATAACGAAAAAGGATGACCTTTAAATTCATCTTTTAGTATAATATGTAAATAGCTTAAAAAACTATGTGTACGAAAATTCAGCCAGAAAAGTTAATTTTTGCGAGGGTTAGTTTAACAAAAGCTTTTGTGAATGAATTTTTATACACGTAATTTAAGCGAATTTTAAGTTATTTACGTATTATCATAGGTCATCCTTTTTTATTATGCTGCCATATAAATGTTAGGCGCGCTTTTCCCATAAAGAGTACTTTCTTTTTTTATCTTTTTATACGAAATAATTATTCAGATTTGTCTTCTTGCTTATGCATAATAATGATTTCATGCTTTGCGAAATAGTATGGTTAATTGTGCAAAAATAGTAAAATCTAGTAAAATATGAAAAAACCCACAGATTTACTTGTTAATGTTGTTTAGTTATTAAACAAATTTAATACCCAAATCTTGGCGAAGGTCTTATCAGTATTTATCAGAAAAAATTAAAATTTTAAAGTTGTATGTAAAAAAAACTTCGTTAAAAAACTGGTTACGCCAATTAAATTAGCGAGACCGAAATATTTAGGATCAATGGTAGGTACTGTTGTTTTCGATTTTAGGGGTCACTTTTGAAGCGCTGTATAGTAAATTAAAACAAACGAAAAAACTAACTTATAGGAAAGCTATGTACACATAAAAACAAGTTATTTAAATTGGCACCAAAAATGGGGATTTTTAAATAAAAACATTCATTTGTTGATTTGTTTTTAATCTAGAATTGTTCTTTTTGAAGAATTTTCATATAAAAAACCACAATTTACAAAGACTTAAAGAATTTTTTGGAAATAAATTTGAATTTGAAATTGTATTTACAAATTCCATTGGTGGTACCTAATGCTGTTTATGTGTAATACCATTAAAACTAAATATAGTAGGCATTATAAAAAAGTGTATTTACAATAGCTTATCATATCCTTTAAAAAACGATGATATGCATCGTAAACTACTGCCTATACAATCAGATTTTAGGTCTATTCCGCATAAAACTTTTTGAACAAATAACCAAAAGTTGAGGCTGTTAGTGCTGTAGTTGAAATTAAAGACTTGGTATGCTTTAAAGCATAACGCTAATGCTGCGGCCACTGAATCCATTTTTAAGACTATTTGGTCAATTACAACAAATATGCCTTCAACATTAAAAACATTTTTGTTTATTAGAAGAAATGGTGGATGTCCGCTGTACAAATCAAGTTCAATATCGGTATCAATAATTTTAATTGTAGATATTTGAGAGTCGGCGATAGTTGGCTTTCCAGTGTTTTTGAAATGCCGTTCCGGCTTCAAAACACCATGAAGTACAAATACAAATACTGCATCTTTAGAGTCTGAAAACAAAAAAAAAAATTCATTTTAATATATCTATTATTTTTTAATTGTAAACAGAAATTACTTTGATCCAGTTTTGGCCATTTTTCTTGAGCTTCGCACCATATTGAATTCAACCTTTTATCTTTCAAATTCATATTAAGGTATATTGGTAATATGGTATTCATTTTATTCCAGTTACCAAAAACGTTTTTGTTTTTTTCAGGATAACGCACATCGAAATCAATGGAAATCTGTGTATAAAGCAGCACAAAACATATGAAGATTCATGTTAGCCAATTCGTGGATATTAGGACATTTCAACCCTTCCACTTTTTTGGATTTTTGAAACTCTTGAAAGGAAATAGATTTTTCATGATTTTTTAGAAATTTTTGAAGAGGTCGCTAGAATGGATGGTTGTGCAAAAAAGAGGTCATGAAACAAAAAAAAAATAATTTTTCTCTTGCGGTTTGATTTCACTACTAAAGAGTTTCAGACAACAATAAAAAAATGTTGAAGTACAAATTATTAGTTTAAGGTACACTCATATGACCTCACAATTAAAAATTCAGAATTTTAAAACCTCAATAACTTCAAAAATAGGCATCGTTTTTGCACGATAGGTCTTTTTAATACCTTTTAATTGATACAAACTTCAGTTATACACAAATTTACATACCTTTCGTCTACATTTCATGAACAAAATTTGCAATTTTCACATTAAAAGACATCAGAGTGTCCCTTAAACTAATAGTTTGTACTCCAAATATTTTTTCTTAAGTAGTGGTTTATGTAGTTTTTGAAAAAAAAACTACATTTCAGCGACACCTTATACCTTTAAAAAAATTCATAAAAATCTTATGTGCAATAAGCTTTTATATTCCGTTTCAAGAGTTGTAAAAATCCAAGAAAGTGGAAATGTTGAAACGCCATAATAGATATATATAAAAATTTAGTAACATTTTTGCAAAAATTAATATGAATATTAGTAAGATAAGAATAGAAAAAATAAATCTGTTGCATGCACAAATATTTAATTATATTGAGCTGAATTTTTGTTAATTGAAAGTAGCAAATCAATCTGGTAAAATCAAAAAAATTTACTAAATATTAGTAAAAACTTAAAAATTCAAAGTTTTTTTTATATTATTTTTTCAATTTCAATAAATATCTGACTTCAGTTAGCAGTTTACATTTTTTTTTAGCAAAATATGTTTTTATTATCATTTTACAAAATTTAAGACAAATATAGCAAAAATTGTGTTGATATTACAGCTTTTGTTTGCTTTTTTTAGTCTACAAACATTTAGTAAAGGTTTTTGCTTATTATAGCAGATTAAATTGGTATTTTCAGTTAACTAAAATTCGGCTCGAATGTAAATAAAATTTTGTAAAGTTAACTGGTTTATTTTCACTGATCTTATTTTATTCGTATTTAGCAAAAAAATTTGCAGTTTTTTCTGCAACGTCATTTTTAACTAATTTTTAGTAGTTTTTATGTTATTTTTACAGGTTTATTTCTATGAGTGTACTTGAACAATAAGTCATTAATCATAATCATGTAAACATACCCAAAATAATCCCTATTACAAATAATCCCTATTACATTAACGGGTTCAAATTAAAAAGATTTTCCCACAATTTGCGAATTTAAATTTTTTATATATAAAAATATTAAAATTATTAATGTTCCATTTTCACCTTTTGCCATTTTACGAAAACATGCAAGACGATTTTAACAAAACTTATGATCGACACTAGACAGAAGTCTATATAGCCTTACAATGTGAAACCAAAGTCAAAAATTTGTTTTTTTTTTGTTTTTTTTTATGTTATTTTACGTTTTTGATTTTTATAATGATAAAAATTCAGTTTTAAGTTTATACAAAATGGTTTCTATTTTTGAATTTTGCAAAACTTAAAGCAAAATACAAAATTAAAACATGGACAAAATCTTAACCCATTATGGATCGCCAGTCCATTAGAGTATATTTCTCCGATAGGAGGTGCAGTAAAGCTCCAATAGCAGCACAAATTTTATTTTTAGTCATTGGCCTAAGGCTCCACGAAGTTTTGTCAAAAAATCTTCAGCCGTTTAAGTTCGATCGTCAAAGGCTTAAATATTTACAAACGCTTACAGTTGTAATTTGTAAATAAGAGATTGTGGTTTTTGGCATGGTTGTGTTTCATTAAAAAAATCACATGATGGTTTAAAGTTTAAACTTTAAACAAACTTTTATGTATTTCTGTACTAAATTATCCCAAAGATTTTTAATTTTCAGGTAATTTATTACGTAATCAATCAATAATTGGTACGCTCTTAATGTAAAAAGGTCATATTAGATTCTTTATTTATTTAGAGAAAAAAACATTATGAAATCTGAAATCCTGGGATACAAAAAATCTTTAAGTGCAATTTTTCAAAGAATTATTGTATCCAAAGTATTTCGCATTAATTTTTTTCTATATATTGATGGGACGTTTCAATCGTTCTTCCTTTGGACGTTAACTTTATCATATTTTGGTATCTATTAAATAGTTTTCCTTTTTGCTTTTTTTGTTTCTCAAAGTAAATTTCTGCCCATTCATTGGGAAATAATGACACTATTTGACAAGCCAGATTTTCCATACTAATTGACTATAGTTTTACATTTTTTGATACATAAAAATCAATAATTGCTCTTGTTAGCTTATTTTGCTCGGTATTGCCTAGACCCCCATACTTATCGTAAAAGGTTTTAAGATCATTCAAAATTGGATCATTTTCGAAAACGTGATTTAAAGTCTAAAAATAAACATAAGTTGCTTTGTTAATAGAGATCAAAAATAATTTATATATAGTATAACGTACATAGTTGGGAATAGTATCATTTCTTAAGCGAGGCAAGTGGGCATATGCGTCATTAGGTAAACTACCACAAACATTGTTTAAGTTTTGAGAAGATTTCCAAACAGTAAATTTTCCAATAAATTCAACTTCTCTTCCAAGTTGTCAAATGTGCTAAAAACTTCCTATTTCAAACAATTTTTCTAAATGATATCGATCAAAGATTTTTACTTGATTTAACGTTATGTTCTGTTCTGTAAAATATAAAGTTATTTAAAAACAGAAATAAAGTATTAAATTACATTGTATGAAAATCTATATAAAGGAAATATAATCGAGATACCCTAAAGATCCGATTTTAGGAACTAGAAAATTATTATCAAAATCGAAGAGTTTAAGTAATCGTTAGTAATGCTCAAAACACTATAAAATCTCGAGAAAAATTTGTACTTCAGTGTCAGGGAAGGTAACTGAGCAAAAATAACCACAGTTAAGAACTACCATTTAACATTGATTATTTTGTGGCAACTTTGTAGGTCCTTACGAATTTTTTACTAAGTGCGCCTAAAGACTCGTCTATTTCTAAGAGCTTATGACTTCTAATAAAAGGTGTTCTATAAAAATAATTTAAAAAATTTAAATATATGCGGAAGATTTGCAGATTTCGTTAAAAACAGGATTATATTTGGAGCTATTATCGAGTCAAGAACTATCAGTTATTGTAAAAATGGAAATTAGTCTTTATTAAACAATGGAGTCTATGCTTAAAAAAAAAATTTATTAAATTTATATTTTAATGTTTCGCCGCGAAAGATATAAGTTTAATTATGGTCGGCTATCTCATCTGAATTTTATTTTAATTAAAAATGAATTTTTCGTATCGAATTTGGTCTTTTACAGGAACCATTTTTGGATAGTGTTTAATTGAGCTCTTTTATGTTAACTTTAGTTTGATTTTTTTCTCATATTTTACCTTGTATCAGTGGCATTACGTATGAGACATTTTCGTTGTCAATTTCCTTTAAAAAAGCGAACAGTTCATTTTCATGCGCTGTAAATCCAGTTTGAGTATTAATTGCCGCATTATTTATCTGATGTAGGTTACTTAACTCATGTTGGGGGTTTAAAGCACTTTGATTGCTGAGTGCCAGTTGTTGATGGACAATTTGAGGTTGATTGCTTAATTCATGTTGAAAGTTTAAAGGACTTTGCAAGTTGATTGGCGGTTATTGATTGCTAATTTCACGTTGGTTGGTTGGAATAACTCAGGTTGACGGTTTGAATCCATTGAATGGCTGAATAAGTTTGAATATAGTTAATTAGAAGTAAATTTTGTAACTAATAGCTTTTTCACCATTATGTAAATTAGTAATATTAAAAGGAAATGCAATTATATCATTGAAAAACGTAATGGGATATTTACCTTATTGTACAAAAAAAAAACCACAGGAAGCCAACTTCTTACTCCTTAACATTCCAGATTTTACCAGATGGAAAGCACGATCAGCTTTTTAAATTAACATCTGGAATAAACATATGTACATATGTGTAAATATTATAAATTACAATAATTTTGTTTTCACTTACCAATTTTGATTGTAAAAATATTTTTTTTTGCAACTTTTAGCAAACCCACTTGACAGACTCTTGTTTTGCACAAAATAAAAGACAATTAAAATCTAAAGAAAGACTATAGTGATGGTAAATAAAATATTTGGTTTAGTACTAAAGTAAAAAGCACTTTTGTAAAAATTTTGGTACTTTTTGATTTAATTTAATTGATAAGGTACCTTTGCAATATTAATGCACATATTACTGCCAATTTTATTATTATTCAATGTAGCCAACTCAATGTTAAATATTTTTCACATTTGTGTCTCCAATAAGAATCAAAACCTTTTTCATTTTTTCTAAACTTCCAATATGACATATACACTGGTATGACATATGCACAAGAATTTACCTAAAAAACACTTGACTTTTACCATATTTTACTATGTCTTCATCTCCAAGATGTCATCTACAAGATGTGCTTTAACATATAAATTTGGAACAATGAGGGAACTCCATCTCTGTTCTAATATGCACATTATGCACCGTCAATACTGCTCGACAAAAAAAAGTAAAACAAAATTTACTGAAACAAAGCACTTAATCGTCAGCTGGGCCACTTTGGTACTTTTTGGACTGAAAATGTAAATAAGTAATTTATTTACCATCCCCAGTTTATGCATATGAAAAACGTTTGAGAGAACTTTTAAAAAGATTACTATGATTTTTGTGTTATTTTTTTAAACATGTAGATTTTTTTTTTTAAAATGTAGGTAGATTTTAAACGAAAATATTAACTGCTACAGAAAATCCGTATTAATTCATAGTTTGTTTTTTAAATAACAGATAAAAAAGTTGTAAAAATATGTTTCTTTGTATTTTAATAGTTTATTCAGTTAAAAACAAACTTTACGGATTACTTTTTAAATAAACTACAATCGGCAACGGAAAATATATTGTGAGTGTATGAAAAACAGATACAAAATCTTCCATGGTTGATTTTTTGTAAGTGTCTTACTAGAGTTGTACTTTTTAGTATAATTTTCCTCGTCACTACTACATCTTGACATCTAATTCATTCTGCGTTTAACTTTTAATCTGGTTGTCGTTCACACTATTGATGTGCTAATAAGCACAATTTTTTTAGCAAAATAAATTAGTAAAACATTAGAAAAATATTAGTAAAACATTAGTTCAAAACAGTTAAGTGCTGACTAAGTATAACTAAAATTTTAGTTTAAAACATAATTTTAGCAAAAAATTTGCTGAAAAATAGTATACCTGATTTACAAGATGTTTTACTGACTTTTCTACTAACTTATTTTTTTGAGTGTACGTGTAACTGAAAATGTTCAGAGCAAAGTTTGTAACCTTACAAACTCAACATTAAACAAAAAGATTTTTTAATTTAAATCTTAATATCCACTATTTATTGGTTTTTGAGAAAATATTGAGGAAATCGAAAGATTTAAATTTCAATTCAATTTATGATATGTTTTTTGGTCCTTCGAACTATTTTTTTTTGTATTTTTGTGGTCCTCAGAATTAAAGTTTATGATTTGTTTTTATGTTCTATCGATTATGTTAGTTTGATCCAAAATTTATGATATGTTTTTTTGGTCCTTCAAATAAACATACTTGTTATTTCAATGGTCCTTCGAACCAAAATTTAGTTAAAAATTAAATTCTTAAAATAATTTTTGATATGATTTATACATTTCCACAGAGTTTTCGTTAAATTCGCCTAAAAAATTTACAAAGACATGTGTCATGTTATAGTTTTAAGTAATACTTTAGGAATATTTTGTATTAAAGTTAGAAAATTATACCATTTCGTTGGTAACTTTATATTTGTTTTGACATAAACATTTTCATCCGAACATAAATTCCTTTTATACAAATGCAAAATACACGACTATTTAACAAACATAATTTGTGTTCAACACAGTTGTAAATTGAAGAATTTTTTCACAATAGTTTTATATTTCATGAAGTTGTTCACCAATTACACTGTGCTACACAGAAAAATCACTCGTCAAATGTCCAAGTGTAGGTTGTAAGATTAGCTGAGTATATTACAAAACCGGTATGAGAAGTGACAATATACCCTCAAATTTTAGAGATAACGGTAAAAGAGTATTTTTTGCGACTGGAGCTTTTATTGCAAAGGAAACTACTTGGTTTTTCTTAAAATATGTAGGTAGAAATTTGTTTTTTACAATTAAAATTTTAAATTTTTTTCGAATATTCTTTGAAAAGAACAAAAGTCTTAATGCAAGGGCTTTCCTGAGTAAATTGAGCCTTCGTTAAAATCGGTTGAAAGTTGTACATACCATAACTTTGTCAATTTTCAACCGATTTTAACAAATGAAGTCTCGATTTACTCAGAATAATATTGTTGTTTTAAAATATTATCCGAAAAAACCTCGTAGAAGTTAAAAAAAAATTGTAATAAAACCAAAAATGTTAATCATTATATACGTGCGCCCCGGTAGGCTAGTTGGTAGCGTGCTGGCTTATCAGTGCGGGGGTCGTGGGTTCGATTCACACCAGAGGCACTGGTCTGTTTTCACTACAACGCGCCGAAGGCCATAGTAGCTAGTGCTCGGTTAGGGTAATAGTATATAATTTGTAATTATATGATTATTAATTAATAAAATAAAAAAAATAATCATTATATATGTAGAAAAAGTACCATAACTTTTTCAATTTTCAACCGAAGATTCGGCAAAACCTCGTAGAAGCTAAAAAAAGTTACAAAAAATATTTAAATTTCAGTTGTTATTAAAAAAAATGTCTACCTATATATATTAATAATAAATGAAAACTATTCAAGTTCGAGGCCATACTCTATATTTCTTTATTAGGATATTGTCCTAACTAATAATCTGTAGAGTTTTTGTTTTCAAATTTATTATTTGACTCTTTCAGGAATGTCTTGATAGATCTATTTCGGGAATTTTCTAGGTTCCCATCATCAGAACACGTTTTGAAAGAGGTAACAATTCCATGCCAAACATCAAACATTCATATAAACTAGTTTACTCACTACATGAGAACTAATATATATATGAGCTCGAAGTTAAAGATTATCACCATTGATCAAAAAATAATTTGAAAACTTGTTTTTTGTGTGTATGTCTACCTTTGGTAAATATTCAATACACGTTTTTGTTCCTTTTCCTTTCAATTTGTTCATTTGTTTTTAAAAACAAATGTACAGGGGAAGTAATAAACAAGACCATACTTTGTCTTTTATACAAGTTTGATTAAAATTGCACAATTAAAGGTCAAAAAAAAAACATAATTTTTATTTTTAATAAAAATTATATCTAACTTATATTAATAACATATATATTTAAAAAGACTAGGTAATTTTTTTTTTAAATACCATTTAAACATTCAAAATCGGTCGAAAAAAAATATTCTTTTATCGTTATTTCGAAAAACTTCTCAAAACCGGGTTTGTTATACATTCAGCAAGACGTACCAACTACACGAGGTCACTTGAAAAGTTATTGCAATTTTTGTTTTTTGTAGCACCGTGTTATTTTTTTTTCAACAAACTGCCAGGTATTTTTAAATACAACAAACATGGGAATAGCTTACTATACACAGAGAGAATTTTCTTGGACGAGTTTTAATGAAATTTTTCACTAAACTAATGAAGTTTTCTTAACAAAGTGAATGAAAGAAAGACTTTTTAAACCTTATGAAAAAGCTGCATAACTTTTTTGAACAAATTTTCAATTAAACTTATTCATTAGTCTTATGGAATTTTTAATAAATGAAATAAAATTGGAAAACTTTATAAAAAACTGCATTGATTGAACAAAAAGTTTCAATGGACGAGTACCAGTGACACTTCATAGATCTAATGCAAATTTTCATTGAAATCATGCAGATAATTCTCTCAGTAAAATAAATAAACAAGTTTTATTACATAAAAATTACAATTATTTTAAATCTTGTTACGATTTATAATCACTTGAGAATTCCATTAAATCAATTCCTATACACTGAGAGAATTATCTGCACGCAATCAATGAAATTGCACTGGAATTCGTGTATTGAAACTATCATTTCATTTAATTTCATTTCATTAGAATTGCATACACTCAATAAAAAAGTTTCATTAAAACCTGGTTTCGTAAAAAGTATGAAGCTTTTCATTAATTTTAAGAAAATTTTCGTTTGTTTCGTGAAGAAAAGTTTCATTAATTTACTGACAATTTTCATTATTTTTCGTAGTATGAAGCTTTTTATTAATTTTAAAAAACTTTTGTTTATTTCGTGAAGAAAAGTTTCATTAATTTACTGAAAATTTCATTATTTTTCGTCTAACAAAGTTCTTTCTGTGTACAGAAAGAGAATTTTCTTAGACGAGTTTTAATGAAATGCTTCACTAAAATAATGCAGTTTTTTTCACAAAGTGAATAACAAATTTCTTAGACTTTATGAAAAAGCTTCATAATTGTTATGAAAATGTTTTTAATGAAAGTTTTTCATTGAGAGTATGAAATTTTTAGTAAATAAAATGAAAATTTTCATAAAATTTTATAAAAGCTATATTAAGTAAATGAAAAGTTTCGATGGACGAATTTCAAAGACATTTCATAGATCTAATGCATAAATTCATTGTTATCATGCAGATAATTCTCTTAGTTTAGTAGTGATAATATAGAAATTTAAAAATTTCATTGGCATTGATTTTAATTAGAAATTCAGTAACATTATCATTAGTTTGAATACATACAGTTTCATTTTCACTTTAATTTCCCCAGGATTATCACTGTCATTTTCAACCGTATTTTTTTATAATGATAAATCACTACAAATTCCACAATCCCATATCTGCAAATAGCTTTGTAGATTTTTTTTCACAATGTTTCCTTGTAGAGTTAACCTGTACTTATACCAGGGGACTTTTGGTGCTGTATTTTATTTATAATTTTATATTTTATCATTTAGCTTTTGTTGGTTGGGCTTTCACCGGTTTGTTGGTAATTAACGTTTATATAAAAATAAATTCAAGTGCAGCAAAAAAAAAATTTCGCCTAGAATATTTTTTTTATATATTTTTTTTTGGTAGCCAATGATCATTAATACAATACGCAGCACGCTGTTAATTAAATAATTTTGGTTTGTGAATGAACAGAAAATTTCATTTTAACGGAGTTTGTGGCTAAATAATTATATGCAAACAAATATTTTTGTTAATTATATATTATAATATAAATAAGTATTTAAAAAATTTTTAAATAAATAAAAATGTTAATGGTGTAATTATAATTTATAAATTTTGTTTCAGCTTCCTATTTAAATACAATCCTAAAAGTAGGCAATTAGTTTTAAGTGCACAAATAATCGCTGTTAAAATATCATAGCAAATATTTATTGTACAATTTCTTTATTTCAGATTTATAGTTAAGATTTTTTCGTGGTTGGGAAATGGTACTATACCGACATTTTGGAGTTTGTCTGGCAGGCTTCATACTTCTCCATTTTCAATTGAAATTGATAATTTTTTAGCTAAAATTGGGAAATTCCAAATGAAATTGTGCTTCTTTAATTCAAACGAAATTAAAATTTTCCATTTGAATTGCGAATGAATATGAACTTTTCTATTTCGAATTCAGAAATTTTCAAATGAAAATAAGATTTTCTATTTGAGATTAAGAAAATTCAAAATGAAATTAAGAATTTTCATTTGAAATTAAGAAATTTAAAATTCAAATTGGGACTTAAAATTTGAAACTGAGAATGTACATTAAAATGGTATTTTTTTTTTTTTTTACTTCAAAAATGGTACCATGCCTAAAGTTTGCATATGTTTTGAAATGTATATGCTGAAAATTTGAGACCGCTAAAAAAATTACCCAGCTAGCAAAAGCGAACTGAAACTTTCAACATGTTCGAACGCAAATTTGATGTCCACTGTCAGCTTAAATTTGTACTCTATGTTATTTACCCCTATCGTAAATATTTTTTCCCTCGAATTGTTTTCCCTTTTCACTCAATTCCAATCGTGAATAAAAGTTCCCTCGAAATATGTTCCCTTTGTCTAATCATTCCTTCGTGAATAGCATAATACAATTTCAGGGGAAATTCGCGATACCAATTTTCATTTGAGGGGGAATGAAAATTACATGGGAACAAACATTTCCCTTTATATTCACGATAGGAGTGATTATCAATTAAAAAAAATGCGAATAATGAAAGCTTAATACAAAAACTTAAAAATTCAAGTAAAAGTACAATAAAATAGGAAAAAAATTACGATTTTTTCGTTTTAAACAGCTTCAAAAACATAAAAAATGATATGAAAAACCTGAAAATATTACATGTTATTTGTCAAGGTATACATTTTAAAATGAGACACTCATTTTAAAAACTTTTCAGTGAGTTATGAGAAAAAACGTTTGCCCATATTTAAAAAATGCCAAAAAAAAATACTCTTATACGGCATTCAGACTACATTGCAAAACACGTATTTTGGAAAAAAAAATAAAGAATCTTTGGAATAAAATAAAGAGCTTAAATACGTGTTTTGGCAAAACACGTGTTTTACTGTCTAGTGTGAGAGTGGTTTTATTGCTGTATATTCTTAAAGCAAATTTTATAAAAAAATTAGTTGCATATTGTTTTTTAAAACATGTATAACTGTTTTATATTATAACTCACTGAAAAGTTAAGGGTTTATAATTTTTTTTATCTCAATTTTAATGTAATAACATGTAAGGTTTTAAGATTTCCATAATAAATTTCATTAATAAATGAGACATAAAGCAAAATTTACACACGAAAATTGTTAAAGTTTCAATTCTGCGTAATTATTTTAGAGAGTTCAAATTTTCAGCATATGCATATCGAAACATATGCAAACTTTTGGCTCAGTTTTGTGGCGTTGTGCTATTTTCTAATTCAACAACTTGTTTTATTTCTGTTTGCTGGGTTAATTTTTGTAATATCCCATAAAATTAATGCATACTTTTAGGATTAAATTTAATATTACACATTCAAAAATTAAAATGCTGTATTAATGTAATATTAAAATTAAATTCATATGAAACACCATGAACTATTTTTATTTCATATATTTTTCTACATTATTAAATATGTTTTTTTATTAATAAAATTCTTCTTTTTATACACGTTTTTTCCTACTATTCCCAACGTACTTATACATTCAAATAACTTTAAAACATTGTGGCATCATATTAACGTCATGTTAAACTGGGTGTATATGTGTCTGTGTGTTCATTGAAATTATTACATTTTCTTGTTACATACAAAATGAATATTTGTATGATTGTCTGCAACACAATGCAATGTAATGATGATGATGTTGTTGCTGCTGCTGAATACTACAACATATTACTTTTTTACGTATGGTTAACTTTGGATTGTTTTTTGTCACTTCTAAACCCAACCACCCAGTATTGGATGCTTAGTAAAGCTGGTGAAATTCGTAGAGATGAGGCTTGTCTCGATTTTGCAGGACATGATGTTATGCTATATCCTTGTCATGGTTCTAAAGGAAATCAGGTAAGTTTCTTTTCCCTTATACTTATTTCTTAGCATTTATGCAGCAGGAAGAATTAATAAGTGTAAAGAAGTAAAAATAAATTTCATGTCACAACAGACAGAAATTTTCTAAGCCATTAGCAATGATAATAGACACATACATACATAACATATGTAGATGTTAACTTTAATGTTATGTCTATGTTTTTAATAACAACGTATGAGTTTGTTAACAGACAAAGTACATTGTTTTTTTTCATTTAAAACACTCTTGGTAATTGTAATTCTAACTGAATGTAATGGTATATTTTTTAAATAACTTTTTTTATGAAATTTTATAAAAATCCTAAGAAGGGGTTGGGTTATGTATGAGATAAGCCATTATACAGAAATCATTTATAGTCCTAAGGTGTGCGTTCGAAAAATGTTAAAAAAAGGCAAATCCCCCAAACTGCCAGGATCTAAGACCACACACAGAGAAATAAATGCCAACCGAATTGAAAAGTGTATGTTAATGGTAACAACTCATAAATTCAGTTAGTACAATGAAATTACATTAGATTTCTGAATATTTTGAGTGTCGCAACTAAAATTCAGTTGAATTAACCGAACTTTGTAGTGAAAACTAATGTTGAGTTGTACCAACGTACTGAAATTCGTAATAACCGAATTTGAGTCGAACTAACCGAATTTCGGTTGGCAAATACCTAAATTTTTCCCTGTGTGCAGTGTTGCCATGTATTTTTTTTTCAAAAAACTGTAAAAAAAAACTGTTTTTTTTTTTTAAATAAAAAACAGTAGAAAAAACAGTTAATATGTGCATTTGAATTCAATTTCATTTTATTTAAACATAAAAACATTAAACATAAAAAAAAAATATTTTTTGTTGTAGACTAACTAAACACAACACAAGAGAAACGAAAACAGACAGAAATAAAAGTGACATTTCATGGTTTCAACACAAACAAATGCTAAAAAGGGAGTTAAAACTTACTACTCAGTTGCATTCAATGCGTAGTATTATTTTTTATTGAAACATTTGCGCAACTTTTGTATTAAATTTATAAATTCAAGTAAAAAAAGTAAATCGAGCAGGTAAACTGTTGAAAACTGGAAAAATTAAAAAAAAGGCTGAAATTAAACAAAAACTGTTTTTTTTTCATGAAAAACTGGAAAACTGTTACGCATCCTAAAAAACTGGAAAAAACAGTTAAAACTGGCAATATGGTAACACTGCCTGGGTGCAGTTAAAAGATATTTGTGCTCTTACTAAAAGAGAATTAAAGGCCATAAAAAGAGTGTCAGCATGTCATGGACGATTTTAAGTAGAGAAGTAAAACCTGCTCCAAAAAGGTTGCAGAATGTATTTTAACGTCCTTAATGGGAGTGTTTCCAGAAAAGGTGAATAAATTTATAATGGGCCAAAATAATTTTGGCAATTTTTGAATTTAGTTTTTTGTTTCAATTTTAAGTTTTTATTAAAACAAAATCAAAATTGAGATAGAATAAGAAAAAATCATCAATATTACAAAATTCCAAAATTGAAAAGATCTTCAAATAAAAGTTTTTTCTCTTTGCGAAGCTTAGTTTACTAAAAAATGCGATAATCCAATCTAGTGTAGGGTATTGGTAGGTGGAGTTTCACCTTTGAAAAAATAAGTTTTCTAAAAAAAAATCCGTGGGAAATGCCGTTGTCATAAGTTCACAGATACTTTTTAGAACATTTATTTGAAAGGTACACCCAGAAAACAGACTCGGTAATAGCAACCGTATTTGCAGCCAATCGAATGGTTCGGTTGTGGCTATCGAATTTTTTGGCAGCTATCACCAAATTTCTGTTAAGGCAACCGAATATCTATTGTCGTGTGAAAGAGTTTATGTTGCTTCAATCGAATGATTCCTGTCACAACCGAAAAATTCGGTCACAACAACCACAACATTCGATTGGCAACAAATACCGTTGCTACTACCGAGACTGTTTTCTGGGTGCAACCTACACTGATAATAATCCATGCATAAAAATACAAATAAATGTCAAAATAACCAAAAATTTTGTAAAATAAACGAAAATTTGTTCATTTTACAAAAGATTTTGTTGTTTTGACATTTATTTCGTATTTTTAGCATGGATTATTATGAGTGTACAACATTTTTTTAGTGTAATTTATAAAATCAATTTTGTATTCCTTCACTTAACTACTTAATATTTTATATGCTTTCAACTTTCTTTTTTCATATTTTATTTACAGTTCTGGACATATAACAATGAAACTAAACACATACGTCACGGTTCATCCGATAAATGTTTAGCCATCAGTGAAAAGCGTGATAAAATTTTAATGGAAGAATGTAATACGGCACATTTGCGACAACAATGGCGTTTGGAAAACTATGATCCATCAAAATTGTGAGGTTATTTTTTTGGGAATGGTACCCAATTCATACCAACCTCTTTGAAATATTACAAACATTGGAAATAGCAAAAAAGGAAACACAAAAGAAAAACATTTCAATTTTAAATTCATGAATTTAAGTGAAAAATAAAAAAAAAAAATCTTTAACATGTGCAATATTTTTAAAAAGAAATTTAAAGACAATTATTTAAAAAAAAATATATAAATAAAAGACATTATAAATGACTGTTGTAAAAATAAGACAAAGAAAAAAGCACAAATAATATTTTATAAAATCTAGTTAAAAACATGGCATAACTTTAGCGGTAGACTTATAAGGGAGAGTCAAAATAATTTAAATTTTTTTTACACACCCCTAAATTTCAAAGAAAAACGAAACTTCAAAGTATTTTTAAGAAAATTGTTACATTTAACATTAAAAAAAAATATATATTTAAAAAGAAATTCAAACAATAATAAATAACACTAAATCAAAATTTTTTTATATTGGCAACAAAGCAATTACACTGTGCAACAAGAAAAAAACATCCCGTACCATTCCAACGGAAAATGAAAAATAGACCATTCGTAGACTAAAACCCCCAAAGGGTTTTGAAATCTTTGATCTTGTTTTGTTTTCATATGCCCTTGAAGTTTACTCTTTTTTAGCATATTTTTGATCTATTTTTTTACTATGGACTGAAAATAAAATGTTGAAATGGGTAAAAATAAAATGCAATAACGACGAAAGCAAGGATGCTCATTTGCACACAGACTGTTTGGTAGCTTATTAGAAGTGTAGATGTTCAAAATGAGCTAAATCGGTCTAGCGCCTCAAAAGTTATGAGTAAAAATGTAAGGCAGCCTCAAAATGTTTCATACAAATTGGTGAATTTTAAGGCAGCCTCAAAATGTTTCATACAAATTGGTGAATTTTACTAAATTGCGTGATTTGTCCATTTTGTAACCAGACATATAGAGATGAATAGTGTTGAATATTAACCTCAAGTACTTTTTTCACCAAATTTTTTTATTCACCTCGAACTTTTTTCACCTCGACATTTTTTTTTAAATGATTTATAAAAATATAAGAATTTAATAAAGGTGAATTACAAAAAGATCGCATTTATTAAACAAATTTATTAAATTCCAAAATAAATTTTATTTTGTTTTGAGTTCTTTGATATTTTGGGGTATGTTTATGTTTACATTTTTTGTCAATAAAGAGAACGTGTTTTCTTCTAAGTCTACCTGTAACTGATTTGCCATGGTTAAAACTTATAAAAAATAGTTTTTTTTTTTTTTTTTTTTTTAATTTAAAATTTATATAATTATTTAATTAATTTAAATAATTTTAAAATTATTTAATGTTTAATTTATTTTGAAATTAATTTTTGAGCTTTTAAAAATTATTTAATGTTTGATTATTTAATTTTAGTTTTTTTTATAGTTTTAAGAGAGTTTTTATTATAGTTTTTAATTAAAAATTTTATAATTTTTGCCAAACTTTTTTTTTAGTAACTTTTTATTAGTTTTTTTTTTATAATAGAATTGTTATTTTAGTTTGTTTTAAACCTGTAAATAACAACATGAATTTAACTAATTATAAAGCATTGCTTGTAATACACTCAAAGAATTAATCTAAACAAACGTAAATTTTACAGTGTTGAATCTTTTTGGTTAAAATTTAAAAAAATACACTGCGCAACTTGAAAAACAAAACAAGCGTACCGGCTGCTGATCATAAATATTTCGGGCACGCTGATTTTAATGACGTACCCAGTTTTTGCCCTTATGGACCAGATTTTTCACTAAATAGCTTTAAAGTTTTACATGTTTTAACAACATTTTTTTAAACATACAATTTTAAAAATAAGATATTTTCTTTTAATTTTTTATGGTAAATACTGATGCGGCCTTCAACAACATTTGAATATCAAATTGTTTAATAAATATGCAGCATTAGCAAGTGAATCCTTCGTTTTTCTCAGATTTTACTATTTTTGTCAATGGATAAAAGCAAAACAACAAATCTGAACAATTATTTCGTGTTAAAAATAAGAAACAAAAGTGCGGTTCATGGCAAAAGCCCGAAATGGGCCAACAATTTATAGGACAACATGCGAAAAACGATGATCCATGTGTTCATCTTTCTCTCAGAAAAAATTATTGTCAATAAAAGTTCAATTAAACTTTTGTTTGAATTTGGTGCACACAAAACTTAGAATTCTTAAAACGCACAAAGCCAACGAAGTAAAAAAAATTCCAAAATTTAAAAAAAAAATTCGATTAAAGTCAAAAAATTTAATAAAAAACAGCTTAAATTACGAAAAATTGTCAAAATTTGAAAAAAAAAAAAAAGTTAAATTGAAAAAAATTGTAAATTTTGTCAATTTTGAAGATTTTTTTTAATATAAAATTTTTTTTAAATTTTAATGTTTTTCTTTCATTTTGGCATTTTTTTAATGTGCAGATTTTTTTTGAAATTTTAGCAATTTTTTTAAATTGTATCCCAGTTTTTAGTGATTTTTTAATTAAAGTTTAATGGTATCGACAAAAAAAAAATTTAAATTAAAAACAATATTCAACTAAATTTTTAATAGATATAATTAAAATTTTAATTGAAAATAAAATCAATTACTTTAACTGACACTACAAATTTTCTTAATTAGACCTGAATTTAATTAAACTTTTAATTAAGTTAACAAATATTTTAATTCAAACTCGATTTTGCACTAAGAGAATTATCTTCACTTCAGTAATAAATTTCTTCATTAGTTTTAATGAAAGTTGTCACTGGAACTCGTCTATGAAACAGGCTTCAATAAAGTCAATGTTTATGAAATGTTTGTAGAATTAATGAAAATCTTCATAAAACTAATGAATCATTCTGAAAATGAAGCGTTTGTTTAATTTATAAAACAGTTTCATAATATTTTGAATATTACGAAGTTCCATAAATGCCAATGCATCACTTCATATAATTTTTTAAGCAATTTGCTAGAAGTTCAAAATTAATAAAAGGTTACATTGAAATAATAAAGCACTTCATAAAATATGTTGAACACTTGAGAATTAAAATCTTAAAACAAAAAAGTTTTAAAACTATGAAAAGTAATGAAATTATGAAATGTTATGATATATTAAAAAAATAATTAAGTCTTTGAAATAATTTCATAGCTTCAAAGAAAAGTTTCATTAAATTTACGAAGAAATAAAATTTTATGAAAAAAAATTTATGAAAAATTTCTTAATATTAAATAAAATTCTGCATTGAATAAAAAACTTAAGTCTTAGAAATAATTTCATAGCTTCAAAGAAAAGTTTCATTAAACTTACTAAGAAATGAAGTTTTATGAAAAAAAATTAATTAAAAATTTCTTAATATTAAAATAATTTCTTGGATATAATGAAATTCTTCATTGAATCTACGAAAAAAAATCTATGAAATTGTTTCGTTAATGTCAAGAAGTATAATTCTCGCAGTGTAGTTTTTTCGGCTGATGAAACAGATTAAAATTGCATGTGTACCAAATTTCAGCCAAAAAAGTTATTTTTTGCAAAGGTTAGTTTAACAAAAACTTTTTTTTACAGTAAATGTCTACAAAATATTTTCAAATTTTCTTTTAAGATTCATACAAATATGTGAAAATTATTAAAAAGCCAACATTTTTTTGTGTGTATTATAATTGAGTTTACAGCAGCTTATAAATAAATTTTCAATTACCCAAGAAACTTCCTAAAATGTACATATGACATAATTATGTAATAATGAATATAAAAAAATACAAAATAATTATTTAAAAAAAAAACTATATATAAGAGGTTAGTGATATCCTATAAGCATTCCTGTAATATTAAGAAAAAATATCTGAAAAAAAATTTTAAAAATTTATATAAAATTACAATGAATTAAGTTTTTTTTTATTTTTTAAATTTATAGGTATTAAATTTGCTAAAACAAAAAAAAAATTCTATAGAAAATTATTAAACAAAAAGCACAAATCTTGCCAAAAACAAAAAGTTTAAAAACCCCTATTATAATAAACTTCCATTAAATAGTAAATTTAATATCATTACATATCAATTAAATATGAAAAGGATTAAAACTAATTGGCAATATTTAATTAAATAATGTTTATGAACAAAATTCTCTCTTCTTTTTTTTTAAAAAAACAACATTCCATAATTTATAAATAGTTTTCTAAAAAACAAATAAAAAAAAAGAAAATATATTACAAAACGCTTTCAATTTTGCATTTAATTTAAATTAATTTAAACTAGATATTAAATGCTTTAATATAACATATCCTGATTACAAATCGCTTTGAATATAATTTTTTTTAAATTGTTGTTAATGCATTAAAAAAAATAAAATATAAAAAAATAATTAAGCACTGTTCAACATTTTCTAGGAAAAATGTTAAACCTTTAAAGGAATTTAAAAAAAGTGTGTATAATCATAAAAATTGTTATCCTTTTAGTACTATTTTTAGTATAATTTTCGAAACTGATAACATTTTAAGAACAATTTTAAAGAAAACAATATATCTTCTATAAAAAAATGCTACTTTTGGTAACCATTTTTATATGTAAAATAAACAAATTTATAATTACAGCACATTTTTTATATAAATTGTGCAATTTTTAGTACATGTACTTGAAAGTTTCAAAAATTGGTCACAAATTTTAATAAATTTTCGTTGCTTTAAAGCTACAAATTTCCGACTTTCTAAATCACACATAACCCCAATTTTAAGAAACATTTTCTAAACACATTTTCAGCGTTAAAACGATAAGAAAGCGATGGAAACAAAGCTTTTTTGAAATCTTTCCGATAAAATAAAACTTTCCGAAAACTCTGTTTTATTTAACCTCAAACTAAGCTCTATCTTGTTTCTATATATTTGTTGAATATTGTAATGAAATTATGTATAATTAAATATTAATGAATTTATGCAGAAAAAATAAAAAATAATAAAACTTATCATAGGATTATAAACTTATATAGAAATTACCAACAAAATTAGGTCAAAACTAGTTTAGTAAAATTAATAAAATTATAAATAATATTATATGAAATAGAAATAAAAATAAAAACATGTGCCTTTTTGTATAATGTATTATAAATTATAATTAAATTAAATACAATTGTAATAAAACCAAATTTATGAATAAATGAAATTATCTAAAGAAGACATTAAAATATAGTAAATGAGTTTTAAGTTAAATTTAAGTTAATTTCTGTAGGAAAACGTGCCAAATTAAATTTTCGGGATTCCTAAATCATCCTTAACAATTTGACGTTAGATTTGTTGAAATCGGTCAAGTAATTTTCAAGAGAAAGCGTTTTTATTACTCCCTATATTGGATAGTGTCAGTAAATAGCTACATGGCAACCCTGCTGAATTAAATTATAACATTGCTCTAGGAATCGCTAACAAGTTGACGTTTAATTGGTTACAACCGGTCCTGTAGTTTTCCAGATGCAGCGTTTTTATTATTTTTCTATATATTACTTTCTGTAGGAAAACGGAATTATGCCAACCCTGCCAAAATATATTTTCACCTTGCCAAGAGCATCAATAACTATCTGGCGTTTGATTTGTTGAAATCGGTAGAGTAGTTTCCGATATATTGCGTTTTAAAGGAATCACGCAAAAAGTGAGCTTTAATTTGGTACCGGTTCTGATGGCCCAGGTCCCCTAGGTTTTGAATTATTTCAAAAGCAAATTTATATTTTAAATCTAAAAAAATGGGATTGAAAAGTGGTACTGGATGGGAAATTGGCAACCCATTATATAGCACTACTTCCATTCTACACTATGGTAAAAGTTTCATGTTAATATCTCTACTAGTTAAGAAATTATAGCGATTAAAGCAAATGTCGTTTCAGAAAATGTTTTTGCATTTCAGGGTTGCCATATTTCAAAAATGTTGAAAAATTCGGGGACGCTCAAAATCAAATTTGGGTGAAAGATTCTGAAAGAGCGTCGAAAATCCAAAACAGTAGGTTTTCCAGCCAGATTGGACCAGCAATTGACCGAGTTATTCAAAAAACGGGGAAGTCCCATGATTTTTTGAATCAAACTGAATTTTTCGCCTTATTTTCCATCGCTATTTTTGAATATCTAAAATAATGGGAAATATACAAGATATTTTTATGAAACTTGGTGTGGTGGCAGAGAAAAAGAGTGACCTTTAATTTGGTACCAGGTTCTGATGGCCCAGGTCCCCTAGGTTTTGAATTATTTCAAAAACAAAATTATATTTTAAATCTAAAAAAATGGGATTGAAAAGGTGGTACTGGATAGGAAAATGGCAACCCATTTATATAGCACTACTTCCATTCTACACTATGGTAAAAGTTTTCAAGTTAATATCTCTACTAGCTAAGAAATTATAGCGATTAAAGGCAAATATCGTTTCAGAAAATGTTTTTGCATTTCAGGGTTGCCATATTTCAAAAATGTTGAAAAATTCGGGGACGCTCAAAATCAAATTTGGGTGAAAGATTCTGAAAGAGCGTCGAAAATCCAAAACAGTAGGTTTTCCAGCCAGATTGGACCACAATTGACCGAGTTATTCAAAAAAACGGGGAAGTCCCATGATTTTTTGAATCAAACTGAATTTTTTCGCCTTATTTTCCATCGCTATTTTTGAAAATCTAAAATAATGGGAAATATACAAGATATTTTTATGAAACTTGGTGTGGTGGCAGAGAAAAAAGTGTGCTTTAATTTGGTACCGGTTCTGATGGCCCAGGTCCCCTAGGTTTTGAATTATTTCAAAAACAAAATTATATTTAAATTTAAAAAAATGGGATTGAAAAGTGGTACTGGATGGGAAAATGGCAACCCATTTTATAGCACTACTTCCATTCTACACTATGGTAAAAGTTTCATGTTAATATCTCTACTAGTTAAGAAATTATAGCGATTAAAGCAAATATCGTTTCAGAAAATGTTTTTGCATTTCAGGGTTGCCATATTTCAAAAATGTTGAAAAATTCGGGGACGCTGCAAAATCAAATTTGGGTGAAAGATTCTGAAAGAGCGTCGAAAATCCAGAACAATAGGTTTTCCAGCCAGATTGGACCAGAATTGACCGAGTTATTCAAAAAACGGGGAAGTCCCATGATTTTTTAATCAAACTGAATTTTTTCGCCTTATTTTCCATCGCTATTTTTGAAAATCTAAAATAATGGGAAATATACAAGATATTTTATGAAACTTGGTGTGGTGGCAGAGAAAAAATGTGACCTTTAATTTGGTACCAGTTCTGATGGCCCAGGTCCCCTAGGTTTTGAATTATTTCAAAAACAAAATTATATTTTAAATCTAAAAAAATGGGATTGAAAAGTGGTACTGGATAGGAAAATGGCAACCCATTTTATAGCACTACTTCCATTCTACACTATGGTAAAAGTTTCATGTTAATATCTCTACTAGCTTAAGAAATTATAGCGATTAAAGCAAATATCGTTTCAGAAAATGTTTTTACATTTCAGGGTTGCCATATTTCAAAAATGTTGAAAAATTCGGGGACGCTCAAAATCAAATTTGGGTGAAAGATTCTGAAAGAGCGTCGAAAATCCAAAACAAGTAGGTTTTCCAGCCAGATTGGACCACAATTGACCGAGTTATTCAAAAAACGGGGAAGTCCCATGATTTTTTGAATCAAACTGAATTTTTCGCCTTATTTTCCATCGCTATTTTTGAAAATCTAAAATAATGGGAAATATACAAGATATTTTTATGAAACTTGGTGTGGTGGCAGAGAAAAAAGTGTGCTTTAATTTGGTACCGGTTCTGATGGACCCAGGTCCCCTAGGTTTTGAATTATTTCAAAAACAAAATTATATTTTAAATTTAAAAAAATGGGATTGAAAAGTGGTACTGGATGGGAAAATGGCAACCCATTTTATAGCACTACTTCCATTCTACACTATGGTAAAAGTTTCATGTTAATATCTCTACTAGTTAAGAAATTATAGCGATTAAAGCAAATATCGTTTCAGAAAATGTTTTTGCATTTCAGGGTTGCCATATTTCAAAAATGTTGAAAAATTCGGGGACGCTCAAAATCAAATTTGGGTGAAAGATTCTGAAAGAGCGTCGAAAATCCAAAACAATAGGTTTTCCAGCCAGATTGGACCAGAATTGACCGAGTTATTCAAAAAACGGGGAAGTCCCATGATTTTTTGAATCAAACTGAATTTTTCGCCTTATTTTCCATCGCTATTTTTGAAAATCTAAAATAATGTGAAATATACAAGATATTTTTATGAAACTTGGTGTGGTGGCAGAGAAAAAAGTGTGCTTTAATTTGGTACCAGTTCTGATGGCCCAGGTCCCCTAGGTTTTGAATTATTTCAAAAACAAAATTATATTTTAAATCTAAAAAAATGGGATTGAGAAGTGGTACTGGATGGGAAAATGGCAACCCATTATATAGCACTACTTCCATTCTACACTATGGTAAAAGTTTCAAGTTAATATCTCTACTAGTTAAGAAATTATAGCGATTAAAGCAAATATCGTTTCAGAAAATGTTTTTGCATTTCAGGGTTGCCATATTTCAAAAATGTTGAAAAATTCGGGGACGCTCAAAATCAAATTTGGGTGAAAGATTCTGAAAGAGCGTCGAAAATCCAGAACAATAGGTTTTCCAGCCAGATTGGACCAGAATTGACCGAGTTATTCAAAAAACGGGGAAGTCCCATGATTTTTTGAATCAAACTGAATTTTTCGCCTTATTTTCCATCGCTATTTTTGAAAATCTAAAATAATGGGAAATATACAAGATATTTTTATGAAACTTGGTGTGGTGGCAGAGAAAAAAGTGTGCTTTAATTTGGTACCGGTTCTGATGGCCCAGGTCCCCTAGGTTTTGAATTATTTCAAAAACAAAATTATATTTTAAATTTAAAAAAATGGGATTGAAAGTGGTACTGGATGGGAAAATGGCAACCCATTTTATAGCACTACTTCCATTCTACACTATGGTAAAAGTTTCATGTTAATATCTCTACTAGTTAAGAAATTATAGCGATTAAAGCAAATATCGTTTCAGAAAATGTTTTTACATTTCAGGGTTGCCATATTTCAAAAATGTTGAAAATTCGGGGACGCTCAAAATCAAATTTGGGTGAAAGATTCTGAAAGAGCGTCGAAAATCCAGAACAATAGGGTTTCCAGCCAGATTGGACCAGAATTGACCGAGTTATTCAAAAAACGGGGAAGTCCCATGATTTTTTGAATCAAACTGAATTTTTCGCCTTATTTTCCATCGCTATTTTTGAAAATCTAAAATAATGGGAAATATACAAGATATTTTTATGAAACTTGGTGTGGTGGCAGAGATAAAAGTGTGCTTAATTTGGTACCGGTTCTGATGGCCCAGGTCCCCTGGTTTTGAATTATTTCAAAAACAAAATTATATTTTAAATCTAAAAAAATGGGATTGAGAAGTGGTACTGGATGGGAAAATGGCAACCCATTATATAGCACTACTCCATTCTACACTATGGTAAAAGTTTCAAGTTAATATCTCTACTAGTTAAGAAATTATAGCGATTAAAGCAAATATCGTTTCAGAAAATGTTTTTGCATTTCAGGGTTGCCATATTTCTAAAATGTTGAAATATTCGGGGACGCTCAAAATCAAATTTGGGTGAAAGATTCTGAAAGAGCGTCGAAAATCCAGAACAATAGGTTTTCCAGCCAGATTGGACCAGAATTGACCGAGTTATTCAAAAAACGGGGAAGTCCCATGATTTTTTGAATCAAACTGAATTTTTTGCCTTATTTTCCATCGCTATTTTTGAAAATCTAAAATAATGGGAAATATACAAGATATTTTTTATGAAACTTGGTGTGGTGGCAGAGAAAAAGTGTGCTTTAATTTGGTACCGGTTCTGATGGCCCAGGTCCCCTAGGTTTTGAATTATTTCAAAAACAAATTATATTTTAAATTTAAAAAAATGGGATTGAAAAGTGGTACTGGATGGGAAAATGGCAACCCATTTTATAGCACTACTTCCATTCTACACTATGGTAAAAGTTTCATGTTAATATCTCTACTAGTTAAGAAATTATAGCGATTAAAGCAAATATCGTTTCAGAAAATGTTTTTACATTCCAGGGTTGCCATATTTCAAAAATGTTGAAAAATTCGGGGACGCTCAAAATCAAATTTGGGTGAAAGATTCTGAAAGAGCGTCGAAAATCCAGAACAATAGGGTTTCCAGCCAGATTGGACCAGAATTGACCGAGTTATTCAAAAAACGGGGAAGTCCCATGATTTTTGAATCAAACTGAATTTTTCGCCTTATTTT